>JAKCPB010000608.1:0-91511 GCA_021442155.1 Cymbidium sinense
TAGGATTTACATTTTAAGGTTTATGGTTTAGATTTTAGGATTTAGGGTTTACGATTTTAGGGTTTAGGATTTTTGGGTTTAGGCTTTAGGCTTTTGGGTTAGGCTTTAGGATTTAGGGTTTAGGGTTTAGGGTTTTGGGTTTTTGGTTAGCTTTGGGTTTAGGGTTTAGGGTTTAGGGTTTAAAGTTAAGGGTTTTTTGGGGTTTAGGATTTAGGTTTAGTTTTAGGGTTTAGGGTTTAGGGTTTAGGGTTTAGAATTTAGGGTTTAGGTTTTTTTAAACAATTAACTAAACTAGTAGGTTAAGGTTTATTTAGTTATTTATTTATTTATTTTAGTTTTATTTATTTTTTGTTTTTGTTTATTTTTATTTTTTATTTTTATTTTGTGTAGTTTATTTTTTAAGTTTAAGTTTATGTTTATTTTTTAATTTAATTTAATTTTTTTTTTATTTTATAGGTTTAGGTTTTATTTTTTATTTTTAGTTTTGGGTTTTGGTTTTTATTTTATTTTTTTAGGTTTAGGTTTTAGGTTTTATTTTAGGTTTATTTTAGGTTTTTTATATTTTTGTTTAGGTTTAGGTTTATTTAGTTTATTTTATTTTATTTTGTTTGGGTTTAGTTTAGGTTTATGTTTTATTTATTTTAGTTTAGTTTATTTTAGTTTAGGTTTATTTTATTTTGTTTATTTTAGGTTTAGGTTTTTTTTTCTTACTTTAGGGTTTAGGTTTTACTCTTTATTTATTTTTAGGTTTAGTTTTTTATTTAGTTTTATTTTAGGTTTATATTTATTTTTATTTTACGTTTAGTTTTTATTTTATTTAGGCTTTTCATTTTTTTATTTTTTAGTTTAGTTTAGGTTTTATTTTAGTTTAGTTTAGTTTTTATTTTTATTTTATTATATTTTAAATTTAGGTTTAGGTTTAGGTTTAGGTTTTAGTTTAGGTTTTTTTGTTTTATTTTATTTAGGTTTAGATTTTTTATTTATTTTATTTTTAGGTTTTATTTTGTTTAGGTTTAGGTTTTTGTTGTTTAGGGTTTAGGGTTTAGGGTTTAGGGTTTGAGGTTTAGGGTTTAGGGTTTGTAGATTTTAGGGTTTAGTTTAGGGTTTAGGGTTTAGTTATAAGTTTAGGTTTAGGGTTTAGGTTAGTTTAGGTTTAGTGGGTTTTTTTAATTTTTAATTTTTTTCTTTTTTTTAAAATTACTAATAAAGGTTTATTTAGTTTATTTTATTTTATTTTATTTAATTTTATTTGTATTTTATTTAGTTTAGTTTATTTATTTTAGGTTTATTTATTTTAGTTTAGTTTTTTTAATTTACTTTATTTATTTTAATTTAGGCTTAGCTTTTTATTAGTTTAGTTTTATTTTTATTTTATTTTTTAGGTATTAGTTTTAACTTTTATTTTAGGTCTAGGTTTAAGTTTTTAATTTTGTTTTCGTATGTTTAGGTTTTAGGTTTTTATTTTATGGTTATTTTTATGTTTTAGTTTTTAGTTTAGGTTTAGGTTTAATTTTGTTAATTTTATTTTTTTTATTATAGGTTTAGGTTTTAGTTTTGTTTATTTTGGGTTTAGGTTCAGGTTTTATTTATTTTAGTTTAGTTTATTTTAGTTTAGGTTTAGTATTATTTTATTTTTATTTTAGGTTTAGGTTTTTGTAGTTTAGGGTTTTTGTTTAATTATTTATTTATTTTTTAGGTTTTTATCTAGTTTTTTATTTTCTTTTATTTTAGGTTTATTTTACTTTTATTTTAGGTTTAGTCTTTATTTTATTCAGGTTTTTTATTTTTTTAAGTTTAGTATAGGTTTAGTTTTTAGTTTTGTTTATTTTAGGTTTTGGATCAAGTTTTATTTATTTTAGTTTTTTTAGTTTAGGTTTAGGTTTATTTTATTTTATTTTAGGTTTTGTAGTTTAGGGTTTTTTGTTTAATTATTTATTATTTTTAGGTTTTATTTAGTTTTTTATTTCTTTTATTTTAGGTTTATTTTACTTTTATTTTAGGTTTAGTTTTATTTTATTTAGGTTTTTTTTTTTAGTTTAGTTTAGGTTTTTATTAATTTTATTTTAGTTTAGTTTTTATTTTTTATTTTATTTTCTTTTTAGGTTTAGGTTTAGGTTTAGGTTTAGTTTTAGGTTTTAGTTTATGTTTTTATTTTATTTTTATTTTATTTTATTTTGGTTTAGCATTTTTTTATTTATTATATTTTTAGGTTTTATTTAGTTATGGGTTTGGCTTTTAGCATTTTAGGGTTTTCGGTTTTCGGTTTAGCATTTAGGGTTAGTTTAGGGTTTATGGTTTGGGGTTTAGGGTTTAGGGTTTAGGGTTTTTAAGGTTTTGGGTTTAGGGTTTAGGGTTTAGTTTTTAGGGTTCTTGTTTTAGTTTAGGGTATAGAGTTTTTTTTTCTTTTTAACAGAGAACAAATTTAGATTCAACATTCTTTGTTTAATTTATTTAGTCAATTTTTTATTTATTTCATTTTATTTATTTTTATTTAGTTTATTTTATTTATTTTAGGTTTATTTATTTTAGTTTAGGTTTTTTATTTTAGTTTATTTTTTAGGTTTATGTTTAGGTTTATTTTTTAAATTTAGGTTTTATTTTTATTTTAGGTTTAGGTTTAGGTTTTTATTTTAGGTTTATTTTTAAGGGTTATTTTTTAGTTTATGTTTAGGTTTATTTTTAGTTTATTTTATTTTATTTAGTTTAGGGTTTAGGTTTAGTTTATTTTAGACTTAGTTTAGGTTTAGGTTTATTTTATTTTGTTTATATTATTTTTATTTTAGGTTTAGTTTATTTTTAGTTTAGGGTTTAGGTTTTATTTTTTATTTATTTTTAGGTATTATTTTGAGGTTTATTTTTTAGGTTTAGATTTTTATTTATTTTTTATTTTATTTTATTTTATTTTATTTTTATTTTATGTTTAGTTTTTATTTTATTTTGGTTTTTTATTCTAAGCTTTATTTTATCATTTAGTTTAGTTTAGGTTTAGATTTATTTTATTTTAGTTTTTTTTTATTAATTTATTTTAATATGATTTTTAGGTTTTAAATTAGGTTTTTATTTTATTTGACTTTTTTATTTTATTTAGGTTTAGGATTTTTTAGGTTTTATTTAGTTTAGGTTTAGGTTTTTAGTTTTTTAGTGTTTAATGTTTATGGTTTGGGGTTTAGGGTTTTAGGGTTTAGGGTTTATTTAGTTTAGGTTATTATTTAAATTTAATGTTTAGCTTTAGGTTTAGGTTTAGAGGTTAGGTTTTATAGTTGGTTTAGTTTAGGTTTAGGGTTTAGGGTTTTAAGGTTTAGGGTTTAGGGTTTAGGTTAGTTATTTTAGTTTAGGGTTAGGTTAGGGTTTTTTAGGGTTTAGGTTAGTTTTAGGTTTAGGTTTAGGGTTAGTTTAGGGTTTAGGTTTTAGTTTTTTATGGTTTTAGTTTAGGTTTTTTTATTTTATTTATAGTTTAGGTTTAAATTTAGGGTTTAGGTTTAGGATTTTATGGTTTAACATTTAGAGTTTAAGTTTAGGTTTAGGTTTAGGGTTTAGTTAGTTTTAGGGTTAGTTTTTTTATTAATTTTTTATTTATTATTTTAGGTTTGTTTAGTTTATTAGTTTATTTTTTATTTTTTTTTTATTTAGGTTTATTTTATTTTTTATTTAGTTTATTTATTTATTTTTTAGTTTAGTTTTATTTTTTTTTTTTAGGTATAGGTTTATGTTTATGTTTATTTAGTTTAGTTTATTTTATTTTATTTTTTTGGTTTAGGTTTTATTTTTATTTTGGGTTTAGGTTTAGGTTTTATTTTAGGTTTTAGGTTTAGGTTTTTTAGGTTTTTTTAGTTTAGGTTTAGGTTTATTTTAGTTTATTTTATTTTATTTGGTTTAGGTTTAGGTTTAGGTTAATTTTATTTTTATTTAGGTTTTTATTTATTTTTAGTTTAGGTTTTAGGGTTTAGTGTTTTATTTATTTAGGGTTTTATTTTAGAGTTTAGGTTTGGTTTAATTTTTTTATTTTAGTTTAGTTTGGTGTTTATTTTAGTTTAGGGTTTTAGGGTTTAGGTTTATTTTTTAGGGTTTTAGGTTTAGGGTTTAGGGTTTAGGGTTATTTTTAGTTTAGTTTATTTAGGTTTAAACTTTAGTTTATTTAGGTGTTTATTTAGTTTATTTTATTTATTTAGTTTAATTTTTGGTTTATTTTTATTTTTTACTTTTGGTTTATTTATTTTTTATTTTATTTATGTTAGTTTATGTGTTTTTTATTTTAATTTTATTTTTAGGTTTATGTTTAGGTTTTATTTAATTTTAGTTTAGTTATATTTTTATTTAATTTTAGGTGTAGGTTTTATTTTTATTTTTAGGTTTATGTTTGGGTTTTTATTTTGTTTTTGTAGGTTTAGGTTTTAGGTTTTTATTTTAGGTTTATTTTTAGATTTTTTAATTTTAGTTTAGGTTTAGGTTTGTTTTTAGTTTATTTTATTTTATTTAGTTTGGGGTTTAGGTTTAGGTTTTATTTATTTTAGTTTAGTTTATTTTAGTTTAGGTTTATGTTTATGTTTATTTTTTTTATTTTAGGTTTAGGGTTTTTTTTAGTTTATGGTTTAGGTTTATTTATTATTTATTTCTAGGTTTTCTTTTTAAATTTAGGTTTTATTTAGTTTTTATTTTATTTAGGGTTTTCACCACCATCCTTCAAGATCTTTAGTAGGTGATAACATTCTTAGACTTTAGTTTATTTAACTTATTGGCAACAACACACTCCTCTTTTTTTGGTTAAGTTTGTCAAGTGTTGCATTTGATTGGGTATGTACAATGGTTCTATGAAGACTTTTCTTTAAGTTGGAGCACCTCTTTATCATGAGGTTTGTTAGAGCAGGAGGGTGATTGGCGACCTCATTGTAGAAAGTAAACTCAATGAGTCCCTTGTTCATTACATTTAGGTGGCACACTTTTGAAATGAGAACTACAACTATAGCATGCCATTGAGATTCTTTTCATGATATAGATTTCATGCTTTGCCATTAAAACATTAGAATTAATCAATAAGTGGTATAAGAGAGCCAAATAGACCCTTTCCAATATAGGTTATGGTGTTTAGAAGAAGCCGGGGATAGTTATGTCAATGGATAGAGCTACCAGAGTTAGATGAGAGAGACTTATCGGTAGCCTCCTTTACCTCCTCTTCCACCACCTAGCCATCATTTAAAACCAAATGATCATTTCCACCACCTCAAGCCTACCCAACATTGGTATTGTTTACTTTCCACCTAGTGCCTATAGATTGGATAAGTCATATTCCTTAGGGAGGTAGTTAGGAAAATCTTTGAATTTCTTAAAGAGTAACTTACTACTGAGGAGAGTGGGCAATGATGATCTATTGTTTACCAATGTTAGGCCATGTCTTAGGATTGTATCACTTTTTAAGGACTATCTTGGGCAGTACAAGTTGAGCATATTATCCTAAGGTATTTATGAATAACCATCCAGTTATTTGGAGTAATCCTTGGGGATGCTTGTCTCTTAGACCAAGAAGGTTATGATATCTCCCATCCCAAACCTTTAAGAATCATTTCTAAGATCAAGAAGCTTTCCTTTTTGAAGTTGCTCAAACCTAATACCAGGAAGGTTTGCTAGTTGCAGATAACTTAGAGTGGTTTAGAGTAGTCACCATACTTGAGGGATAATAGGTTAGCCGTTTGAGTAACTTTTATATGTTGCATACCACCTCTTCTTAGCTCCTCTTCAATTATCAAGAGCATTGTATCTATAAAAGGAACTAAAATCTATACTTACTTGATTTCTATCTTGTACCTCCACCCAAAAAAAAGAAATTAGAGAGGATTCTACTTATATATTGTCTACTTTTCATGCTTTGATTTTATTTTTGAAAGCACTAGTCTAAATGAAATAATAGGTTACTTTTGAGGTGATCGGTACAACATTAAGGTATGATATACTATCTCAAAATAGAGGAATCACCTACAATGGACTAATCACATAATAAGGACTCTAAGGCATGATGGTCTTCAAATGTACCATTTTTTTCCTCTACTTTACAAGGATGAATTAAGTAGGGTTTTATAATAAGGTTCTTAAGTTTCCTATGGAGACAAGCCTCATAGTTAATTACATCTTAGGAAAAATTTTCTAACAATACTCTCGATTAAAGTAGACAATTATCATCTCTAAAGATTTTAAGGTTAGACTATCAAATAATTTGTTGTATTTGGAAAATCAATTGGGAAAGTTTAAGGAAAAGACTTATTTTTTGAATCCAAATGTAATAGGAAATTCTCATGAAACTATAGTGAGCATTCAACCATCCTATGGTTGGGCTTTATAATTTTGAAGTTGAGGAGATTTATATGTTTTGAGTTGAAATTTAATTAGATTACCGGGGCTCATAATCCACCAATACAAGGTTGTGGGAATGCCCAAGAGGTGAGGATTTTTGATGGTATCCTGAACAAAATAGCTACCTCATGTCCTAAATCTAGAGCTTTAGTATGAGCTAAATGCGATCTAAATTTAAGCCACATATGGACATAAGGGTTTACCTCTCTAAGAGAGAATAAATTGTCTAACTTAAGGCACCAAATAACTCCTATGATTTTAAAACCATATAGTCTGGTCATATTAATTGCAAGATAGCTAGGTAGTTATTTAATAAGAGACTAAAGTCATGCACTCTCTAAGAGACTAGAGCATGATTGACATGAACATATGACATAATCTATAGATACAAAATCTTATCAAATTTTATTTCATTTTAGATAGATCATTTTGACAGAGGCTTTATAATTTCTTTTGGCTAAATGCATGATGAAATATGTTATGGGTTAAATCAGCTAGAAGAAGGTGTTCTCCACCACAAGGGATGCCCTCACAGGTCAAACGTTCCTTTATCATCCAAGAATGGAGATCCTTCATGTTCAAGAGAGAAGAATATGCATACATGATGTGAAACATACACCATATAGGTAAGGGTTTTAAATCTTTTAATTATCTTATTTATGTCTTAGGCTTTATGATAAGGTTATGAGTATTTAAAATTTATTATTTTGATTAGTTGGGTAGAAAACTTATTTTTTATCCTAAGAATCTATCAAGCCATTAAAGCATCAATCATTTTAAACTATGAAAATCATGTTGTCTTAATACACAATGTAAACATAACATCAAACAATTATATAAACTATCATAAAAGAATAAAAGGCGATTATGGTTGGGTACCACCATACAGAAGAGAAAAGATGGGTAGTTGAACTATACACATATACAGAATATGAAAGAATAATTATAATTGTATTAAAATATATGGGGTCTTCTTTCTTTATATCTATTTTTGATTTGGTTTCTTCTTTGATTTGGATGGTGCTTGCTTCAAAGGAATCATAGGGCACCCAGGTAAAGCCTTCTATCCATTGCTTATCTAATCCCCATAGCACTAATCTAATTCTATTTCCAAAATTACATTTATATAGGAAAAGTAAATCTAACTACACCTACAAAAAAGAGGTTATCTAAATATACATATAATCCCAAGCAGTTGTATTAATAATTTGGACTTAGCACCTTACACATGGATAACTATGCCCACCTATCCTAACTTGAATTATTCTTAAGTATTTAATAAACCAGCAAAAAGAGCATTCACATTTATTTTTAAGCATCCTTTAAGCATAATCGCCTACAAAAAATATGATTAGGCTAATATTGGCCTATCATATAGTCTATGAAGCATACACCCTAATATTCAATCAAAAATAATACATCATAAAACAAAACATACATCACACTGTACACTATCCAAACTTAGAGCTAGAAGTGGTGACTTAATTCTAATTTGTGTATTAAGGCTTGTGTGGTAAGTCTTGTTAGGCATTAGTGTTGTATTATCTAAGTGTAGAAGGATTCAATTTAACATGAAAGGTTGATTTCACTTGAAGTAGTTTAATTGATTTGAGAATTTTAATTTTAATTTTCTTTTTTGTTTCATTTTGATTACACTAGCAACTAAAGTTATAAAGAGAGGAAAAGAGGATTGCCTTTCATCATACCTTAAGTCACTTTCTAAAGTATATTAATTTGATTTAGTTCTCTTTAGTGAATATTAAATGATTTAATTAATGCTAAGTTTAGGTTCACTTTAAATAATCCCATTCAAAATGAAAGGCATCTTATGATTAATTTAATGAATTACTACCACATGACATATATTAAATCATTCCTTTCCATCACATGTAACATGCATATGATTTAATCTTAAGTGTATCTATACAACATATTTTACACTTAAATGATGAATGTATGTGTATGTTTAGAATTTATATTTTGATTGAATTATTTAAATATTAATTTAAAACTTTATCAAATTCTTATAAAAGGACATAAGAATGAAATTAAATAGGCATGTGCCATTGTTAAACCAGGAAGTGAGGTAATTAAATGACCTCCTTGGAGCTAGCTAAAAACCTTGTATTCTTGGGATGTCTAGACTATATACCCATTTGCATTCAAACATATATAAATTTGTATACATGAACATAGAAGTAAGCTCCAAATAATGGCTAATTAATTCAACAACCAGTTAATTATGAATGCATGCAATTTTAATGTAAAATGGGATTTTCATTCAGTAATCACATATACATATACATGTACAAAGATATAGACAAATACATGACAGTATTAAACCAAGAAAGTGAGCTAATCAAATGACCTCATTGGGGCTAACTAAAGCCTCATATTCCCGAGATGTCAGACTATATACTTATTTTTCTTGGACACACATGGATGTATGCATAAATGAGGGAAAGAAAACCATGCAAAGATTCTATATTTTTTGATTGAATCATTTATATATATGAATTAAAAACTTTATCAAATTCTAATGTTGAAATACATAAGAATGAAATCAAATGGGTATGCCATTGTTAAAAAAGTGAGGTAATCAAATGACCTCCTTGGGGCTAGCTAAAGCCTCATGTTCAGATGTCCATACTATATACCCATTACCATTCAATCTTATATAAATCAACACATGAATAGAGAAAGAGAACTCAACATTCATACACTTAAGCTATAAACATGCATTTCTTATGTATTTATAACTATCATAACACATATTATTATTCATTTATAAGCTTTTGAAAAAATACATTTGGATTTAATAGTGATAATAATACACATATATTAAATTAAATCAACACATGCAAGCTTACATAAAATAATCCATTTTATTTTACTTGATTTTTAAAAGTTGGATGCATGAATTCAAATGACATACCAAATTTAACATGATTGGAAAGAGGACAATCAAATATGATTAATTCAACCAAACTAGTTCTTAAACCAAATCAAATCAAATAAGATTATTTAAAACAAACCAAAGCTTCTTTATTAATTGATTTGATTAATTTAAAGAGGAGAAATCATCACAATCATTCCCATTAGTGATTTGATTTAATTTAAGGAAATGTAATTAAATGATTTTATGGGTTAATTAAGTTGAACCCTTAATTAGATGAATTAATTACCCTTACCTATGTCACCTTAAAGTAATTAACTAATAATTTATGAGCCAACATGATATGCATGGAGAATAAACTTGCAATGATCTAGGATATAAAGGGGCCTAATTGGCTGGTGATTAAATTATAGATTAAGGGACTTAATTAATTACTCTTATGGTTTTCCACATGTGGACTAACTATAATTTCATTAAACTCCTTTAGGTTATTAAACACCTAAAGATCTACCCCATGATTTAATTAGTTAAGATGTGATTATGATTTAATTTTATTAAGTGATTTAATTAATTTTGTTAAATATTAATTAATTTCATTTTAAAAGGGTGAAATGAACTTGGGAAAGGGGTCCCAACCTATTCCTTAGTTCACTAATGTTAAACAATGATTAATAAACTTAATTAATTTATTACTTTCATGGGATTAATTAATCATTAATTACTTAAGAGTAGTTAAGGTTTAGTTTGTTTTCTAATTAAGTGATCAATAAATCCCAAGAAAATATGGGAGGTAGAGGTCATCCATTAAATTAACTCACAAAATTTGGTATTAATCAAGTAATAAAGAATAATTGATAATTAATTTTTATAATTAAACTTAATAATTACTATTCAAAATTAGTTAAGATAATTTTTTAATTATTCTCCTCAAATACCTTTAAAATAGTATTTATTTTTTTGATTTTTTAGAAGTTTATTGATTAATGATTAAAGCTAATTAAATTAATCCTGTTATTACATGTGTACATGCTTTCCATGGCGATATTTGCTTATACTTGCCTACATGGTAGCGACATGCTTCTCCATTGTCGATCTAAGATTGGATGGCTATGATTAATCCAGCTTAATGGATTAAATCAAATCAATCTAATCTAATCACAATCATCTATTCCAATCATGCAGAATGGATGGTGTATGATTTAACATCAGTGAGGAGAATGGAGTTCATCCATCATTGCTTGCTTGATCTAAGCTTGCAGAGCATCAACTCAAATTCCACACCTTCACAACATCGATGAGGGATCCAATGGTCAAGATCACATGATGCAAGTTTTCTTCAAAAGCTCCAACCCATTTTCTAAGGATTATTTTGGAAGCATACCTCAGAGCTCAAGACTGGCTCAAACAATTGAAGAAGCTTCATCTAGTGGAGTCGAAGCCTTGTTGAGTAGCAATTGGATCAATTCCTCATTATTCTCGAAAGGCATGATTTGGAGTTGAGCTTTGATTGAAGTCACACCTCGGGTTCAGGAAGCTTGGAAGATGATTCGTTCTTACTTAATGAGGCCAAGGGAAGGTGCGTACAAAGTTAATTTGAGTTTGATGGAGAAATGGGGAAGTTATGTTGGAAATGGGAGTGTCTTATTTCAGGATAGACTAGAATGGCATTTTTTGATAGAGGAATAAGCTTGGGAGCTTAGGAAATGGCTCTAGTGTCTCATCTTGGGTAGCTAAGGCTCTAAGGAATTTTTTGTGTGTGTTTGAGTGGAAACAAGGGGTGTATACCCCTTCATCTGATCGGATATGGGATCGGGTTTGGCTTCTAATGGCCATCCCCATCTCAGGGAGTCATGGGTGGTAGGGAGGAGGTGAGTTGGCTCATCTTGGTTGGTTGAAGGTGTGGAGGTGTGGCTAGGAAATCATGGGTTTCCTATGGGTTTCAAATGCTCCAATGGGGAGGATGAGCTAATTTCACCTCCCATGAGTCATGGCAGACCTAACTACCCCTTGGGTCAGGTTCAGTAGTGTCTTACGTGCTTAAGTGGACCATTGGAAGAGTACCAAGTGACCAAGGAATGGAAATGACCACTTACTTGGGTGATTTATCTCATGTGATTCCTTGAGGTAGAATGATCATTTGGCATTGGATTTGATTTGGGCATATTTGAAATGAGCCAAAAGTGGGTTAGCTAAATTTCAAGTCAATTGGAGTTGATTTGTTTGGGTCAATTTGACTCATTTAGGTCAAATTAGGTTAGGTTGGGTCAAGTTGACCAATTGGTCAAATTAGATCAAACAACAGGTTGGGTTAATTTCATATGATCTTTTGGGATGTTTTGGTTTAGTTTAGCTTAGATTTGATTTTGGTTCATTTGAATTCATTTGGGTCAAATGAATTAAGTTAACCAATTTGACCAAATTGGCCAAATTAAATTGGTTGGGTGTTGGTTTGGGTTTAGTTGACCAATTGAATATGATTTTAGGCTTTGGTTTCAATTAATTTGTATTTGGTTTTGATTTAGGCCAACTTGAATCTTAGGTCAATTTGGGCTAAGTAGGTCAATTGGGTTCAATTGGGTCCAATCATGGCTTTGGTCAAGTTCAACAATTTGGAATGAACTTGAGCCATTGATTTGATTCAATTTAGTCTTTTAGGTCAATTTAGGTCAACTTGGGTCAAGAGGACCAATTGGGTTTGGTTTGACTCAATTGAAGTCAAGTCATAATCAAATAATAATTTTGATTTGGTATGAATCATTGGTTTCAAGGGATTTGTCTTAGGTTGTAATTTGGCTAGTTTAGGTCATATGGGTTAAGGGTTGACTTGGTCAAATGACCAAGTTGACTTTGTTTGACCAAATTTGTGACAATTGATCAACTTAGGGTGATCAATAATGATGGAGTTTTGATGGGCTTGGTTCAATCAATTTGGGTAGGATTAGAACTTGGCTCAAAATAATTGGCTACTTTGGGTGAAGTGGACCAATTGGGTTTAGTTGGCTTGATTTTGGTTATTTTTGATTTAGTTGAGTTTATATATGGATTTGGGATTGATATATAAATTTGCAATTAACTTGGGTTTAAATGGGTTTTGATTCATTTGAACCTTTCAAGTCAAAAGGGTTAAGTTGGGTTTGACTTGGTTTGATTTTGGTTTGGCATGATGATTGTAGATTTCATTTATATTTGTGAATATGATTGAAGGTATGATTAATTCATGAGAAAATAAATTGAATTTGGGTTTTGGAATGAAGGAATTTGGCAAAGTCCAAAGAGTTGGGTCATGTGGCTTAGGTTTGGATTTTGATTTAGTTTGATTTAGTTTTGATGATTTAAATGTATATTTCATTTAAATTTGTGAAGATGATTGAAAATATGATTGATTTGTGAGAAAATCAATTGAGTTTGACTTGATTTGGATTAAGATTTGGCAAAATCCATGGGATAGGTCATATGGCTTAGGAAGGGTTTTGATTAAATTTGATTTAGTTTGATTTAGTTTTGATCATTTGAATGTAGATTTGATTTAAATTTAGGAAGATGATTGAAGATATAAATTGATTATTAGAAAATCAATTGATTTGGATTAAGATTTGGCTAAGTCCATGGGATAGGTCATATGGCTTAGGAAGGGTTTCAAGTTTGGATTTGATCATGAGCTTCAATCATTTGGTTTTGGAATTTGGGTTTGGATTTGGATTTGGATTTGGATTTGAATTTGATATTTGAATTGAACTTGAGGTTTAGTTTGAGAAGGTCAACATGGATTGGATTTCAGTTATAGGGTAGGTGGATTATCCTAATCCCTAATGCATAACTTAATCATATGGTTAACCTTTCTAAGTCTTTAGGCTTATGTTAAGTGTTTACCTAATTGCTAGAAGTGTCTTATGACTAGGGAAGTCTTAGTGTCTAGAAGACTCTAATGTCTAAGATGGGAAGATTGAATCCAACTCCAAAGTGAGGTCAAGCCTTGGCTCTATAGTGTTGCCTTGAGATAGATGATTGGAAGACAAAACCAAGTTTCATTATAGACTTCGGATACATCTTTCAACACTTTGCTAGGGAGACCATAGATACATGAGAACAACATAATTCCATCCTCTCTACATAAGTGTATAAAGTTTGTGAGAGATGGGATCATCTACTGTCAAGGAGATCTCGCCATTTAGTTCAGAGGTTGACATATATGATGATGCGACTTACTACCTCCCTCAAAATCAACAAGTCTATTCTGAACTTGGCCAAAGTTTAAAATAAAAGAAAAAGAAAAAGAAAGAAAAAAAGAAAAAAAAAGAAAAAGAAAATAAAAAAAAGAGAAAATGAAAAAAAATAAAGGGAGAAATATACTTGGAGGAGGAAGTGGAGCGACATTAGATTCCACCCACAATTTGTTACTCCATTTGAACATATAGTAGGATGACGACCTCCACCAGAGAGAAGAGAGGCAGTTGGAGGGTAGTCTGGGGTGGAAAACCTCTTTATCAGCCACCCAATAGAAGATATGTCCCATCTACTAGGAGTACACCTGCTATCCATATAGACTTAGAATCTAGTTCAAAGGTAGAGTCTTATATGGTTAGCACACCAGCCAACTCTTCTTAGTAGTAGATTCTCTTGGGGGTGACACTTAAGCCAGATAGTGAAGAAGACCGGGCTCCAAAGCAAAGCATAAGTGTATCCAAGTCTATATGTGAAACAATTAGGCATCAGTTGGGAACCTTAGCTCTAACCCTAGTTTCCTCTCAAAAAGTTGAGGGTTTGGTAATTAAGGAAGCCCCTAAGTCATCCATAAGTGTGAAGACTCAGAGGTTCTTTCTAGGAGCATCATCCTCAAGTCAAGAAGTTGATGTAGAACTTGAGGATGATTCATATAAAGATTTAATAATTACCTTTTGATTGGTACTTATGTTGTTCATAATTTAGAAAGGGTTAATCCCATACTTGGTCAAAGCTTCGAAAGAATATGGAAGAACAAATGCAAAAGCTCTTAATCAAGACTAGGACTAGGATTGATTACGGTAGTGAGTCATGATGATGATTCGCGATTGTCATCACCAATCATTTGGAATCTGATAGGTTCTTTTCAAATCATATTAACTCATATGAGAAGTTATGCTTAGAAACTTAAGATGATCCAAATTATTTGAAGTAAAAGATGCATCACCAGAGTTTGAAGATGAGATCAAGTCAACCATTGACAAGCTCAAAGAAATCAACTTAAGAGCTGAAGATGATCCACGACCGACATACATCAATTCTTTGTTGAATGAAATTGAAACCAATGACTTAGTTAGTCTATTGACTGAGTTTAAGGACTTCTTTGCATGGAGTTATGAAGAGATGCTTGGATAAGCTCCTAACATAGCAATCCATAAACTAGCAATAGAGCTTACTACTAACCCTATCAAGCAAGCTCCTAGATGCATGTGATTAGACATAGAAAAATAAGTCATTTATGAAGTCAAGAAACTGATCGATGTTGGCTTCATCCGGGAAGAAAAAAATACCGGCCACATCATCCCTTAGGAAAAGAATTGCCAAATTCACATATGCATCAATTTTAGGGATTTAAATAAGGCATGTCCAAAAGACAAAATTTTACTACCAATCTCGGAGCTGAGGGTTGACATTCTCATGCAATCTTCTCTTTCATGGATGGCTTATCTAGATATAACCAAATAAAGGTGGCCCTAAAGATGAAAAAAATACTACTTTTAGAACCTTGATCAGAATCTATTGATATAAGTTCATGCCTTTCCATAAAATGTTGGTACATACCCGGAGCTATGACTTCGAATCTTTGATGAAGTTATTCATCATCAAGTCGAGTGCTATGTCATGATGATCTCATGGCCAAAACTAGAGAAAAGGAAGACCATCTCTTTGAATTGAGAGTAGTTTTTGAATTGTTAAGATAATTTAATCTCAAATGAACCCCCTGAAGATTGCATTTGGAGCTCCTTCAAGGAAATTCTTTGGGTTTGTTGTCTGACACCAGGGAATCAAAATCATTCCGAAGAAGATCAAGTCAGATTATAAATTCCACCCCCAAAAAGTTTAATTAAACTCACATCATTCCAAAAGTGGTTAGTATATTTAAGACACTTTATATCTGACCTATCGGGAAGATGTCAAACATTCTCAGTGTTTATCAAAAAGGATGCCAAGTTCAAGTGGGATGAAAAGTGTGAGCATGCCTTCAAAGACACCAAACATTACCTGAAAACACTATCGGTTCTAGTATCCCGGGCAAGCCCCTCATACTTTACACTGCTGCATTAGATGACTCTTTGGTGCTTTGTTTCCCCAGCCAATGATGAAGGGAAGAAAACACACTCTACTACCTTAGCTGTCATCTAATCTCTGTTGAGGCTATTTATCCACCCATTGAGAAGCATTTCTTAGCTTTAACCTTTGTATCTAAAAAGCTACAACACTGCATGCTTCTTCATAAGGTGAACTTAGTCTATAGAATCAATCCATTATAGTATCTAATAACATGGTCGATGCTATCCAGATTGTTGGCACGATGGTCCATGATCCTCTTGCTGTTTGACATTACCTTCATACCCATCTGTGCGGTTAAAGGACAAGCACTAGCAGATTTCTTAGCAACACACCCACTTCTTGCTGACTCTCCTCTTAGTGATGATCTCCCCAATGAACAAATCATGAACTTAGGGGATACTAGCATTCACCATTGGGAGATATACTTTGATGGTGCGACTTCCTCTCAAAGAGGAGAAGAACCACAATCTACTATTCGAGGAAAGGCATGGGTAGGAATAGTTCTCTTAACTCTGGGCTATGATGTGATGAGATTCTCATATCATCTATCCAATCCTTGCACCAACAATAAAGCTGAATATGAGGCTCTGATTGTCGATCTAGAGTTAGTCATTACTCTAAACATCCAGAACATCAACATCTTTGAGGATTCTCAGCTAATTATCAACCAAATTGCTGGGTCCTATAAGGTTATAAAGCCCAAGCTCCACCACTACCAAAGTACAATGGAGTTGTTGGCCCAAATCTAGAGGTTACCATTTATAAGATTCCTCAAGGAGAGAACATCATATATGCTTTAGCCAAGCTTGCAAGGAGTTGGCATGCATGAGGATGTGTCCATATCAATAAAGGTCCAAAATAGATAAGTCTTATCCTTTATTATCTAAACTTATCAAAAGTACTCTTGAAGGGGAGGTTGCCATTCCCAAGAAGGATGAGGAGTTAGATTGGATGCAACCATTCATGGATTACCTAAATAAAGGCAAACTACCTCAAGAAGTCCAAGCCCATCCAGTTAAGAGCACTTTCCTATGCTCTATGGATGGTGTCTTGTCGGCGGACTTTGATCATATGTGGTGTTATTTAGACAAGAAGAAAGCCCATAATCATGGACCAATGCACTCAGGATTATGTGGAGCTAACCAATTCAATCCGAAGATGAATGCCAAGATCAATAGAATAAGATACTACTTGCCGTCGATGATCAAAGATTGCATGGCTACGGCTAGGCGATGCCACCATTGTCAAATACATGGTGTGATCCTACACTAACCACCCAACATTCTACATCCTACATTGGCATCATGGCGATTCGAGTGTTGGGGTACCGACATAGTGGGTCCGATTGTTCCCCCTTCTTCCAAGGATCATCTGTTCATATTAGCTTCTACAGACTACTTTTCTAAATAGGCAAAGGTGATTCCATTTACAGAGGTCACAGCTCAGTATGTACTCCAATTTTTTATAAACCATATCGTATATAGGGTCAGAGTACCTCAACGAATTATATCTGATAATGGTACTACATTCAAGAGCACTGAGATAAAAAACTTTGCCCAGAGACATTGCTTAGATTGTAGATTTTCTACCATCAACTACCCAAGAAAAATGGCTTAGCAGAATCCTTCAACAAAACTCTCATCCAAATATTAAAGAAGACACTCGACTATAATAAGAGATAATGACTTGAGCAGTTAGTTGAAGCCTTGTGGGCTTACCGCAACACATATAGAACTCCAACTCAGTCTACTTCTTTCTCCTTAGTATATGGGTCCGAAGCCATTCTACCATTAGAAGTTAAACTCCCATCACTAAGGATAGCTATGGGTAGCAAGATCACAATATAGCAGAATGCTAAGTTGTAGTTAGAAGAGCTTCGAAGGTTTGAGGAGGCAGCTGGGGCATGCAAAACCTCAAGTTGTACAAATCTAAAATGATTCAAGCTCACAATAAGTTGGTCAGTCCTAGAGCTTTTCAAGTAAGAGAGCTTAGTTTAGTTCTAGGAAGATCAATTGTGTCCATTGTAAGATGGGAGGAAAGTTTGAACCCACTTGGGAAGGCCCTTTCCATAGAAAAGGCTACCAAGGAGGATCTTATCAGCTTATTAATCATAAAGAGAGCCTAATGCAACCAATCAATGGGCTCTACTTAAATAAATATTATAAATCATTTTTTAAAATAATTATCATCAATGAATATTCCATTTTGAATTCAATCTCTTAGATATTGAAAGTATTCTTGTTTGTGAATCCGCCATAATGTGTTTAGCGTAGTTGAAAAGAACCATAGCAGCATCCTATCATTTCGACACAACAAAAACACAAACTACACATAAACATATAAATAAAACACATATTTTTCCTTGGGCTACTCTGAGTTGAGATAATGCCCCAGTATCACTCATAGCTGTCTAGGTGGTGGCGTGGAACCTATAGTGTCACCCAGTGGTCTTCTTCCTTTGGAGGATGTAAGTCTACTATGCTTTCCTTCCTTACTTTTCCACTGAACACCGACAAGTGCCTTGTTAGTTTGGTAGGCCTTACCGAAGGTCGGTAAGCTACCTCATATTGGCTTCGTTTAAGAAGAGGTGAGTCTACTGCACTTTCTTCTTGTATTAGCCTTCATACACTAACTGGGTCGAGTATATTGGAGGTTTAGGATAAGTCCCCTAGCGGCTCCTTCCCTCATGATTGCTTCAAGTTTGGGTCCAGTCCTTCCTTGGGGCTCCCCGCGTAGTAGTCACTCTAGGTTGGATAGCATCTTTCCACCAGACAACTATCGATGATGATTAGCTTATAAAGTTGTAAGCCTGCATGCTTTCTTTCTGGATTAATTGTTGCACACTACACCTTAGGTTGGTTGGTTCTCACTATGCTGACGGATACACCACTAATTCTGATGGATACACTTAGGTTTGTTGGTTCTCACCTCCAGATACACCACACATGGTAGATGTAAGTCTATGCTTTCTCCTCGAGTTGGCACTATACACCTATGCTTTTCTAGGCTCGTGATATTTACCCTAACAACATCTCCTCAGGCACTATATTTGGATCACATCCTTG
This sequence comes from Cymbidium sinense, assembly GCA_021442155.1. Lineage (NCBI taxonomy): Eukaryota > Viridiplantae > Streptophyta > Magnoliopsida > Asparagales > Orchidaceae > Cymbidium > Cymbidium sinense. The sequence goes on from JAKCPB010000608.1 coordinate 18,595, forward strand.
TGACCCTATTTAGACATTACTGAGTTACTATGATTGGATAGTTCCTCTTCCTAATCTCTGTTGGAGAATCCATCTATGGATGTGCATTCTCCCTTGGTCCAAGAAATCTAAGATAGGTCAAGGCCGATATAGCCTTCTCGTGTGTGGTCCCTCGACACCAATAGGGTCCACACAAATATATAAACAAAATATATATTCACTTGTGGATTAGAGGACACCCCTAGCGTACCTTTTCCCAAGCGTCATCCTATCTTAGGCAATGTCAAAAACTCCCTATAGAATTGGTGACTACTCGAGTTGATATAAGTCCCTAGCATTCACTCAAGAGTCACCCTAAGTCAGGTTTGATATTTTGTGCTACCAATAGGTCACCCTAGCAATTATTCCTTGCTTTAGAAGATGTAAGTCTGCTATGCCTTATTCTTAGCACAACTATTGCACACTGAAAAGCAATCCTCTAGGTTTTCTAGCTCTACCCAATGGACAGTAGACTATCCCTTTGGATTTGTAAATCTGAGATATGACAAGTTTGATATAGCCCCTTCTTAGTGGGTCCATCGCACATCAACATGGTCCATAAATTAAATCTATCAAAATTGACCGAGCTCACATCCCGAGCAGATATGCCCTCAATTCAAAATCAAACTAAACCAAACAAACCATATAAAATCACATGAAATAAAGATAAAATTAATCTTTACTACTTTTGAGTTGACATAAGTCCCCAGTGACATTCACTCAGTAGTCGCCCTAGGTCAAGTTTGATTAATTGTGCATCGAACAAGTCACCCCAGCAGTTGTTCCTCACTTTGGAAAATGTAAGTTTGCTAAACTTTCTTCTTAGCATAGCCAGCACCTAAAGGAAACCCCTTAGGTTGGCTTGCTCTACCCCATGTAGACTATCCATTTGGATTTGTAAACTGTCAAGGCTAATATAGCCTCTGGGTCTATCGCAAACCAACAGGTCCATACATTAACTCATTAAATTAAACCCAATTGATTTTCCTGAGTTAAATCACACCCTTCTCCCCAGTGGATCCCCAAATCATATATAAACAAGTCAAGCAAACAAATCAAATTCCAAACCAACATCCCTAGTGGAACCAAATTAAACCAACTCCCCTAGTAGAGTCTAAATCAATGAAATCCAACCAAATCTTATCCCCAGTGGATACATCCCCAAACAAATCTATGAAATCAAACTAAAATCTTAATCCCTAGCCGATAGCCTAAACCTACTTCCTTAGTGGAAGGTTCATATACCCAATCCCCAGTGGACTCGAACCCATATCTCTAGCAGATATGCCTCCACATCAATTAAAACAAAACAAATTAAAGTTGATTTGATCTTAATCCCTGGTGGATTATAGATTCTTATCCCTAGTAGATATTCTTTCATCAAATCATATAATTAAATCAAAATCAACCTTATCCCCAACAGATTTTCTTCTTCTGTGCCCTCAACATAAACCCTCACATGTCATGTATAATGCAGTAGTGATCCCTAGGAGCTCCTCCATGTCCTTGACATGGAATTCTCATCAAATCTTCTTTCTTCTTATGTACACCTTAATACTTCAACCAAAAGCCTAACAATGTATTTCTTCAAATTACATCATCTTAACATTGTAATCGACATTTTATGATTTGTGATGGTGCAAGCACAAATTAACTATACAATATCATGCTAAACATATTTTAGTGTGAATAAACACATTATATTATAGTATAATATATGATCTTATATTATAATTTTCTATAATATAATATATTATCTAACATTACACCTCATTAGAATCACTTAAAAGGAACAAATAAAATTTTTTTCTTAATATATGAATAATGTTCATTTTGGATGTAAAATTGTTATTTTTCTATTAGAAATGGTACAAAATAGCATAATTTTGGTGTTCCTTCTTAGAGTGTGCCATGAATTTGGCTATATTCTTCCATCTCAACCATGAAATTAACATTTTTATGAGTTTTTACCCAATGTATTATAACAAAAGTAAAACATACTAAAATATATAATAATATTTAGTAACACGCCACCACATTCATATATATGTGAAGTTATACTGTTATGTACATTATATTTTAGTATGCTTTCATATAATATATTATCTTACATTACACCTTAAAATGAATCACTTTAAGCAAAAAAAATTATAAAATTTGGTTGAAAAAGAACATTTATTTTGGATGCAAAATTCCATTCTTTTGAGTAAATGACACACCATAGCACACCCCCAATGATGTTCCTTAAATCTTACCTTAAATTTGGCCAAATCCCATCATCTTAGCTTATAAATCAACATTTTTCTGAATTATACTAGTACAAACTCTACTACATCATACTATAAGATACTAAAATATGCTAAACAACAAGTAGTAATACAAAAAAATATGCTATAATGCATGATGCTACATTATGTTATGGCATCCTATATCATAATACATAAACATATTATATTATATTATATTGCATATCACATCACAAGGGATTGCTTAAGATAAAAAATCATAAAATTAGTCTAAATAATAAAAAACTATATATTTTAATTATTTACAAATTTTAAATTAAAATAATATATTATGTCATGCTCTACCTATTATGAATTTGGCCAAATTCCACCATTTTAAAGTCTAAATCAACATTTTTATAAATAATGCTAGTGTAGGCTCGACTGCATGATTGTAAAATACTGAAAGAATTTAAAATGCTTAGAATAATATATTATGATATATGATGCTATACTATGCTACAACATATAATATTTATTTTGAACATAAAATCTTACTTTTAAACTACAAGTGTATAGCACACCTTTGGTACTACACCTAATTCCCACTTCAAATTTAACAATTTTCATCATCTAATTTATTAATTAAATATTATTATGATTTATATTAATATAGACAATAAAGGAACAATACCATAATATACCAAAAAACATTTCAAAACATCTTATAACATCCAAAAACACATCAATATATGCTCAAATATATGATGTTACATTATACTATAATATATGGTAATATAATATGATTTAGGGTTAGGGTTTAGGGTATTCAAATCCCTAATAGTCAAGGGAAAGTCTCTTGAAGACATTTTCTTTAGCTACCTTAACTATGTTAGATTAGGTCATTCTTTATACTCCTAATGAAAACTTTATTCAAGGTTTATGGTTTAGGGTTTAGGGTTTAGGTTTAGGTTAGTAAGGTTTAGGGTTTATGGTTATTTAAGGTTTAGGGTTTATAGTTTAGTGTTTATAATTTAGGTTTAGGGTTTATGGTGGGTTTAGGTTTATGGTTTAGGTTTTGGGTTTAGGTTTAGGGTTTGGGATTTATTTGGGTTTATGGTTTAGGGTTTAATGGTTTATGATTTAGGGTTTTCAGGGTTTAGGGCTTAGGGTTTAGGGTTTATGATTTAAGTTTTAGGTTTATGGTTTATGATTTAGTTTAGGATTTAGGGTTTAGGGTTTAAGGTTTAAGATTTAAGGTTTTCTTAATAGAGAACAAATTGAAATTCAACATTTATTCTTCTCAATTTCATCAACCAAGTAGCATCCCAACTTTTCCAAGACACAAGCCACGACATAGATAAAAAATGAGCACCCATAGAGAAAATAAAAAACCCTAGATAAGTTGAATCGTCTTTACTGTAAAGACAATTCCATAAGTAGAAGATCGGGTCGGTCATTCTTCAGTTTCTCTAGTTCTCATCAGAACAGCCCAGCCTCTTGAGCAGTGAGATACGCCATCATATCGCCGATCTCTCCCTCCGCCATCACCAAGATTGTAACCTCTGTCACTCCTCCCACCTCGACCACCACGTCCATATCCACCAACACCTCGAGATCCCCCACCATTACTGTGATAACAGCCGCCTTTGCCTTTGCCTCCATCGCATGATTTAGACTGAGGCTAGTTGACATTGATGTTCCTTCCATCAAAGTTCTTCCCATTCTGAGGGTTTATGGTTAGTTTAGGGTTGAGGGTTTGTTTAAGGTTTAAGGTTAGTTTAGGGTTTAGGGTTTGAGGTTTATGGTTTAGGGTTATAGATTTTACGGTTTAGGGTTTAGGGTTTAGGGTTTAGGGTTTAGGGTTTTAAGGTTTAAGGTTTAGGGTTTTAGGGTTTAGGGTTTAAGGTTTAGGGTTTAGGGTTTATGATAGAACCCTAAACCCTAAAACCTAAACCCTAAACCTAAACCTAACCTAAACCCTAAATCATAAACCCTAAACCCTAAAATGCTCAACTCAAAACCCTAAACTAACCTTAAACCCTAAACTTTAAACCTTAAAAACACTAAACTCACTAAACCCACCTTAAATCTAAAAACTAGCTTTAAAGCCTGTTAAACCTAAAACCTAAACTTTAAACCCTAAACCCTAAACCCACACCTAAAGCCATAAAGCTAACCCACACTAAACCCTAAACTCCCTGACCCTAAACCCACCTAAACCACTAAACTTTAAACCTCCCTATACCATAAACCATAAATCCTAAATCCTAAAACCTGACCTAAATCAGGCCTAAAATAAAACAAATAAAAGAAAACCTAAACCTAAACCTAAACCTAATAAAATAAATTATTAAAAAATAAATTAAAATATAATAAATAAAAAACTAAACTAAACTAAAAAAATAAAATAAACCTAAGAATAAAAAACCTAAATAAAATAAAAACTAAACTTAAAAATAAAATAAAATAAACCTAAAATAAAATAGAATTAAAACTAAATAAAAACCTAAACAAAAAAATAAACCTAAAAATAAATAAAAACTAAAACCTAAACCCTCAACTAAAAAAACTATAACTAAAATAAAAGCAAAATAAGCAAAAAAAAAAAACTTAAATAAAAATAAACTAAGCTAAAATAAATAAAACCTAAACTTAAACCTAAAAGAATCTAAACCTCAACCCTAAAGTAAATAAAATAAAATAAACAAAAAAATTAACCTAAACCTAAACTAAAAAATAAAACCTAAAAATAAACCTAAAATAAAAACCTAAAACCTAAACTAAATGAAACCTAAATATAAATTAAGTAGAAAAACTTAAACCTAAATAAAATTAATGATAATAATAACATGAACTTTAACCTAAACCTAAACCTAACCCAAAAGAAAATAAAATAAAAAAAAATAAAAACAACTAAAATAAAATAAATAAAAAAAAAAAAAAACTAAAAATAAAACCTAAATAAAATAAAACTAAAATAAAATAAAATAAATAAAATAAAATAAAAATTAAAAAAATACTAAACTTAAAAATAAAACCTAAAACCTTAACAACAACAACAACCAACAAAGCCTTAATCCCAGGTGGCTACATGAATCCTTAGTCTCCATTGTGTCCTATTATGTGTCAAATTCTCATCTAATTCAGTATACTAAGATCATTATTTATACATCTTAACCAAGTCTTTTTTGGGTCTACCTCTACCTTTCTTAACATAAGGCAAATCTAATGCATCTACTCTCTAATGGGATCATGGACTACGCTTTATGTGGCCAAACCATCTAAGCGACTCTCCTAATCTTATCTACCACTGGAGCTACTCCAACTTTTTCCCGAACATACTCATTTTGCATTCTATCTTTAAGGTAAAGCCACTCATCCACCTAAGCATCCTCATCTCTGTAACATAACTTAGTCTTATGCTTCTCTTTTATTGGCCAACATTACCATATTGCGGTCTTACCACCATCTTATAAAATTTTCCTTAAGTTTAAGTGGAACATAATAGGCGGATGCATTCCTCCACTTCCCATCAACTTGAATTCTACTAATAACATCTCCATCTATTTCACCATCATTTTGGACAATAGAGCCTAAATATCTTAATCGCGCTCTTATTGACTAAAGCCACAACTATCACTAAAACTTCTACAACTAAAATTACACTCCATATATTCAGTTTTAGATCTACTTAAACGAAAACCTTTAGACTCTAAAGTTGACCTCCATAATTCAAGTTTCGTTGGACTCCCTCTAGTCTTATCAACAAGAAGAATGTCATCGACAAAAGCATACCAAGGTACATCTTCTTGTAAATGCCTCGTAAGAACATCCATAACTAAAGTAAAAAGATAAGGGCTTAATGTTGATCCTTGATGTAATCCAAAAATAGGAAAATATTTTGTCAATCCTCCTTGTGTTTGGACACAAGTAGACTCAGTATACATATCCTTAATGACTTCAATATAACCAATATTAACTCTTTTACGTTCTAGAACTCTCCAAAGAACATCTCTTGAGACTTTATCATAAGCTTTCTCTAAATCAATAAATATCATATGTAGATCCTTCTTACTTTCTCTATGCTTCTCAAAACCTAAACCTTAAATTAAAAAAAATAAAACATAAACCTAAAATATAAATAAAATAAACCTAAACCTAAACTAAAATAAATGAAACCTAAACCTAAACCTAAAATAAACTAAACCTAAACATAAACCTAAGCGATAACATAAAATAAACCAAAATAAACCTAAACCTAAAATTAAACCTAAAATAAAAATCTAAAACCTAAACCTAAAAAAAATAAAAGAAACCTATACCTAAACATAAAAATAAAAAATATGAACTAAACTTAAAATTTTAAATAAAAATAAAACTAAAGTAAAAAAAATAAACATAAACCTAAACCTATTAAAATAAAAAACCTAAGGTAAAATAAATAAACCTAAATTAAGTAAACTAAGCTAAATAAAATTAAAAATAAGCCAAATTTAAAATAAAAAATAAAATAAACTAAATAAACTTGAACCTACTTGGTGCTTTTGTTAAGATCCTAACCCTTAACCCACCCCTAAACCCCTGACCCTAAACCCTAAACACTAAACTAACCCCTGGGCCCTGGGCCCAAACTAAATAATATAAAATAAACTTGACCTCCACTAACTAAATAGGCCAAACCTAATACTACCCTGGTCAACCCACCCTACCCAAACCCTGGGCCCTGGGCCCTGGGCCTCCTACAAGACCTGACCCTAAACCCTGGGCCACTCTAAACAAGCCATACTCTACCCACCCTGGGCTTTAAACCCTAAAAACTACTAGATAAACATAAATAAAATAAATAAAAGACCTAAGCCTATATAAATTCAAATAAATAAAATAAAATAAAATAAATAAAATAAAATAAATAAAATAAAATAAAACAAAAACTTAAATTAAAACCTAAACATAAGGTTGAACATAAACCTAAAAATATAATAAAATAAAAACTACAACTAAACTAAAATAAAATAAATAAAAACCTGAACTAAACTAAAAAAATAAAATAAACCTAAAAATGATAAAATAAAAACTAAATAAAACCAAAACCTAAAATAAATAAAAATAAAACATAAACCATAAACTCAAAAAAAAACCTAAACCTAATAAATAAAATAAAATAACCCTAAACCTATAAGATAAAAACTAAAATAAATAAAACCTAAAACCTAAATTAAAATAAACCTAATCCATAAACTAAATAAAAATAAACTAAAATAAATCTAAAACAAAACTAAAAAATAAAACCTAAAAATAAACCTAAAATAAAAACCTAAAACCTTAAGTTAAAAAAATAAAATAAAAACATAAACTTAAACTTAAAATAAAAATAAAACCTACATAAAAAAAAAAACTAAACTAAAAAAATAAATAAACCTAAACTAAACCTAAAAAATAAACTATAAAATCAGAAATAAAATAAATAAATAAAACTAAATAAAAATAAAATAAACAATAAAATAAATAATAAAATAACTAAAATAAATAAAATAAAACAAACCTAAACTGTCTTTTCTTAAATTTTAAATAAAACCTAAACCAGAATCCCAAACCTTAAACCTTATATCATAAAGCTCTAAACCTAAATCCTAAACCACAAACCCTAAACCAAACTCTAAACTAATCCAACCACAAAAACTGACCCAACCAAATAAATAAAATAAATAAAATAAAATCCTGACCTAAACACCTAAACCTACCTTAAACCCTAAACCCTAATCCCAACCTAAATAAACCCTAAACCCTAAACCCTGAACCCACCCTGGTTAAAACCTAAACCTAAACTAAATAAAACCTAGAAATAAAATAAATAAATAAAACCTAATTGAAATAAAAATAAAAATAAAATAAAATAAAATTAAAAACTAAAACCTAAACCTAAACCTAAACCTAAAAAGAAAATAAAATAAAATTAAACTAAACTAAAATAAAATAAATAAAAACCTAAACTAAACTAAATAATTAAAAACCTAAAATATAATAAAATAAACCTAAAGTAAAATAAAATAAACCTAAAATAAATAAACAAAATCTAAATTAATACTTAAACCTAAACCTAAAAATAAAACTAACCAACCTAAACCAAAAATGCCTTGGCTAAAAATAAAATAAACCTAAAAATTGGATTAAATAAAACCTAAGCAACCAGATAAAATAAACCTAAACCTAAAGCTAAAATGGATAAAATAAAATAAACTAAAATAAACTAAACTAAACTAAAAAATAAAACCTAAAATAAAACTTTAAACTTAAACCTAGAAATAAAATACAACCAACCAAAATAATAAATAAAACCTAAAACTAAAAATATAATTAAAAAAACTAAACTTAAAAATAAACCTAAACTAAACCTAAACATAAAAATAAACTAAAATAAAAACCTAAACTAAACTAATTAAAAAAAATAAACCTAAATAAAAATAAAAAGTAAAATAAACTAAAATAAATAAAAATTAAACTAATTAAACTAAATAAACCTAAACTTACTAGTTTACTTAGTTTTTAAAAAAAACCATAAACCCTTAATCTTAAACCCTACAAACCAAAACCCTAAACCCTAAACACTAAACCTACAACCTTAAACCATAAACCCAAAAAACCTAAAAAAACCCTAAAGAGTAAACCCAAAACCCAAAAAAACTCAAAACCAGACCCTAAACCCACCCTAACCCTAACACTAAACTAAACCCCAAACCCCAAACCTATCGTAACTAAATAAATTTAAAAGTAAACATAAACCTCAAACTTAATAAACTATAAAACTAAACTCTAGAATGGGAACCTTGATGGGAACATCTGTCGTGCTTAGTCTAGATCTGGAGGTGGTGGCAGAGATGGTGCGACTGTTATCGCAGTGGTGGTGGGGGATTTAGAGGTTCTAGTGGATATGGAGGTGGTGGTCGGAGCAGTGGTTGTTATTGAAGCGGGAGGAGTGATGAAGGTTACATCCATGGTGGTGGCGGAGGGAGAGATTAGGGATATGATGGTGGATTCTGCTACTTGAGAGATCAGGGATGTTCTGTTGTTAACTAGAGAAACTAAAGAACGGCTGATTCAATTTGCTGCTTATGGAACTGTGTCTTTATAGTAGATGTGATTCTAGTCATCTAAGGTTTTAAATTTTCACTATAAGTGCTCATTCTTTATCTGTCATCATTTATGTCTTAGAAAACTTGGTGTGATACCTGCTTGATTAAATCAAAAAGAAGAAATGTCAAATCTGAATCTATTTTCTATCAAAAAATAAACTTAAAAACTAAAACTCTAAACTAAAACTTGAACCCTAAACCTAGAACGTAAACACTAAACCCTAAAACCAAACCTAAACCAAAATCGTAAATCCAAAACCCAAATCATAAACCCTAAACCCAACTTAAACCCTAAACTAAATCCTAAACCTAAACCCAAAATAAAAATAAAAATTAATCCACCCCAACCCTAAAAAAAAAAAACTAAAATAAATAAATAAAATAAAATAAAAAATAAAACCTAAATAAAATAAAATAAAATAAAAACCTAAATAAACCTAAACCTAAGTTAAAGCAAAATAAAACAAAATAAAAACCAAAACTAAAATAAATAAAATAAATAAAATAAACTAAACTAAAAAAAAAATTAACCTATAAAGAAACCTAAATAATAAACCTACTTAAAATAAAAAATGAAATAACATAAAATAAAACTAAATAAAAACCAGACCTAAAATAATCCTAAAATAAAACCTAAAATAAATAAAATGAACTTAATCAAACAAAAAAAACTAAAATAAAAAATAAAAAAAAAAACCTAAACCTAAACTAAAATAAACTAAACTAAAATAAAATAAACATAAAATAAACTTTGAATAAAAATCTAAATAAAATAATAACTATGAAATAAAATAAAATAAACTAAAATAATTTTAAAACTAAATAAAAACTAAATAAAATCCTAAACCTAAAAAAATAAAACCTAAAAACCTAAGAATAAAATAAAAATAAAACATAAAGCTTTAAAACCTAAATTCTAAAATAAAAACAATAAAAAATAAAATAAACCTAAACCTAAACTAAAATAATAAAATAAAACTAAACCTAAACTAAATAAAATAAAATATAAAATTAACCTAAATCTAAACTAAAATAAAGCTAAAATTAACCTAAAATAAAACCAAAACCTAAACCTTAACCTAAAATAAAACATAAAACCTAAACATAAAAATAAAATAAAATAAACTCAACTAAAAAAAAACCTAACTAAATAAAAAATAAACTAAAATAAAAAAAATAAACTAAAATAATAAAACTAAACTAAATAAAATTAAAAAATAATTATAAAATAAAATAAAACAAACTAAACTAAATATAAAATAAACTAAATAAAATAAATGGGGTTTACTAATTTAAAAACACTACTAAATCCACAAACCTAAAAAATAAACCCAGGCTAACTAGGCCCTAAACCTTAATCTCTAAATCCTGACCCTAAACCCTAAACTTAAAATCTTAAACCCAAAACCCTAAACTCTAAACCCTAAATAAAACTTAAAAAATTAAATAAACCAAAATAAAGATTTAAGTGAGCTAAAAATAAATTAAAAATAAAATAAAATAAAACATAAACTTAAACCTAAACCTAAACTAAAAATAAAATGAGCTAAAAATACATAAACCTAAAACATAAAAAAATAAATAAATAAAAAACCTAAAATAAACTAAATAAAATAAAATAAAATAAAATAAATTAAATACTAAATTAAACCAATTTTGTTTAATTTAAAAAAAAAAACCTAAACTAAATAAATCTTAAACCCTAAAACTAAACCAAAAAATAAAATAAATAAAAAACCCTAAAGAAAATAAACCCTAAAAAACTCTAAATAAACACTAAACCCATAAAAAATGCTAAATAAAACCCTAAACCCCAAACCCTAAACTAAAACCTAAACTAAAAAGTAACTAAATAAATTTAAAATAAACCTAAAACTAATAAACTAAACCTAAACTTAAACCCAGAATAAACTTGATATCACCATCAACCAAGTTAGTCTAGATCTAGATGGAGGTGAAAACAAATTATTATAAATAAGATTTGGAGGTCTGGTGGATATGGAGGTGGTATAAATGCTTACTAAGCGATAGTGGTTACTAAATGTCCAAGATCGGATATGATGGTGGATCCCTAAGCAGTGGTTGGAACTAAGAATAAGATAACCAATAGAATGGTGTCTTTATAGTATAGATGGTTCTAATTATTTATGGTTTTGATTTGCTCTAGCTAAGTTTTATCTATATCATCACTTGTGTCTTAGAAAACTTGGTGTGTTACTTGGCTAAATGTTGAATCAATTGGATCTTTATTTAAAAAAAAGTAAAAAAAACCAAAACCTAAAACTAAACAAAGCCTAAAACCTAAACCTAAAAAATAAAACATAATGCCCTAAATAATAAACCTAATAAACATAAAAAAACCTAAACACTAAATGACTAAATAAACTAAAACCCAAAAAAAAGCTAAAACTAAAAGAAAACTAAAAAAACCTAAACATATTAGTTTATTTAAAAAAACTCTAAACCTAAGATAACCCTAAAAAAGCCCTAAAAAATCCTAAAGCCTAACACTAAACCCTAAACCATAAACCCTGGTCCTAATAAACACCAAACCAAACCCAAACTAAACTTTAAACCATAAACCACAAAACCTAAAAACCTAAATTAAATAAACCTAAAAATTAAATATATAAAAAACCTAAACATAAAATAATAAATAAAATAAAACTTAAAAAAAACTAAAAAATAAAAATAAACTAATAAAATAAACTAAAACAAAATAAATAAAGAAACTAAACTTAAAATAAAATTAACCTAGAATAAAAATAAAATAAACTAAATAAACCAAATATCTAATAAAATAAACTAATTAAAAACCTAAACCTAAAATAAAAAAATAAATATAAATAAAAAATCCCAACTAAAAAACCTAAAAATAAAAAAATAAAATAAAATAAATAAAATAAATAAACCTAAACTAAAATAAAACTAAACTAAAATAAATAAAACCTAGACTTAAATAAACTAGGCTAAACCATAAATAAATAAAATAAAATTAAAATACATCTAAAAATAAAACCTAAAATATAAACATGATATAATTAAAATAAATATAAAATACTATTAGCCTACCTGGTTTATTGATAAAAACTAAATCTACCCTGAGCCCTGAGCCTAAATCATGAGCCCTGGCCTAATGACCCTGAGCCATACCACGGACCAACCAGAGCTAGGCTCATCTTAGCCAACTAAAGCTAGGCCCCTGACCCTAGGCCCTGAGCCCTGAGCCCTCTAACCCAGGCCTTGGTGGGCTCCTGATCACTATCTGACCTGACCCCTTGACCCTGCCAGACTGGGCTAACAGGCCCTGGCCCTAAACTCTGAGCCACAGGCCCTGGGCTGAGGCCCTAACCCTGACCAAATACTTGAGGCCAAACCTACTGAAACCAGGCTAAATCAAACTCTATAAAATCCTAAACTGAGCTAAAACCCTAGCCTAAACCTAAACCTGGACCTAAATCTAAACCTAAAACCTAAACTAAACTAAACCTAAAAAATAAAACCTAAACTGAGCCACAAACCTAAAATCAAACCCAAAACCCCAAACCTAGCTACTTAAAAACTACAAAACCTAAACCCTAAACCTAAACTAAAACCTAAACTCTAAACCTTACACCCTAAACTCTAGAAACCTAAACCTAGTAATCCTAGTTCTTCTTTGCGGCGCTATGGCGATTTCATTTTTTGCTTCGTCGGTGCATCCCTGTCTCATGTTTTTAGTGGAACCTTCATCATTATCGACCATTTTATGGAGCCTTTCAAATATCTGGCCACTCACGTGATGTATCTCTTCTGAATATGGGTGTGGTGACTTCAAACCCATAGATTACATCTCCCAATTTAGATGATCCGACTAAGGCATCAGATTTTTTGGGGATTCCTGAACCTAATGGCATACCTACTAATAAATCCTATAAGGATGCACTTTCTGGTAAGAGCTCTACCATATTTGACTTGGTGAATATGATTTTGACTTATTTTTGAGGTATTCTTGCAATCATGTGTTTGGATCATGATGTCGAAAAGCTTACAAAACCTTTTGAATTTACTTTGGTTGAAAAATTTATGTTTACCGAATTTGGAAAAGATCTGATCCTTTCTTCATAACCTTAAACTTTCAGGTGCTTTCTCTATTGGCTTGATCAATCCAAGACATAATTCGATTGAACTTATGAATGAATTGTATTATTCAAGGGTTTTCTAGCTTTGATCTTATTTTGTTTTTAATAGTCAAATGTATTTGTTGAAGTGGTCTCCCCTTTTTGATATAAAGGATGAATCACCAAATTTTATTTATTATCGGGGCTCTTTTTGGTCGGCCACTCCAAATCGATCAGGCGACCACTGTGAGATCCTGTCCCTCTATTGCTCGTATATTGGTTGAACTTGACATATCTAAAACATACTAAGGAGGTTTAGATTAGATCTGAAAAGTTTGGTTATTTACAAAAGGTCAAATTTGAAAATTTTTAGTTTTTGTTCCCATTGCAAGATACATGGTCATGATAATTGAGTGTTTTGTTCTTAGTGCATCTTAAAAGAAAATTTTAAATGATCATAACACAAAATTAACCGATAAAGTTAACAAAACTATTTCTATGCCTAAAAATGACTTAAATGTTGATATTATGTTAGACTCTTCAGAATCTTCTGATGTTCCTAAAATTATTGATTTTGCTTCTCATTCTGACCATGATAAAGGTATTAATAATGTTGAAAAAGATGGTTTACCCAACAACCTTTCTTTACATGAGAATATTCCTATTATGGCTAATTCAAAATTCAAAGAGGCTGAAAAAATGATGATTCATTTCTAATGAGTCTATTCCTGCTTCTTTCTTGGCATTAATTGATGAGAATGAGGATTTAAATGATAACCGAATGTGGCTGAAATTCTTGAGCAAAATCTGATTCAACATTGATGTGCTTGAATGGTATAATATCTTCTCCCTCCCCTAATTCCAAGATTGATCTTCATTCTAATCCAACTTTTCAACAAAATGTTGATTTAGAAGAGGAGAAGTTATGATTGGAGATGTTCTTGCTGATCCTTATCCTACCAATAATATTTCTAATCAATCTCTATCCTTTGGTGACACTTTGGATAAAAACCAAAAATTCAAAACTATCCTTAAAAAAAACTAAAACTCTAAGATGCAACCTCCTATTTTTGCGGATCTACTAGATGCGGATCCTCTTCAGAAATAATATGTTGTTTCAATTTTTTTCTTAGAAGAGGATTTATTATTCTTTCTCTCTCTCTTTATTATTGTCCTTTAATTTCCTTTTACAATTTGGAATGTTAGAGGGATTGGTACCTCACTGTTCATAATCATATTAGAAATCTCAATAAAGTTAATAATATCTCTTTACTTATTGTTATTGAACCTCTTATACATGCTGATAAAATCAATCATGTTACTAGAATGCTTGGCTTTAGTAATTTTTCCTCTAACATTAGTAATAAAATTTGGTGCTTTTGGAATAGCTTCTTAAATGTTTTAATTTTAGATGATCTACAACAAGTTGTCAATGCTCAAATTTCTTTTGGTGACGTCTTTGGGCTCTTTAATTTATGCTTCTTGCAATAGAGCTGGTCGAAATGTTCTTTGGGAGAATTTGAAAAGTTTGCTCTTTTTGTTAACAAACCTTGATTGATTCGGGGTGATTTCAACACTATTATGTACTCTTCATAAAGAAGGAGTGGTTGCTCACCTAATATTCATTATATGGAAGAATTTTCTAATATGATTCTTGATTGCAATCTTTTTTACATTGGTTTTAAAGGCTCTAATTATACTTGGAAAAATACTAATCTCTGGCAACATTTAGAATAATTCTTTTCAATTGGATTAATTATTGGCCTCTTACCTCTGTTGACCATTTTAGTAAAACTTTATCTGATCATGCCCCACTTTTGGTTTATGTTAAATAAAATTGTAAAATATTAAACATCTCGCCCTCTTTCAGATTTTAAAATAAGTATATTCTACATCTAGATTTTTTTAAAGTCGTGGCCATTAATTGGATTGTCCATTTATGCCCTGATGAATCGATTAGGGGTATGAATAGATTATGGTTTAAGCTTAAAAAGCTTAAAAAAATTTGGTTTGGTGGAACAAACATTATTTTAAAAATCTTTTTGCTAATATAAAAATCATGGAACTTTTGGTTTGTGAACTTGAAAATGCTATTTTTACTGACTCTTCTAAGCTTAAAGATTTGAATGAAGCTAAAGATAAACTTGTTAATTATCAAAATATGGAAGTGACCTATTAGAGGCAAAAAAATGGTAGTAAACATATTGTTGATGGGGACAGAAATACCTAGTATTTTTATGATTTATCTAATAAAAATTGAGCTTTAAATTATATCCAAAAAATTAAAAATGATTTTGGAGATTGGATTACTAATATTAATGTTATTAAAGATTAAGTTATTAACCACTTTAGAAATATGCTTAATAAAATCCACTCTTATGAAGCTATTTCTAATTCGCATTTGATCCCCTACATTATTACCAATGATGATAATCATTAGCTTACTAGGTTGCATACTGAAGATGAGATTGGTAAAGTTCTCAATAGCATGAACATTCATTTATTTACGGAGGGTTATACTAAATTTTTCAAATTTTTTGGTCTATTATTAAGCATGAATTAATCGATGCTATTGTTGCTTTTTTATTGGTAATCCCCTCCTTAAATATTTTTCAAGCACTTCCATTATTTTCATACCTAAAAAAGATAATCTACATTCATGGAGTGATTTTAGACCTATTAGTCTTTACACTTTCTTTAATACATTTATTTCTAAAATTCTTACTAATAGACGTAGTCCTTTACCTCAAAAAATTATCCTTCTCAACTAAACTAGTTTTGTTAGAGGGAGATCTATATCTAATAACATTCTTCTTGCTCAAGAGCTTATTCAAGATTTTTATGTTCCAACTTGAGGTGGTAACATCCTTTTTAAATTAGATATTTCTAAAGCCTTTGATAATATCTCTTAGCATTTCCTTTTAAATATCCTGCATTGATTTAGTTTCTCTGATAATTTCATTAACCTTATTAAAAAGAAAATTAGTAATGCCTGGTTTTAAATTCTTTGTAATGGTGAAGCTTTAGTCTTCTTTCCTTTTTTCATGGATTGAGACAAGGAGATCCTTGTCCACTTCTTTGTTTATTATTATTGTGGAATACCTTTCTAGGAGTTTAAATGATTTATTCATTAATAACCCTAACCTGTACTTTAGAACCCTTGGTGGTATCCCTGTTTCTCATCTTAGCTTTGTTGATGATTTCATTATCTTTTGTAATGCTTCTTTTCATCATATCAAAAGACTTAAGAAATTTTTAAATAATTTTGGTAGAGAAAGTGGTATTTTATTAATGAAAGCAAGAGCTACTTGATTACCTCCTCTAAAATTTCTAATAATAAAATTAATCATATCTTGAGAATCACTAACTTTAAACACCACTATTAAATATATGGGTGCTCTCTTCTTCTCAAAAGTCAAAAAAATCCCATCTTTTTGATGAGCTTATCCAAAAAATTTCTAATAAAATTTCGGTGTGAGAATTTCACTTACTTTCTTTTAGTGGCAGGCTTACTTTGCTTAGGAGTAATCTTAATTTGATGCCTTTATATCTTATTCAGACCATTATCCCTATTAATTCTATCTTAAATAGAACTGATCAACTCCTTAATATATTTTTCTGGGGCTCTAATAATTTAGTTAAAAGGATGCATTGGACTTCTTGGCATAAATGTTGTGGTCCTTTGGGTGAAGTGCACTTGGTTCCAAACCTATTGTGAAGCTATTCGCCTTCTCCAATAAACTCGGTGGAATTTTTGAAAAAAAAAGCCTCTGGCTAATTTTATGACAACAAAATACTAGGTAAGCACCCTCTAATATGTACTTATAAAGTTGGTGACTCCCAGTTTGGAAAAGACTTTGCTCCATTAAATGGGGGGCTGAATCCTTGATAACTTGGGGTATAAATTCAAGATCTTCTTTGTTTTGGCAAGACAACTAGATTGGTGGTGGTTCTATTGATTCTTTTTTTTACTCATTCTACAGCTGCTACTAAAGTTAACTCATTTTGGCTTAATAACTTGTGGAATGATAGTAAACTTAGCCAATTTATTCATATCTCTCTTTTTCATAAATTTAGTGATATTCCTATCTTTTCCAACAAGCTTGATCAAATTCTTTTAAGTTGTCTTATAATGGTGATTTTATTCTTAAAGGCTTGGAATTATATTGAGATGCTCATATTTCTTCAAATGTATTTATTAAACTTTGGAATAATATCATCCTATCTCTTATTTCCTTACTTGGAGAATAATAAAAACTTCATTCATATTGATTCCTTGCTCTCGAATAAAAGATTTCATTTGCCTTCCAAATGTTATTGTTGTTTTCATATTGAAAAGGTTAATCATGTTTTTGTTAAAGGTGCTATTGCCTCTAAATTATGTGTTTGGTATGATCATTTTAATTAACCATTTCCATGGACTTTCTTTCTTTATATCAACTGCTTGAAGCTTGTTCCACAAAACTATGAAAGTTCATATCAAAGTTTTAATTGCCATTACCCTTATTTAGTTCATATGGATGGATAGAAATGATGTTAAATAACGTGGTATGCCTATGAATCATAAAAGGATTATTTCTAGAATTAAAAAAAAAATCACGCATTAATTAATGCTAACTTAATTAATAACACACGTTTTAGAGGTTGCAAATTTGTGGCCAAAAAAATGGGTCTTTACCTGCCTGAGATCACATTCTCTAAGGAAGATAAGATTATATATTGGATAAAACCTAATAATAATATTATTAAAATTAATACTGATGGCTCTATCTCTCATAATACATTTGATTGTGGTGGTATTTTTAGGGTTTTTAAAGGTAATGTCATTTTTGTTTTTCCTTATCCTCTTAAAGCTTGTTCTATTATCTATGTTGAATTAATGATTGCATACTAATCTATTACATTTGTTTTAGAAAAGGTTTCTTCAATATTTGGATTGAAGTTGATGCTCTTTTAGTTATTGACATGCTAACTTCCTAAGATGGGGAATGCGGTTTATTCTATCTTCTTAATCATACTAGAACACTCTCTCAAGTATGCTTTAAAATTTCTCACATTTGGCATGAATGAAATGTCTGTGTAGATTTTCTAACTAATATAGGTGCTAAATTAAATGAGCTCACTGGTTATGATAATCTTAATTTACCTAGACAATTGAGAGGGTTAGTTAATAGGGATAACTCCAGATTACTTATCTCAGAAATTAAATTTGCTTTATATTTTTTTGGTTTTCTATGTTTTTGTCTATGTGCATTTTAATTTTGTTGCATTCCTCTAGCTGGTTCACTCTCTTGTCTAGTTTGTACTATAATATTTGGGAGCACTCTTTGAGGTGGTGGCTGGCTGTTAGCCTCTCTTGTTGGAGAGGTGTTCTCTTTGGCTATTTTATTTAGGGATCGAATGTCAGTTTCTTCAAGTGCTTCCTTGAACTTGTGGTGGCCTCCTTTTAGGTTATGCCTCTACCTACTTTCAACTTTTCCCTTTTCTTAATTGGTACTAGTTTTGCCTTTGGTTTTAGATGGCTATTTACTTACTTAAAGGTTTTTCTGCTACTATTTTGGGCCTGGGGGTGTTTGCTACTACCCTCTACTTGGCTATCTTGGGTAGCTATTATTTGATGGTTATTATTGATCATTTCACTCTTGAGTTTGTGAGAGGAATTTTGGTGGTTTTTGTCTCTTCATCCTTTTTAGGCTTGGTGGCTTTTGTTTGTTCGTTTCTCCCTTTACCTTATGGCTAGAAGGGTGCTGATTGGTGGTCGTTAGTATCCTATTTTCTCTTTGGTACTAGTTTCTTTTATCCCTCGTGTCTAGAAGGGGCCTTCCTCTATTTTCCTGTCCACTCTGGTTGGATGTTGGAGGTTGGGTGGTCCTCCCTAGCTATGTCTTTTTATCTGGTTGGGTGATTACCATTTCTTTCTTTGTTGTTTTTGGTGGCTACCTGTTGGTTTGTCACTATGCCTATCTTTCTCTATGTTGGGATTTCCTCCCCTTTGGACTAGCTGCTTCCTTATTGGAGTTGGCTCATCTGTTGCTTTGTTAATTAGCTAGGTGTCTTTGTGGGCTGGCTGGTTTGGTTGGTTGTGCTTGCGTTGGTTTAGTTGGTTTCCTTTTTAGTTTTCTTTCTAAATTATTATTAGTTGGTAGGGTTGCCTTTGGTGGTTTTTCTTTATTTTATTTTTGGCTTTATGGTGGCTATTTGTTAGTTATTGATATTGGTTGTTTGGTCAATTGGCTGGCTTCTATTTTTTCCTTGAGTGTTGTTGGCTTGGTCTATTATTTTGGCTGAGGATTTGGACTGCTTTTGGTTTCTTTGGCTCCCTTTGTTTCCTATGTCTTTCCTCTTGGTTTGTAGGGTGGGCTTGGCTATTTTCCCTGCTGCTCTTGGTGGTGATTTTCTAGTGTTTTCTAGATGCCCCTTTGGTCTCCTCAAGGGTTCTTTTTCCTCTCTTTAGTGCTGCTATTTTCCTATGGCTATCTTCCTTCTCTGAATGAGGTATTCTGACTACCTTTTTATTTCTTGTCTCTATTGTGTTGGTTGTATTGGTGGCTTGTTAGTGTTTTCCTTGTTCTCTAATTTGTTTTGGAATTATTGGTTTCTTAGTGCTAGTTGTTGGTTGATATTTTGGTTTTGGGATGTTTCTTATGGTTGTCTGGTGACACTAGTGGGTTTGGTTCCTATCCATTGTGGCTTTGCTTTCGGGTGAAATCTTGGTAGCAACTCTTTCATTTCTATTGTGGCCATTTTGTTGATGCTACTTCCTTTCAGGCTTGGTGGCCATTAGTCGGCTGGGTGATTTGTGGATTGTTCTTTCTTGGAAGCGGGTACTAGAGAATTGTTGACTTTCACTCTTTGGCGATTGCCTTCATTGATGGTAAATTGGCAATGATGGTTGGGATGATTTCCTATTATCTTTTTTTGGTAGCGACATATGTGGTGTAACCCTTCTTTTGAAGTTTGGATGCTCACATTTGTGGTTGCCACTTAAGATGAAGGTGACTAAGCCTAAGCCTTATTTGAAATTTTCTCTTATATTGCTCTTCATTATGTGCTTAAGCTTGATTTTTTTTAGTTGTGCTAATTACATCTTCTAGTAGCTTGCAGGATTCTTTTATAGGTTCTTTGCAAGTTTCAAAACCTGGATGTGGATTGTGCAACTCTCAAAAGACTTTTGATTATAGTAGTGGGCTTTGACTAATCCTCCTATTTACTATGTTGTTGCTTAGTTGTTTTTTGGTCTTTTATTTCTTTTGCTTAGGTTTTTATTTCCTTGCATTTGTTGTATTAGATAGAGGACTTTTCTCTCTAGGCTATATGTAGCTCTTTAAGCGGTAATTAAGAAAATTTTCCCCTCTTAAGGAACTAGTACTCCTTTATTTGTGGCAATAAAATTCTCCCCTCTATGGGTTTTCTTAAAAAAAAATGTTAAACCTAAACCAAAGAACTAAACCCTAAACCCTAAACCTTAAAAACATAGAAACCTAAACCTAAACTAAATAAAGCCTAAAAATCAAATAAATAAAAAAAATAAAACCTAAATAAAATAAAAAAAATAAAATAAATAAAAACATAAACTAAAACCTAAACCTAAACAAAAAATAAAATAAAAAATAAAATAAACTAAAATAAAATAAATAAAATCTTAAACTAAACTATAAAATAAAATTACCTAAGAATAAAAAAACCTAAATAAAATATAAAACTAAACCTAAAACATAAATAAAATATACTTAAAATAAAATAAAATTAAAACTAAATAAAAACCTAAACCTAAAAATAAATACAAAGTAAAACCTAAACCATAAACTAAAACAAAACCTAAGCCGAAATTAAAACAAAATAAAAATAAAATAAACAAAATAAAATTAAACCTAAACATAAACTAAAATAAACTAAACTAAAATAAATAAACCTAAATCTAAAATAAACTAAACCTAAACCTAAACCAAATCTAAAAAAAATAAAATAAAATAAAAATAAACCTAAACATAAACTAAAAAATAAACCAAAAATAAAATCATAAAACTTGAACCTAAAAAAATAAAATAAAATCCTAAACCTAAATCTAAAAAATAAAATAAAAATAAAATACAACTCAAAAATAAAACTAAACTTTAACAAAAAAAATAAATTAAAATAAAAAACCGAAATTATAATAAAAATAACTAAACTAA
The DNA here is from genome assembly GCA_021442155.1 of Cymbidium sinense. Lineage (NCBI taxonomy): Eukaryota > Viridiplantae > Streptophyta > Magnoliopsida > Asparagales > Orchidaceae > Cymbidium > Cymbidium sinense. Next base: position 40,245 of record JAKCPB010000608.1, read on the forward strand.
ATAAAAATAAAAAATAGAACTAAATAAAGCTAAAAATTAAAATAAACTAAATAGACCAAGTAAACCTAAACCTATTGGTTTACTTAATTTTTTTTTTAAAAAAAACTTAAACCCTAAATCCTAAACATTTAACCCTAAACCCTAAACCCTATAAAACCCTAAGCCCTAAACCCTAAACCTTAACCCTAAACCCTAAACCCTAAAAGCATAAAATCTAAAACCCTAAACCTTAAACTCTAAACCCTAAACCCTAAACCCTAACCCTAAACCCTAAACCCTAAACCCCAAAGCCTAAACTTAAACCTAAACCTAATGTAACTAAATAAATTTAAAAGTAAACTTAAACCTAAAACTTAATAAACCTAAACCTAAACCGTAATAATGAGCAGAACCTTGACACCAGGAACATCACCGTTAACTAGGCTCAATCAAATTTGGAAGGTGAAGGGTGGTGGTTATGCTGTTGGTGGGGGGATCCGGAGTTGGTGATATGAATGTGTGGTGGTCGAGTAGGTGGTTATGGAGGTGGGAGGAGCGACAGAGGTTATAACCATGGTGATGGTGGAGGTAGAGATTGGGGATATGATGGTGGATCCCACTACTCGAGAGACCAGGTTGGTTCTGATGGGAACTAAAGAAACTGAAGAATGGCCGATCCGATCTACTGCTTCTGAAAATGTGTCTTTATAGTAGAGATAATTCTAGTTATCCAGGGTTTTTGATTTGATCTATGTGTGCTCAATTTTATCTATGTCACCACTTGTTTCTTAGAAAACTTAGTCTGTTACTTGATTGATGAAATCAAAAATATGAAATGTTGAATCTGAATTTGTTCTCTGTTAAAAAAATAGCAACCAAAAACCCTAAACCCTAAACTAAAACCTGAACCCTAAAACTAAAAGCTCAACCCAACAATTTGTTGGAGCCTTTTGCTTTGCTGGCTGAACCTTTGTTGATCCTTTTGGATTGGACTTTTTAGTTTCGGGTGGTTGGTAGTTGCCTTTGGCTTCCTATTGTGTGGTTATTTTGTCTTCTGGTGATTTGCACTGGATGCAGCTTATTTTTCCTTCAATTGATGGTTTCATTTTGATCTATTTAGTCATTTATGGTCGCTAAACACTAAACCCTAAAACCCTCCAAAAAAGATAGAATGAGAGGAAAAGTTGGGACTTTGGCTTGAGGGCTCCTATCTTTGTTTTGTTGGATGTTTCTCTATTAATTAGCATTGGTTCCGTGCTTGCTGATGGTTGGTTCTGGTTTTCCCTAGTTTGGAGTTTGGTTGGGTATCTGGTTAATGGTTGTTGTTCATGTTCCGACTTTGTTCTAGCCTCTTTCTAGGTTATTGTGATTAGTATGTTGTGTTTTGTTGGTGGTTTGACTAACCGGTTGTCGCCGCTTTTGTTTAATGCGCTTAGATCTAGAACTCTATGGACCGCCTTAGATGTTTGCTTATATCGTATGTCCCATGATGGCTTTGATGTTACTCACCTCTTCTCTAGTTGGTAGTATTACATATGATTGTAAAACTTCTTTATGAAGTCTGGATGCTCATATTTATTATTGCCCTTGAGATGATCCTAATTGAGCCTGAGCCTTCTCTTTCTAAGCTCTCTCTTTTTCCTCTATTTAACCTTATCCTTTTTAGCTATGAATTTTTCCTTTGTAGTGTTTTGCAGATTTCTTTTACCAGTTTGAACTTTGCAGAGAGAATGGTCATTGCTCAGTCAACCCAAGGGATGTTGTTGGATCTTGCTTATCTTACTTTCTCAAAGGAATCATGAACTGTTGTTGACTCATCCTTTTACTATTTTCAGGATTTGTTTTAGTCTTACTCAATGTATTTTTCTCTTATGCTTTTTAGGTGCTATATTTGCTGCTTTATCCTTATCTTTTTCTAATGTACTTAGATGGGGGTTTAACTCTCTAAGTTTCTTGTAGCTTTGAGAGCAATATAATTTTAGAGCTTTACCCCTTTTAAGGATATTATACCTTTTCCTTTTAAGGTAATAAAATTCTAACTTTCTGCAAAATAGAAACCCTAAACAACTTTAAACCCTAAAACCATAAACCCTAAACCGTAAACCCTAAACCCAAACTGTAAACCCTAAACACTAAACCCTAAACCCTAAACCCTAAACTCTAAAACCTTAAACCCTAAACCCTAAACTAACCTTAAACCCTAAAGCCTAAAGACTAAACCTAAACCCTAAACCCTAAACCCCAACTCTAAAACCCTAAAAACATAAAACCTAAATCCTAAACCCTAAACCCTAAACCCTAACCCTAAACCATAAACCCTAAACCCCAAACATTAAACTAAACATAAAGTGACTACATAAATTAAAAAATAAACCTAAACCCTAAAACCTAATAAACTTAAACCTTCAAAATAGGCAGAACCTTGATGGTGAGAACATAACATCAACCAAGCTCGCCTAGACTAGGTGGAAAGGCGAGAGAATGGGTGGTGGGGGATCTAGAGGTGCTGGTGAATATGAAGGTGGTGGTCAGAGTAGTGGTGTTTATGGAGGTAGGAGTAGCTATGGAGGTTACAGTCGTGGTGGTGGCAGACGGAGAGATCAAAGATGTGATGGTTCATCCCACTACTAGAGGCGTGGTTCGATGGGAACAGAAACCAAGAAACCATCCGATACGCTTATGAACTGTGTCTTTATTGTAGGGATGGTCCTAGTTTTTTAGGGTTTTTAATTTTCCCTATGCGATCTCATTTATTATCCATGTCATCGCTTGTGTCTTAGATAACTTGGTATGATACTTGGTTGATGAAATCAAAAAGAAGAAATGTTAAATCTAAAGTTGTTCTCTGCTAAGAAAAAACTAAAAACCCTAAACCCTAAACCTACATACGTAAACCATAAACCCTAAACCTTAAAACCCTAAACCCTAAACCCTAAACCCTAAACCCTAAAACCCTAAACCCTAAACGTTAATCCCTAATCCTTAAACACTAAAACCTACAACCCTAAACCCTAAACCCTAAACTCTAAACCCTAAACACTTAACCCTAAAAACCTAAAAACCTAAAAATAAAATAAATAAAAAACCTATATCTAAGTAAAATACAAACCTAAACTAAAACCTAAACCTAAACCTAAACCTAAAAAAATAAAATAAAAAATAAAAACTAAAATAAAATAAAATAAATAAAAACCTAAACTGAACTAAAAAAATAAAATAAACCTATGAATAAAAACCCTAATTAAAATTAAAACTAGAAAATAAAAAAAAAAAATAAACATAAAATAAAATAAAATAAAAACTTAAACCTAAAAAATAAACCTTAAAAATAAAATCTAAACCCTAAACTAAAAAAAACATAAACCAAAATTAAAAAAATTAAGAAAATAAAATAAGCATAAACCTAAACTAAAATAAATTAAAATAAAATAAATAAAACCTAAACCTAAACTTAAACTAAATAAAATAAAATAAACTAAAAATAAACCTAAACCTAAGCTAAAAAATAAAACCTAAAAATAAATCTAAAATAAAAACCTTAAATTCAAAACCAAAAAAAATAAAATAAAAACCTAAACCTAAACCTAAAAAAAATAAAACCTAAACCTAAAAAAAAAAAAAAAATAAAACACAACTAAAAATAAACCTAAACCTAAACTTAAACTTATAAAATAAACTAAAATAAAAAACATAAAATAAAATACATAAATTAAACTAAATAAAAATAAAAAATAAACCTAAATAAAAATAAAGAATAAAATAAACTAAAATAAATAAGAAATAAACTAAATAAACCTAAACCTGTTTACTTAATTAAAAAACCAACAAACCATAACTCCTAAACCCTAAAACCTCAACCCGAAACCTACAACTCTAAACCCTAAACCCTAAACCCTAAACCCTAAACCCTAACCCTAAACCCTAAACCCTATTCCCAAAAGCATAAACCCTAAAACCCTAAATAATAAACCCTAAACCATAAACCATAAATCATAAACCCTAAACCCTAAACCCTAACCCTAAGCCCTAGACCCAAAACACTAAACCCTAAACCTAAACCTAAAGTTACTAAATAAATTAAAAAAAGAACTTAAACCCTAAAACCTAATAAACCTAAACCTAAATTGAAACCCTAAAAATGGTATCTCCTTTTGATGGAGGAATTATTTCTAGATTGAGCTTTGGTTGCCCTGGTTTTGGTGGCTCTCTTGTTGGTCTCTTGGTTGGTTTTATGATGGCTGGTGATTAAGGCTTAAGCTTGCTTGTTTGCCTTTTTCCTAGCCTTTTTATTTCTTGTGAGGGTTTATTGGCTGGTGGTTGCTTGATGGCTATTTTTTTTCCAGCCTTTTGCTTTTTAGTTTTTGCTATCTAGCATCATGAATATTGGTTGAGCTTTGTGATGGGCTTTGTTCCTTCCTGGGATGAGTTACTCTCTAGAGCTGTTACCTGGCATCTAGTTTTGTTCCCCTCTTTTCGTGGTCTCTTTGAAGTTTTTTTTTTTTGGTGTTTTCCTATTGGCTGGATGGCTCATTGGCTTATCATTTCTTTCTATTATGAGATGAACCTATATGTGGCTTTGGTTGTTCTTGGCTCTATTGCTATTTCTAATGATTCTTGCTGCTAAATCCTAAACATACAACCTTAAACCCAAAATCCTAAATCTTAAACCCTAAATAAAATAAACTTAAATATAACCCATAATAAAACCCTAAACCCTAAACCTTGAACCCTAAACCCTAAAACACCAATCCCTAAACCTTAAACCCTAAACTAACCCTAAACACTAAGCTAACCCCAAACCATAAAGACTAAACACTAAACCCTAAACTCGAAACCCTAATCCGTAATCCCTAAACCCTAACCCTAAAACCTTAACCCTAAAACCCTAAACCTTAAACCGTAAACCCAAAACCCAAAACCCTAATCCTTAAACCCTAACCCTAAACAGTAAACCCTAAATGCTAAACCCTAAACCCTAAATGCTAAACCTAAACCTAAAGAAACTAAATAAATAAAAAAATAGATCTAAACCCTAAAACCTAATAACCCAAAACCTAAACCTAAACCAAAACCTTAATAATGGGCAGAACCTTGACGACAGGAACATTAGTGTCAACTAGGCTCAATCTAGATCTAGCGTTGTAGGCAAAGGTGGTGGTGGCGGTTAACATTATGGTGGTGGGAGATTTGGAGGTGCTGATGGATATGGAGGTGGTGGTCTGAGCGAAGTTGTTATGGAGTGGAGGAGCTATGAGGTTGGTGAGGGATGGGATTTGGGATATGATGGATCCGCCGAGAGCGGTGGTGGTTCGATGGAACAGAGAAATTGAGAATGACGATCTAATATCCGCTTATGGAACGGCCTTTATAGTAGAGATAGTTTTAGTTAACTATGGTTTTTGATTTGCTCTATGCTTGATCATTTTTTATCTATGTCATGGCTTGAGTCTTAGAAAACTTGGTGTGCTACTTGGTTGGTTAAATTAAAAGAAGAAATGTTGAATCTTAATTTATTCTCTATTAAAAAAATCTTAAACCCTAAACCCTAAACTAAAACCTAAATCCTAAACCTAAAACCTAAACCCTAAACCTAAATGCTAAAAACCATAAACCCTAAGCACTAAACCCTAAATATTAAACCCTAAACCTTAAAACCTAAAACCCTAAACCATAAACCCTAAATTCTAAACCCTAAATCAAAAATCCTAAAATGTTAATCCAAAACCCTAAACCCCAAAACCTACAACCTTAAATGACAAACCCTAAATCCTAAAATAAACCTAAAACCCTAAACTAAATAAACTAAAACCTAAACTTTAAACCTAAACCCTAAACTTAAAACCCAAACCTAAACTTAAAACCTAAACTAAATGTATAAACCTAAACCTAAAATTAAACCTAAACTAAATTGAAACCATAAAATAAACCTAAACTCTAAATAAAACCCTAAACTTAAACCTAAACTAAACCTAAACCTTAAACCCTAAACCTAAACTAAATGACTAAACCTAAACCTAAACTTAAAAAACTAAACCCTAACCTAAACTAAACTTAAACCAAAACCTAAAACCTAAACCTAAACCTTAAATAAACCTAAAAACATAAACCTAAACTTAAACCTAAATAAACCTAAACCTAAACCTAACCATAAACCTAAACTTAAACAAAATATAAACCCAAACTAAAGTAAACCCTAAACTAAACCAAATTAAACCTAAACTAAATCTTAAACCTATAAACTATAAACCTTAAACTAAACCTAAACTAACTTAATCCTAATTAAACCTTGACTAAATTAACTTAAACTTAAACTAATTATAACCTTAAACCTAAACCTAAACTTTAAACATAAGCCTAAACCCTAAACCCTAAAAACCTAAGCCTAAACCCTAAACCTAAATCCTAAACCTAAATTAAACTAAACCTAAACCCCAAACTAAACCCTAACCAAAAAAAACTAAACTAAAACCTAAAACCTAAACTTAAACTAAACTTAAACTAAAACCTAAACCCTAAATTCTAAAACCTAAAACACTAAACCCTAAACCCTAAACTCTAAACCTTAAACCCTAAACCCTAAAACCCCAAACCCTAAACCCTATGCCCTAAACACTAAACCCTGAAAACTAAAACCTAAACCTAAACTAAATAAAACCTAAAAATAAAATAAATAAATAAACCTAAACTAAAACCTAAACCTAAAACTAAACTAAACCTAAACCAAAAATAATATAAAATAAAAAATAAAAATTAGACTAAAATAAAATAAATAAAAAACCTAAACCTAACTATAAAATAAAATAAACCTAAAAAATAAAAAAGAGAAGTAAAATAAGAACTAAACCTAAAATAAATATTAATTAAACCTAAAATAAAAAAAAATCTAAAAAAAAACCTAAATGTAAAACGTAAACCTGACTAAAAAAAAACCTAAACCAAAAATAAAAATAAAATAAACAAAATAAAATAAACCAAAAATAAAATAAACTAAACTAAAATAAATAAAACCTAAACCTAAACCTAAACCTAAAATAAACTAAACCTAAACCTAAACCTAAACCTAAAATAAACTAAACCTAAACCTAAACTAAATAATATAAAATAAGCTAAAAAAACTAAAACATAAACTAAAAAATAAATTATAAAAATAAACCTAAAGTAAAACCTATAACCTAAACCTAAAAAAATAAAATAAAAGCTTAAACCCAAACCTAAAAGTAAAAAATATAACCCAAACCTAAAAATTTAAATAAAAATAAAACTAAACTAAAAAATGAACATAAACCTAAACCTAAACTTTAAAATAAACTAAAATAAAAATATCTAAACTAAATTAAATAAATTTAAAATAAATAAACTAAACTAAGTAGAAATAAAAATGAACCTAAATAAAAAAAAAAAAATAAAATAAACTAAAATAAAGAAAAAATAAACTAAATAAACCTAAACCTACTAATTTACTTAATTTAAAAAAATTTAAAAATAAACTAATTAAAACCCTAAACCCTAAACCCTAACCCTAAACCCTAAACACTAAACCCTAAACTTTAAACTTTAATCCTTAAACCCTAAATAACCCCAAACCATAAAACCCTAAACCCTAAACCCTAAACCCTAAACCTAAACCCAAAACCTAAACCCTAAATGCTAAATCCTAAACCTAAACAAACTAAACCCTAAACTAAATCCTAACCCTAAACCCAAAAACTAAACCCCAAGCTATCCTTAAACTCTAAACCCTAAACCCATAAAAAAACTCTAAACCTAAAGCCTAAAAACTATTCCTTAAACCATAAACCTAAACCCCAACCCTAAAGTCATATGATGGTGGATATGGAGGTGGTGGTTTTGGAGGAAGGATCTAGGTCATGGATCTAGAGGTGCTAATGGATATGGAGATGGTAGTATGGAGGCTGAGGAGCAGGTTAAAATCAAATGGTGGAGGGATAGATCGTGGATTTGATGGAGGATCCCGCCACCTAGAGAGGGTGGTTTGATGGGAACTAAAGAAAAGAATGGTTGATCCACTCCGCTTATGGAATTGTATCTTTACATTAGATGATTCTAGCTAAAGGTATTTGATCCGCTCTATGCGTCCTCAATTTTATGTTTTGTCACAATATTAGAAAACTTGGTCTGCTTGGTTAATGAAATCAAAAGAAGAAATGTTGAATCAATTTCTTCTCTATTAAAAAAAATCTTAAACCCTAAATCCTAAACCCCAAATAAAAAACCTAAACTCAAACCTAAGCCCTAAAACCCTAAAACCTAAAACCCTAAACCTAAACCCTAATCCTTAAACCCTAAACCCTAAAGCCTAAACCTTAAACCCTAAACTAACATAAACCCTAAACCCTAAACAAACCTAAACCTTATATTGTAAACCCTAAATCCTAAATAAACCTGAATCCTAAACCTTAAACCATAAACTAAAAAGACATAAACTTAAATTAATACCCAAACATAAAATAAAATAAAATAAAACCAAAAATAAAATAAAATGAAAACTAGATAAAAACCTAAACTTAAAAAATAAATGTAAAAAAATTAAAAAATAAAACCTAAACCTAAAATAAAAAAAATAAAATAAGCCTAAACCTAAGCTAAAATAAATTAAACTAAAATAAAAAACACCTAAACCTAAACCTAAAAATAAACTAAACCTAAACCCTGACTAAATAAAATAAAATAAACTAAAATAAACCTAAACTTAAACTAAAAAAAACTAAAAAATAAACCTAAATAAAAAAGCTAAAGCCTAAACCTAAAAAAAAAAATAACATAAACTAAACATCCTAAAAAAATAAAATTAAAACCCAAACTTAAAAAAATAAAATAAAAATAATACTAAACTAAAATAAGCATATACTTAAGATAAACCTATAAAATAAACTAAAATGAAAAACCTAAACTAAAATAAATAAATCTAAACCTAAATAAAAATAAAAATAAACCAAAATAAAATAATAAAATAAAATAAATGAAACTAAATTAAATATATTAAATAAATCTAAACCTACTCGCTTACTTAATTTAAAAAAAACCCTAAAATCAAAACCCAAAACCCTAAACTCTAAATCCTAAACCCTAAACCCTAAAACTGATCCTAAACCCTAAACCATAAGACTACAACCCTAAACCAACTACCATACACCCTAAACCCTAAACCCTAAAAAATATCTAAACCCTAAACCTAAAACCCTAAACCCTAAACCCTAAACACAAAACTCTAAAACCCTAAACCTTAAACTCTAAACTAACCCTAAACCCTAAACCCTAAACCTTAAAAACCATAAACCTTGAAGCCTAAACATTAAACCTTAAACCCTAAACCCTAAACTAACCCTAAACCCAAAGCTAACCTTAAACCCTAAACCATAAACCCTAAAAACCCTAAACCCTAAACCCTAAATCCTGAACTTTAAACCTTAAAACCCTAAACCTTAAAGCCTAATCCGTAAACCTTAAACCCTAAAGCCTAAACTAACCCTAAACCCTAAGCTAATCCTAAACCCTAAACCCTAAACCATAAAAACCCTTAACCCAAAACCTAATAAAAAAACTAAACCTAAAATAAAAATTAAATAATCAAATTAAAATAAACCTAAACCTAAATTAAAATAAATTAAACTAAAATAAATAAAACCTAAACCTAAAATAAATAAATTAAAATAAACTAAAAATAAATGAAAATTTGAACTAAAAAATAAAAACTAAAACTAAACCTAAAATAAAAACTTAAAACATAAGCCTAAGAAAATAAAACCTATACCTAAACCTAAACCAAAAAATAAAAAATAAAAACTAAACCTAAGACATAAAATAAAAATAAAACTCAACTAAAAAATAAACCTAAACCTAAACTTAAACCTAAAAAATAAACTAAAATAAAAAACCTAAACTAAAATAAATAAACTAAACTAAATAAAAATTAAAAATTAAAACATAAAATATAACAAAATAAATAAACCTAAACCTATTAGTTTACTTAATTGCTTTTAAAAAAACTCTAAACCATAAGATAACCCTAAACCCAAAACCCAAAATCCTAAAGCCTAAACACTAAACCCTAAACCCTAAACCCTAGTCTGTAACCCTAAACACCAAACCCTAAAACCCTAAACCCAAAACCATAAACCTTAAACCCTAAAAACCTAAAAATTAAATATATAAAAAAACTTAAACCTAAATAAAATAAGGAAATAAAATAAAATAAAAACTTAAACAAAAACCTAAACCTAAACCTAAAAAAAAAAAATAAACTAATAAAAATAAACTAAAATAAAATAAATAAAGACCAAAACTAAACTTAAAAATAAAATTAGCCTAAGAATAAAAATCCTAGATAAAATAAAAACCAAATAAACCAAATATAAAATAAAATAAAAACTAATTAAAAACCTAAACCTAAAAAATAAACCTAAAAATAAATATAAAATAAAACCTAAACCCTAAACTAAAAAAAAAAACCTAAACCTAAAATAAAAATAAAATAAACAAAATAAAATAAACCTAAACCTAAACTAAAATAAACTAAACTAAAAAAAAATAAAACCTTAGCCTTAAATAAACTAAACATAAACCATAAACTAAATAAAATAAAATAAACTAAAAATAAACCTATACCTAAACTAAAAAATAAAACCTAAAAATAAACCTAAACCTAAACCTTAAAAAATAAAATAAAACCAAACCTAAATCTAAAATTAAAAAGTATACCTAAACCTAAAAAATAAAATAAAAATAAAACTAAACTAAAAAATAAACATAAACCTAAACCTTAACCTAAACCTAAAAGATAAACTAAAATTAAAAACCTAAATTAAAATAAATAAACTAAACCTAATAAAAATAAGAAATAAAATTAAATAAAAATATAAAATAAACTAATTAAACCTAAACCTACTAGTTTAATTAATTTTAAAAAAAAAAACTAAATGCTAAACCCTAAACCCTAAACACTAAATCATAAACCCTAAGCCCTAAACTAACTAAACCATGAACCTAACCTAAAACCCTAAACTAAACTAAACCTTAAATCTTAAACTAACATTAAACCCTAAACCCTATAACCCAAACCCTAAACCTAAACCTAAGCTAAAACCTAACCTAAACCTAAACTAACTAACCTAATCCTAACCCCTAACCTACCTAAAACAAAACCCTAAATGCTAAACCTAAACTAAAACTTAAACCTAAAGTTTAAAATACCTAAACACTAAACCTAAACTAAACCCTAACCTAAATAAACCTAAAACTAAATCTAAAACCCTAAACCCTAAACCCCAAACCATAAAACTAAATCTAAACCTAAACTCTAAACCCTAAACCTAAACCTAAACCTAAAACTAAACCTAAACCTAAAACTTAAACCTAAACTAAACTAAACCTAAAACTAAACCTAAACCTAAACCTAAACCTAAACATAAAACCTAAACCTAAACCCTAAACCTTAAACCTAAACCCTAAACCTAAACCTAAAACTAAACATGAACCTACCTAAACTAAAACCTAAACTCTAAACCCTACACCCTAAACTCTAGAAACCTAAACCTAGTAATCGTAGTTCTCTTTGGCGCATGGTGATTTCATTTTTTTCATCATCCCGCCTCTCATGTTTTTGGTGGAACCTTCATCATTATCGACCATTTTATGGAGCCTTTCATTTGCCACATGATGTATCTCTTCAATATGGTGACTTCAAACCCACAGATTACATCTCCCAATTTAGATGATCCGACTAGGGCATCAGATTTTTTGGGGATTCCTGAACCTAATGCCATACCTATTATTAAATCCTTTAAGGATGCACTTTCTGGTAAGCGCTCTAACATATTTGACTCAGTGAATATGATTTTGACTTCTTTTCAAGGTATGCATGTGATCATGTGTTTGGATCATGATGTTGAAAAGCTAACAAAACCTTTTGAATTTACTTTGGTTGGGAAATTTGTGCTGCACTGGTCGAATTTGGAAAAGATCTGATCCTTTATTCATAACCTTAAACTTTCAGGTGCTTTCTCTATTGGCTTGATCGATCCAAGACACAATCCGATTCAACTTATGAATGATTTGGATTATTCAAGGGATTTATAACATCGATCTTATTTTGTCTTTAATAGTCAAATGTATTTGTTGAAGTGGTCTCCCCTTTTTGATATAAAGGATGAATCACCAAATTCTATTTATTGTCGGGGATCTTTTTGGTCGGCCACTCCAAATCGATCAGGCGACCACTGTGAGATCTGGTCCCTCTATTTCTCGTATATTGGTTGAACATGACATATCTAAAAAACATACTAAGGAGGTTTGGATTGGATCTGAAAAGTTTGGTTATTTACAAAAGGTTGAATTTGAAAATTTTTTAGTTTTCTATTCCCATTGCAAGATACATGGTCATGATAATTAAGAGTGTTTTGTTCTTCAGCAGCATCTTATAAAGAAAATTTTGAATGATCATAACTCAAAATTAGCTCTGATAAAGTTAATAAAACTATTTATGTGCCTAAAAATAACTTAAATATTGATATTAGGTCAGACTCTTTGGAATATTCTGATGTTCCTAAAATTGTTGATTTTACTTCTCATTCTGACCATGATAAAGGTACTAATAATGTTGAAAAAGATGGTTTGCCCAACAACCTTTCTTTACATGAGAATATTCCTATTATGGATAATTCTAAATTCAAAGAGGCTGGAAAAAAATGATGATTCATTCTCTAATGAGTCTATTCCTGCTTCTTTCTTGGAATTAATTTATGAGAATGAGGGTTTAAATGATAACATGAATGTGGCTGAAATTCTTGAGCAAAATACTGATTCCAACATTGATAATTGTGCTTTGAATGGTATAATATATTCTCCTTCCCCTAATTCCAAGATTGATCTTCATTCTAATCCCACTTTTTAACAAAATGCTGATTTGGAAGAGGGGGAAGTTGTGATTAGAGATGTTATTGCTGATCCTTATCCTATCAATAATATTTTTAATCAATCTCTATCCTTTGGTACACTTTGGATAAAAACCAAAAATTCTAAACTATCCTTAAAAAAAACTAAAAACTCTAAGATGCAACCTCCTATTTTTGCTAGATCTACTAGACCGATCCTCTTCATAAATAATATGTTGTTTCAATTTTTTCTTAGAAGAGGTTTATTATTCTTTCTCTCTCTTTATTATTGTCCTTTTACAATTTTTTAGAAGGGGTTGGTACCACTCAGAATCATTAGAAATCTCAATAAAATTAACAATATCTCTTTACTTATTGTTATTGAACCTCTTATACATGCTGCTAAAATCAATCATGTTACTAGAATGCTTGGCTTTAGTAATTTGTCCTCTAACATTAGTAATAAAATTTGGTGCTATTGGAATAGCTTCTTAAATGTTTTAATTTTAGATGATCTACAACAAGTTGTCAATGCTCAAATTTCTTTTGGTTACTCTTATGTGCTGGGCTCTTTACTTTATGCTTCTTGCAATAGAGCTGGTTGAAATGTTCTTTGGGAGAATTTGAAAAGTTTTGCTCTTTCTGTTAATAGACCTTGATTGGTTGGGGGTGATTTCAACACTATTATGTATTATTCATAAAGCAGGAGTGGTTGCTCGCCTAATATTCATTATATGGAAGAATTTTTTAATATGATTCTTGATTGCAATCTTTTTTACATTAGTTTTAAAGGCTCTAATTATACTTGGCAAAACGCTAAGCTCTGGCAATATTTAGAAGAATTCTTTTCAACTCTCATTGGATTAATTAATGGCCTCTTACCTCTGTTGAACATTTTAGTAAAACTTTATCTGATCATGCCCCACTTTTAGTTTATGTTAAAGAAAACAATAAAATATTAAACATCTCGCCCTCTTTCAGATTTTAAAATATGTATATTCAACATCTAGATTTTCTTAAAGTTGTGGCCATTAATTGGATTGCCCCTTTACACCTTGATAATTCGATTAGGGGTATGAATAGATTATGGTTTAAGATTAAAAAGCCCAAACAAAATTTGGTTTGGTGGAACAAACATTATTTTAAAAATCTTTTTGCTAATATAAAAAACTTGGAACTTTTGGTTTGTGAACTTGAAAATGCTATTTTCACTGACTCTTCTAAGCTTAAAGATTTGAATGAAGCTAAAGATAAACTTGTTAATTATTAGAATATTGAAGAGTCCTATTGGCGGCAAAAAGATGCTAGTAAATATATTCGATGGGGACAATACCGGTATTTTTTATGCTTTATTTAATAAAAAGTGAGCTTTAAATTATATCCAAAAAATGAAAAATGATATTTGAGATTGGATTACTGATATTAATGTTATTAAATATTATGTTATTATCCAATTTTGAAATTTGCTTAATAAAAGCTACTCTTATGAAGCTATTTCTAATTTGCATTTGATCCCATCTATTATTACCAATAATGATAATCATTAGCTTACTAGGTTTCCTACCAAAGATGAGATTGGTAAAGTTCTCAATAGCATGAACATTGATTTTGTTACTGGTGTGGAGGGTTAAACTACTCAATTTTTTCAAAATTATTGGTCTATTATTAACCATGACATAATCGATGCTATTGTTGATTTTTTATTGGTAATCCTCTCCTTAAATATTTTTCAAGCACTTCCGTTGTTCTCATACCTAAAAAAGATAATCCAAATTCTTGGAGTGAGTTTAGACCTATTAGCCTTTACACTTTCTTTAATAATTTTATTTCTAAAACTCTTACTAATAGACTTAGCCCTTTACTTCAAAAAAGTATCTCTCTCAACCAAACTGGTTTTGTTAAAGGGAGATCTATCTAATAACATTCTTCTTGCTCAAGAGATTATTCATGATTTTGATGTTCCAACTAGAGGTGGTAACATCCTTTTTAAATTAGATATTTGTAAAGCCTTTGATAATATCTCTTAGGATTTCCTTTTAAATATCATGCATTTATTTAGTTTCTCTAATAATTTCATTAACCTCATTAAAAACTAAATTAATAATGTTTGGTTTTCAATTCTTCATAATGGTGAAGCTTTAGGCTTCTTTCCTTATTTTTATGGATTGAGATAAGGAGATCATTTGTCCCCTTCTTTGTTTATTGTGGAATACCTTTCTAGGAGTTTAAATGAGTTCTTCAATAACAACCCTAGCATATAATTTAGAACTCTTGGTGGTATCCCTATTTCTCATCTTAGCTTTGTTGATGATTTCATTATCTTTTATAATGTTTCTTTTCATCATATAGAAAGAATTAAGAAATTTTTAAATAATTTTGGTAGAGAAAGTGGTATTTCTATTCATGAAAGCAAGAGGTTCTTTATCACCTCCTCTAAAATTTCTAATAATAAAATAAATCATATCTTGGGAATCACTAACTTTAAACACCAGCAACTCCTTATTAAATATATGGGTGCTCCTCTTCTCAAAAGTCAAAAAAAGATCCCATCTTTTTGATAAGCTTATCCAAAAAATTTCTAATAAAATTTTGGTGTGGGAATTTAACTTACTTTCTTTTGGTGTCAGTCTTACTTTGCTTAGGAGTACTCTTAATTCGATGACTTTATATCTTATTCAAACCATTATCCCTACTAATTCTATCTTAAATAGAATTTATCAAGTCCTTAATAAATTTTTCTAGGGCTCTGATAATTTAGTTAAAAAGATGCATTATACTTCTTGGCATATTGTGGTCCTTGGTGAAAGTTTGTGAATTATTCTGCTTCTCAACGTGGAATTTTGAAAAATATAGCTTGGCTAATTTTATGATAGCTAAATATGAGGTAAGCACCCTCTAATATGTACTTATAAAGTTGGTGACTAGTATGGAAAAGGATTTTCTCCATTAAATGGGAGGCTGAATTCTTGATATCTTGGGGTATAAATTCGAGATCTTCTTTCTTTTGGCAAGACAACTAGATTGGTGGTGGTTCTGTTGATTCTTTTTTATCTACCCATTCTACTGCTGCTACTAAGTTAACTCATTTTGGCTTAATAATAAATGGAATTATAGTAAACTTAGCCAATTTATTTGTATCTCTCTTTTTGATAAATTTAGTGATATTCCTATCTTTTCCAACAGGCCTAATCAAATTCTTTTTAAGTTGTCTTATAATGGTAATTTTATTCATAAAGAGGCTTGGAATTATATTAGAGACACTCATATTTCTTCAAATGTATTTATTGAACTTTGGAATAATATCATCCCTATCTCTTATTCAATCCTTACTTGGAGAATAATAAAAAACTTCATTCATGTTGATTTCTTGCTCTAGGATAAAGGATTTCATTTTCCTTCCAAATGTTATTGTTGTTTTCATATTGAAAATGTTAATCATGTTTTTGTCAATGGTGCTATTGCCTCTAAATTATGGGTTTGGTATGATCTTTTTAATACTACCATTTCCATTGATTTTTTTGTTTATATCAACTTCTTGAAGCTTGTTTCCACAAAACAATGAAAGATCCTAGCAAAGTTTTAATTGCCATTACCCTTATTTAGTTCATATGGATGGATAAAAATGATGCTAATATAATGGTATTCCTATGAATCATAAAAGGATTATTGCTAGAGCCAAAGAAAAAAAATCATGCATAATTTAATGCTAATTTAATTAGTAACACACATTTTAGAGGTTGCAAATTTGTGGCAAAAAAATCGGGTCTTTACCAACCTGAGATCAACTTCTATAAAAAAGATAAGATTATATGTTGGATAAAACATAATAATAATATTATTAAAATTAATACTGATGGCTCTGTCTCTCAGAATACATTTGATTGTGGTGGTATTTTTAGGGATTTTGAAGGTAATTTCATTTTTGTTTGCCTCTTAAAGCTTGTTTTGTTATCTATGCTGAATTAATGGTTGTAAACAAAGCCATTGACATTTGTTTGCAAAAATGTTTCTTCAATATTTGGATTGAAGTTCATGCTCTTTTAGTCATTGACATGTTGACTTCCACTAAGATGGGGAATGCAGATTTATTCTATCTTTTTAATCATACTAGAACACTCCTCTCTCAAATATGCTTTAAAATTTCTCACATTTGGCATCAAGGAAATGTCTGTGTAGATTTTTTTGGCTAATCTAGGTGCCAAGTTAAATGATCTCACTCGTTATGATAATCTTAATTTACCTAGACAATTGAGAGGGTTGGTTAATCTAGATAACACTAGATTACCTTATCTCAAAAATTAAATTTGCTTTGTGTTTTTTTGGTTTTCTATGTTTTTGTCTATGTGCATTTTAATTTTGTTGCATTCTTTTGGCTAGATCACTCTCTTGTCTAGTTTGTGCTACAATATTTGAGAGATCTCTTTGAGGTGGTGGCTGGTTGTTTAACCTCTCTTGTTGGAGAGGTGTTCTCATTGGTTGACTATTTTATTTAGGGATCTAAATGTCAATAGTTTCTTCAAGTGCTTCCTTGAACTTGTCGTGGCCTCCTTTTAGGTTATGCCTCTACCTGCTTTTAGCTTTTCCCTTTTCTTAATTGGTACTAGTTTTGACTCTAGTTTCGGCTGGCTATTTCCTTACTTAAGAAGGTTTTTTTGCTACTATTTTTTGGCCTGGTGGGTGCTGCTATTTGCTACTACCCTTTACCTAGCTATCTTGGGTGGCTATTATTTGATGGCTATTGTTGATCATTTCACTCTTGAGTTTGTGCTAGGCCTTTTGGTGGTTTTTGTCTCTTCATCCTTTTTAGGCTTGGTGGCTTTTATTTGTTAGTTTCTCCCTTTACCTTGTGGCTAGAAGGGTGCTAATTGGTGGTCGTTAGTATCCTATTTTCTCTTTGGTATTGGTTTTTTTATCCCTGGTGTTTAGAAAGGGCCATGGTCTATTTTCCTATCCTCTCTAGTTGGCTATTGGAGATTGGGTGGTCCTCTCAGGCTGTTGCTTTTTATCTGGTTGGGTGATTACCATTTCTTTCTTTGTTGTTTTTGGTGGCTTCCTATTGGTTTGTCACTATGTATGTCTTTCTCTGTGTTGGGATTGCCACCCCTTTGGGTCGCTTTCTTATTGAGTTATATCCTTGCTTTGTTAATTAGCTGGGTGGCTTTGTTGGCTAGCTGGTTTGGTTGGTTGTGCTGGTTGGTTTGGTTGGTTGTGCTGGTTGGTTTGGTTGGTTTCTTTTTTGGTTTTCTTTCTGAACTATTATTAGCTGATAGGGTTTCCTTTTTGGTGATTTTTCTTTATTTTATTTTTATCTTTATGGTGGCTATTTGTTAGTTGTTGATCTTGTTTGTTTTAGTCGTATATTTTTCCTTGAGTGTTGTTGGCTTGGTCTATTATTTTGGTTGAGGATTTGGATTGCTTTTGGTTTCTTTAGCTCCCTTTGTTTTCTATGTCTTGCCTCTTAGTTGGTAGGGTGGGCTTGGCTATTTTCCCTGCTGCTCTTGGTGATAATTTTCTTGTGTTTTCTAGATGGCCCTTTGGTCTCCTCATGGGTTTTCTCTCTCTAGTGTTTGTTTTCCTATAGCTATCTTCCTATCTCTAAAGGAGGTATTCGACTGCCTTTTTATTTCTTGCCTCTACTGTCTGGGTTGGATTGGTGGCTGCTGTTAGTGTTGGCCTTGTCTTTATTCTGGTTTGGAATTGTTGGTTTCTTAGTGCTAGTTGTAGGTTGTTATTTTGGTTTTGGGCTGTTTCTTGTGGTTGTCTGGTGACACTAATGGGTTTGGTTCTTATCCATGGTGGCTTTGCTTTCTGAGTGAAATCTTGGCAGCTGCTCTTTCATTTCTATTATGGCGGTTTTGTTGATGCTACTTTCTTTCCGCTTGGTGGCCTTTAGTCGGCTGGGTGATTTGTGGGCCAACTATTTATGTTGCTTAGCGTGTACTAGAGAATTGTTGACTTTCACTCTTTGATTGCCTTAGTTAAGGTAAATGGGAAATGATGGTTAAGATGATTTCCCTATTATCTTTTGGTTGGTAGCAGCATATGTGATTGTAACCCTTCTTTTGAATTTCGTATGCTTAGATTTGTGGTTGCCACTTAAGATGAAGGTGACTGAGCCTAAGCCTTTTTTGAAATTTTCTCTTATATTTCTATTTATTATGTGCTTAAGCTTGATTTTCTCCAGCTATACTAATTACATCTTCTAGTAGCTTGCAGGATTCTTTTATAGGTTCTTTGCAAGTTTCAGATCCTCGATATGGATTGTGCAACTCTCAAAAGACTTTTGATTCTAGTAGTGGGCTTTGAATGATCCTCCTATTTACTATGTTGTTGCTTAGTTATTTTTTGGTCTTTTGTTTCTTTTGCTTAGGTTTTTATTTCCTTGCTTTTATTGTATTAGATAGGGGACTTTTCTCTCTAGGCTGAATGCCACACTTTTAGCGATATTTAAGAAAATTTTCCACCCTTAAGGAACTTGTACTCCTTTATTTGTGGCAATAAAATTCTCCCCTCTATGGGTTTTCTTAAAAAAAAAATCTTAAACTCTAAACCAAAGACCTAAACCGTAAACCCTAAACCATAAAAACCTAGAAATCTAAACCTAAACTAAAAAAAACCTAAAAATCAAATAAATAAAAAAACCAAAACCTAAATATAATAAAATAATAAAATAAAATAAAAAACTAAACCAAAAAATAAAATAAAATAAAAAAATAAAATAAAATATAAAATAAAAACAAACTAAACTAAAATAAATAAAATTCTAAACTAAACTATAAAATAAAATAAACCTAAGAATAAAAAAACCTAAATAAAATATAAAACCAAACTTAAAACATAAATAAATTATACTCAAAATAAAATAAAATAAAAACTAAATGAAAACCTAAACCTAAAAAATAAACATAAAAATAAATCCTAAAAATAAATAAAAAATAAAACCTAAACCCAAAACTAAAATGAAACCTAAACCTAAATTAAAATAAAATAAAATAAAATAAAATAAACAAAATAAAATAAACCTAAACTCGAAAATAAACTAAAAACATAAATAAAACCTAAACCTAAAATAAACTAAACTAAACCTAAACCAAATCTAAATAAAATAAAATAAACTAAAAAATAAACCCAAACCTAAACTAAAAAAATCAAACAAAATAAACCTAAAATAAAATCCTAAACGTGAACCTAAGAAAATAAAATAAAATACTAAACTAAACCTAAAATATAAAAAAAATAAAACTAAACCCAAAAAACCTAAACCTAAACAAAATAATAAACTAACATAAAAAACCTATTCTATTAAAAATTATGAAACTAAATAAAAATAAAAAATAAAACTAAATAAAGCTAAAAAATAAAGTAAACTAAAATAAATAATAAATAATCAAAATATATCAAGTAAATCTAAACCTATTTGTTTACTTAATTTAAAAAAAAAACCTTTAACACTAAATCCCAAACATTAAACCCTAAACCCTAAATCCTAAACCTACAACTCTAAACCCTAAACCTACAACCCTAAACCCTAAACACTAAACCCCATAAAATCCTAAGCCCTAAACCCTAAACCCTAACCCTAAACACTAAGCCCTAATAGCATAAACCCTAAAACCCTAAACCTTAAACCCCCTAAACCCTAAACCCCAAAGCCTAAACTTAAACCTAAACCTAATGTAACTAAATAAATAAAAAAAACATATACCCAAAAACTTAATAAACCTAAACCTAAACCTAAACCCTAAGAATGAGAAAAACCTTGACGGCAAGAAAATCACCATTAACCAGGCTCAACCTATATCTGGCAGTGGAGGCAAAGGCGAAGGCGGTGGTTATCGCAGTGGTGGTGGGGGATCTAGAGTTGCTGGTGGATATGAAGGTGGTGGTCGGAGTAGTGGTCATTATGGAGGCGGGAGGCATGACGGATGTTACAACCATGGTGATGGCAGAGGGAGAGATCAGAGATATGATGGTGGATCCCCCTACTCCAAAGGCTACGGTGGTTCTGATGGGAACTAGAGAAATAGAAGAACGATCGATCCGATCTACTGCTTATGAAACTGTGTCTTTATAGTAGAGAAAGTTCTAGTTATCCGGTATTTTTGATTTGATCTATGCATGCTCATTTTTATCTATGTTGCCACTTGTGTCTTAGAAAACTTACTGTGTTACTTTGTTGATGAAAGTGAAAAGATGAAATGTTGAATCTGAATTTGTTCTCCGTTAAACAAAAATAGCAACCAAAAATCCTAAACCTTAAACTGAAATGTGAACCCTAAAACTAAAAGCTCAACCCAACAATCTGTTGGAGCCTTTTGCTATGTTGGTTGATCCTTTGTTGATCCTTTAAGATTGGACTTTTTAGTTTCGGGTGGTTGGTAGCTCCCTTTGGCCCACTTTTATGTGGTTATTTTGTCTTCTGGTGATTTTCACTAGCTGCAGCTTATTTTTCCTTCAATTGATGGTTTCATTTATGAGCTATTTAGTCATTTATGGTTGCTCACCCTAGTTTGGCTTGGTGACTACTTATTGTTGGGACTTTGGCTTGAGGGCTCCTATCTTGGTTTCGTTGGTTGTTTCTCTATTAATAAGCATTGGTCTAGTGCTTGCTAATGGCTAGTTCTAGTTTTCCATGGTTTGGAGCTTGGATGGGTATCTGTTTAATGGTTGTTGTTTGAGTTCTAACTTTGTTCTAGCCTCTTTCAAGGTTATTGTGATTAATCTGTTGTGCATTTTGTTTAGTGGTTTGGCTGCTAGCTGGTTGCTGCTCAGTTACTTTTGGTTTAATGGTGCTAGATCTTGAACTCTATGGACTACTGGCCTTAGATGTTTTCTTATCGTATCTTTGGCTAAGATGGCTTCAATGTTACTCACCTCTTCTCTCTGGTTGGCAGCTTTACATATGATTGTATAACTTTTTTGAAGTTTGGATGCTCATATTTATTATTGCCCCTTGAGTTGATCCTAATTGAGCGAGCCTTCTCTTTCTAAGCTCTCTCCATTTCCTCTATTTATCCTTATCCTTTTTAGCTATGACTTTTGCCTTCATAGTGTTTTGCAGATTTCTTTTACAGGTTAGAACTTTATAGAGGGAATGGTCGTTGCTCAGTCAACCCAAGGGATGTTGTTGTGGATCTTGCTTATCATACTTTCTCAAAGGAATCATGAACTGCTGCTGACTCATCCTTTTAATATTTTCAGGATTTATTTTAGTCTTACCTAGTGTCTTTTTCCCTTATGCTTTTTAAGTGCTATATTTGCTGCTTTATTTTTATCTTTTTCAAATGTACTTAGATGGGGGTTTAACTCTCTATGTTTCTTGTAGCTTTGAGAGCAATAGAATTTTAGAGATTTACCCCTTTTAAGAATATTATATCTTTTCATTTTATGGTAATAAAATTCAAACTTTCCCAAAATAAAAACCCTAAACCCTAAACCCTAAACCCTAAATAACCTTAAACCTAAGACCCTAAACACTAAACATTAAACCCTAAACCCAAACCCTAAACCCTAAACACTAAACCCTAAACCCTAAACCCTACACTCTAAAACTCTAAACCCTAAATTAACCTTAAACCCTAAAGCCTAAAGATTGAACCCTAAACCCAAAACCTAAACCACAACCCTAAAACCCTAAAAGCATAAAACTTAAAATCCTAAACCCTAAACCATAAACCCTAACCCTAAACCATAAACCCTAAACCCCAAACATTAAACTAAACATAAAGTAACTAAATAAATGAAGAAATAAACCTGAACCCTAAACCTAATAAACCTAAACCTTTAGAATGGGAAGAACCTTGACGGTAGGAACATCACATCAACCAGGCTCAGTCTAGATCTAGTGATGGAGGAGAAGGTGGAGATGGCGATTATGGCAGTGGTGGTGGGGGATCTGGAGGTGCTAGTGAATATGAAGGTGGTGGTCTAAGCAGTGTTGTTATGGAGGCGAGAGGAGCGATGGAGATTACAGCCGTGGTGGTGGCAGAGGGAGATATCGAGGATGTGATGGTTGATCCCATTACTAGAGAGGTCGGGGTGGTTCTGATGAAAACTAGAGATACTGAAGAATGGCCAATCTGATCTACTGCTTATGAACTATGTCTTTACCATAGGGGCAGTTCTAGTTATTTAGGGTTTTTGATTTGCCCTAGGCAATCTCATTTTTTATCTATGTCATCGCTTGTGTCTTAGATAACTTGATGTGTTACTTGGTTGATGAAATCAAAAAGAAGAAATGTTGAGTCTAAAATTGTTCTTTGTTAAAAAATAAAAATAAAAACCCTAAACCTATAAACGTAAACCCTAAACCCTAAACCACCCTAAACCCTAAACCCTAAACCCTAAAACCTAAACCCTAAACCCCAAACCCTAAACCCTCACCTAAACTCTAAACCCTAAACCTAAACCTAAACCTAAAACCTAAACCTAAACTAAAAACCTAAAATGAAATAAATAAAAAAAAAAATCTAAAATAATAATAAACTAAAACCTAAACCTAAACATAAACCTAAAATAAAATAAATAAAACTAAAATAAAATAAAATAAATAAAAACCTAAACATAAACTAAAATAAAATAAACCTATGAATAAAAACCTAATTAAAATAAAACTAGATAAAATAAAAAATAAAATAAAAAAATAAAATAAACCTAAAAAAAAAATAAACCTTAAAATAATATCTAAACCCTAAACTAAAAAAAACATAAACCAAAAATACAAAAAATAAAGAAAATAAAATAAACATTAAGCTAAACTTAAATAAACTAAACAAAAATAAATAAAACCTAAACCTAAACCTAAACTAAATAAAATAAAATAAACTCAAAATAAACCTAATAAAATAAAACCTAAAATATAAACCTAAAATAAAACCTAAACTTAAACCTAAAAAAATAAAATAAAAATAAAACTCAACTAAAAATAAACCTATACCTAAACATAAACTTATAAAATAAACTAAAAATAAACATAAACTACAATACATAAAATAAACTAAATAAAAATAAAAAATAAACCTAAATAAAAATAAAGAATAAAATAAACTAAAATAAATAAAGATATACTAAATAAACCTAAACCTACTGGTTTACTTAATTTAAAAGAAAACCCATAAACACTAAATCCTAAACCCTAAGCTTACAACTTTAAACCCTAAACCCTAAACCTAATAAACCCTAAACCCTAAATGCATAAACCCTAAAACCCTAGATAATAAACCCTAAACCTTAAACACTAACCCTAAACCCTAAACCCTAAACTTAAAGTTACTAAATAAATTAAAGAATAAACTTAAACCCTAAAACCTAATAAACCTGAACGTAAACCTAAGCCCTAAGAATGGAAACTCCTTCTGATAGAGGTTAGGATTATTTCTAGTTTGTACAGTTGAGCTTTGGTTTCCCTCTGGTTTTGGTGGCTCTCTCCTCTTGTTGGTCTCTTGCTGTGTTGGTTTTACGATTGCCTGGTGATTGGCAGGCATCAAAGCTTGTTTGTTTTCCTTTTTCCCTAGGGCCTTTTATTTCTTGTGAGGGTTTATTGGCTGGTGGTTTCTTGATGGCTATGGTTTTTTCTAGCCTTTTGCTTTTTGGTTTTGGCTATCTAGTGTCGTGATTATTGGTTGAGCCTGGCCATGGGATTTGTTCCTTCCTAGGACTTACTCTCTGGGTATTACGCATTCTAGTTTTTGTTCCCCTTTTCTGGTGGTCTTTTTGAAGTTTTTTTTGTGGTGTTTGGGTTGGTTGGATGGCCCATTATCTTTTCATTTCTTTCTATTATGGGATGAACTTGTATGTGGCTTTGGTTGTTCTTGGCTCTGTTACTATTTCTAATGATTATTGCTGCTATGTTTGGCTAGGTGTCCTTGATGGTTGGCTGCAGTTGTGATGTTGGTTGGTGAATCTGTAGAATTTTTAGTTCTTTACCTTTTGTCTTTGTTTGTTTTGGGTTAGGGTTTAGGGCTAGGTTTTAGCCTTAAGGTTTAGGTTTTAGTTTAGGGTTTTAGGGTTTTTTTTAACATAGAACAAATTTATATTCAAAATTTCTTCTTTTGGATTTCATCAACCAATTAACAGACTAAGTTTTCTAAGACACAAGTGACGACTTTGATAAAAAATGAGCACACAAAGAGCAAATCAAAAGCCCTAGATAAATTGATTTATCTCTACTGTAAAGACACAGTTTTCTAGAAGCAACAATCGGATCAAAAATTCTTTTGTTTCTCCAGTTCCCATCAAAACCACCCAACCTCTTGAGTAGCGGGATCCACCATTATATCCCGTATCTCTCCCTTCGCCACCATCACCGCTGTAACCTCCATTACTCCTCCCACCTCCATAACCATAATTGCTCCACTACTTCCATATCCAACAGCACCTCTAGGTAACCCACAACCACTATGATAACTATCGATTTTGCCATCGCCTCCACCACCAGATCTAGACTAAGCTTAGTTGATGGTGATGTTCCTGCCATCAAGGTTTTACCCATTCTTAGGCTTTATGTTTATTAGGTTTTAGGGTTTAGGTTTATTTTTTAATTTATTTAGTTACTCTAGGTTTAGATTTAGTGTTTAGGGTTTAGGATTTCTCAGTGGGGTTTAGGGTTATAGTTAGGTTTAGGGTTTAGGGTTTAGGGTTTAGGATTTTTTTTGTCAACTCAAATGATTTCATAACAAATATAAAATTACTAAATCTAGCAAGACATTATCCTTTAATAACTAATAAAATAGGATAAAATAAAACATAATTCAAAACTTCACAAAAATAGTATTTAATAAAATGATTTAACTCCCAAAGATAATAAAATTTGATTTTATAGAAGGCCAATAAAGCTTAGTCGAACAAGGTGAAACCCATATCATAATCAAATTCCTCAGCAGGCTCTTCCTTCTTTTCTTCCACTATTGTAGTAGAAGTAGCAGAAGCATCAGGCATAGCAGCCACATCAAATTTACAAGGATCATTTAAATACTTCTTAACCTTCTCAGCTTGGGTTATGTCTAATCAATGGCAATCACGATGGCGAGGACATTCTTGTAAGTGTTGATGAACATGTGGGGAGCTACAGCAAGGGTGAGATAATAGAGGGAAAGTGAGAGAGATGTGATCATTAAAGGCACACAAAACTTCACAATGAGATCATCTTTAGTGAGGTCAAGCACCGGGGATGAACCTTCATCATACCTAGACTGAATGACAAGGCCATTAGAGAATGGCCTAATCCCCAACTTTAAGGAGAGCCGCCTGTGAGGATCCCAACTCATCGCCTATTTTAACCAGCTCAATCGAGTGATAATTTCAATAGTACCCTTATTTATCTTAGTTAGGATGTTGAGAAGCTGGAAGAAAGAAGTCTATGAAGGATCCAGACCAGTGTTGCCTAGAGTAACCACAAAATCAATAGGTGCAACAAAACCAACATAGACAGGAGCACCAACATTGTATTTTGCAACCTCTTCGTTGACTTCTTTAAGATCACCTTTTGTAAAAATTAGCTCAACCGGGGTTTAGGGTTTATGGTTTAGGGCTTAGGGTTTAGGGTTTAGGGTTTATTCTTTTAGAGTTTAGGATTCAGGGTTAGGGTTTAGGGTTTAGGGTTTAGGGTTTAAGGTTTAAGGTTTAGGGTTTACGGTTTAAGATTGAGGGTTTAGGGTTTACGATTTATAATTTAGGGTTTAGGGTTTAGGACTTAAGGTGTAGGGTTTTTTTTATATACTTTTTAAATTAATTAAATGAGTAGGTTTAAATTTATTTAGTTTATTTTTAATTTATTTTAGTTTATTATATTTTTTTCATTTAGGTTTATTTTTTATTTTTATTTAGCTTAGTTAATTTATTTTAGGTTTATTTATTTTTACTTTAGGGTTTTTATTTTAGTTTATTTTTTAGGTTCAAGTTTAGGTTTAGGTTTATTTTTTAGTTGAGTTTTATTTTTATTTTATTTTTTTAGGTTTAGGTTTATTTTTTATTTTTAGGTTTAGGTTTAGGTTTTTATTTTATTTTTTAGGTTTTGATTTTAGGTTTTTATTTTAGGTTTATTTTAAGGTCTTATTTTTTAGTTTAAGTTTAGGTTTATTTTTTAGTTTATTTTATTTCATTTAGTTTAGGTTTAAGTTTTATTTATTTTAGTTTAGTTTATTTTAGTTTAGGTTTAGGTTTATTTTACTTTGTTTATTTTATTTTTATTTTATTTTTATGTTTTTTTTATTAGTTTAGGGTTTAGATTTTATTTTTATATATTTTTAAGTTTTATTTTTAGGTTTATTTTTTAGGTTTAGGTTTTCCATTAGTTTTTATTTTATTTTATTTTTTTGTTTAGTTTAGGTTTTCAATTACTTTATGGTAGTTTATTTTTATTTTTTATTTTATTTTATTTTTAGATTTAGGATAAGGTTTTAGTTTAGGTTTTTGTTTTATTTATTTATTTATATTATTTAGGTTTAGGTTTTATTTATTTATTTTATTTTTAAGTTTTATTTAGTTTAGGTTTAGGTTTTTAGGTTTTTAGGTTTTAGAGTTTAGGGATTAGAGTTTTAGGGTTTAAGGTTTAGGGTTTAGGGTTGTAAGTTTATGGGTTAGGGTTAGTTTTAGGGTTTATGATTTAGGATTAGGGATTTTTTTTTATTTTTTACTATTTTTTTGTTGGGATTCAGGGTCTAGGTTTTTGGTTCAGGGTTCAAGTTTTAGCTTAGGGCTTTTGGCTATTTTTTTAGATAGAGAACAAATTCAAGTTTAACATATCTTCTTTTTGATTTCATCAACCAAGTAACACACCAAGTTTTTAAGACACAAGCGAGGACATAGATAATTAGAACTGTCTCTACTATAAAGACATAGTTCCATAAGTTGTAGATCGGGTTGGCCATTCTTCAATTTCTCCAGTTCCCAACAGAACCACCTCAGCCTCTCAAGTAGCGGGATCCACCATCATATCCCTGATCTCTCCCTCCACCACCACCACAGCTGTAACCTTGGTCGCTTGTCCCACTTCCATAACCACCACTACCGCGACCACCACCTCCATATCCACCAGCATCTCTAGATCCCCCACCATCACTACGATAACCGCCGCCTCCACTTTCACCTCAACCACAAGATCCATACTGTGCCTAGTTGACGGTGATGTTCTTGACGTCAATGTTTTTCCCATTCTTAGGGTTTAGGTTTAGGTTTATTTTGTTTTAGGGTTTAGGTAAAATTTTAATTTATTTAGTTACTTTAGGTTTAGGTTTAGGGTTTGGGGTTTAGGGTTTAGGGTTTAGGGTTTAAGGTTAGGGTTTAGGATTTATGCTTTGAGGTTTAGGTTTTACAATTAGGGTTTAGGGTTCTTTAGGGTTTAAGGTTTAGGGTTTATGGTTTACTGTTGTAGGTTTAGTATTGTTAGTTTAGCTAGTTTTAGGGTTTAGGGTTTAAGATTTAAGATTTAGGGTTTAGGGTTTTTTCTTTAAAATTAAGAAAACTGATAGGTTTAGGTTAATTATTTATTTCTTTTAGTTTATTTTATTTTTTATTTATATTTTGGTTTATTTTTTATTTTTATTTAGTGTAGTTTAATTAGTTTAGGTTTATTTATTTTAGTTTTGGTTTTTTATTTTAGTTTTTTTTAGGTTTAGTTTTATGTTTAGGTTTATTTTTTAGTTAAGTTTTATTTTTTTATTTTTTAATAGGTTTAGACTTTATTTTTTGTTTTTAGGTTTAGGTTTAGGTGTTTATTTTATTTTTATAGGTTTAAGTTTTAGGTTATTATTTTAGGTTTATTTTTATGTTTATTTTTCAATTTAGGTTTATGTTTATTTTTAGTTTATTTTATTTTATTTAGTTTAAGTTTAGGATTAGATTTAGGTTTAGTTTATTTTAGGTTAGGTTTTGGTTTTCTTTATATTAGTTTAGGTTTAGGTTTACTTTATTTGGTTTATTTTTTTTAGTTTAGGTTTATTTATTTTTATTTTAGGGTTTAGATTTTATTTTTATTAGGTTTATTTTTGAGGATTAGGTTTTTATTTAGTTTTTATTTTATTTTATTTTAGGTTTATTTTTTTATTTTGTGTTTAGTTTTATTTTATTTATGTTTTTTTATTGTTTATTTTATTTTAGTTTAATTTAGGTTTTATTTATTTTATTTTAGTTTATTTTATTTTAATTTTATATTATTTTTTTTATAGGTTTATTTATTTTAGGTTTTATTTTATTTTATTTTTTAATTTTATTTAAGTTTATGTTTTTTTATTTATTTAATTTTAAGTTTTATTAGTTTAGGTTTAGGTTTTTAGGCTTTTAGGGTTTTAGGTTTAGGGTTTAGGGTTTAAGTTTAGGGTTTAGGTTTTAGGGTTTTAGGGTTTAGGGTTTAGTGTTAGGGTTTAGGGTTTAGGGTTTAGTGATTAGGCTTTAGGGTTTAGGGTTTTAGGGTTTAGGGTTTAGGATTTAGGGTTTAGAGTTTATGGTTTTGGGTTTGGGGTTTAGGGTTTTAGGGTTTAGTGTTTATGGTTTAAGATTATAGGTTTAGGGTTTAGGGTTTAGGGTTTAGGATTTAGGGTTTAGAGTTTATGGTTTTTGGTTTGGAGTTTAGGTTTTTTGGGTTTAGGGTTTATGGTTTAAGATTACAGGTTTAAGGTTTAGGGTTTAGGGTTTGAGGTTAGGCTTTTTTAAAAAAATTTTAAATTTTTTTGTTTTTATGGTTTAGGGTTTAGGGTTTAGGGTTTAGGATTTAAGGTTCAGGTTTTAGTTTAGGGTTTAAAGTTTTTAAATTTTGTTTAATAGGGAACAAATTTAGATTCAACATTTCTTCTTTTCAATTTCATCAACCAAGTAACACACCATATTTTCTAAGACACAAGAGATGACATAGATAAAAAATGAGCACGCATAGAGAAAATCAAAATTCTTAGATAACAAGACCCTCTCTATTATAAAGACATAGTTCTATAAGCAGCAGATCGGATCGGTCATTCTTCAATTTTTACATTTCCCATCAAAACCACCTCGGCCTCTTGAGCAGTAGGATCCACCATCATATCCCCGATATCTCTTTTCGCCACCACCATACATGTAACCTCTGTTGCTCCTCTCGCCTCCATAACCACTTCCAACACCTCCATATCCACCAACACCTCTCGACCACCACCACCATAGTCGCCACCTTTGCCTCCACCAAATCTATCTGAGCTTGGTTGTGGTGATGTTCTGTCATCAGGCTCCCATTCTTAGGGTTTAGGTTTAGGTTTTGGTTTATTTGGTTTTAGGGTTTAGGTTTATTTTTTAATTTAGTTACTTACTTTAGGTTTAGGTTTAGGGTTTGGGGTTTAGGGTTTAGGGTTCATGGTTAGCTTTTAGGGTTTAGGGTTTAGAGTTTTTTTTGTTTTTTTAACTAAAATGATTCCATAATAAATAAGAAATTACCAAATTAAACTAGACATTATCCTCTAACAACTAATGAAATAGGATAAAATAAAATGCAATTCAAAAATTCACAAAAATAATATTTCACAAAATGATTTAACTCCTAGAGACAATAAAATTTTATTTTACGAAAAGCCAAGAAAGCTTAGTCGAATAAGTTGAAACACATGTCATCATCAAATTCCTTAATAGGCTCTTCGACTACATTAGTCGGAGTAGTAGCAGTAGCATGAGTAATAGAAGCATCAAGCGCAATAGTCACATCAAATTATTTAGGATCCTTCAAATACTCCTTAACCTTCTTGTCCTATGGTTATGTGTAATCACTGGAAATTCTGATGGCGAGGACATTCTCTTAAGCGTTGATGAACATGTGGAGTGTTGTAGCAAGGGTGGGATAAAAGAGGGCCAGTGAAAGAGAAGTGATCATTGAAAGGCCTGCCAAAAACTTCTAGATGAGATCATCTTCAATGAGGTCAAGCACCTCAGGACTGAACACCGAACCATCATCATTCATAGACTAGATGACAAGGCCATAAGAGAATAACCTAATCCCTAGCATGGCAGGGAGAGAATCCTCTGAGGATCCCACTTATTGCCTTTTAATCAGCTCAACTAGGGTGATAATTTCAACAGTACCCTTGTTAATCTTAGTTGGGATGTTGAGAAGCTAGAACAAAGAAGTTTGTGAAGGATCCAGACTAGTGTTTCTTGGAGAAACCATAACATTAATAGGCGAAACAAGACCAACATGGGTAGGAGCACCAACTTTGTATTTCACAACATCTTCGCTGACTTCTTTAAGATCACCATTCATAAAAATTTGCTCAAGCGGGGTTTAGGATTTATGGTTTAGGGTTTTAGGGTTTATGCTTTTAGGGTTTAGGGTTTAGGGTTAGGGTTTAGGTTTTAGGGTTTAGGGTTTAGAGTTTAGGGTTTAGGTTTAAGGTTGTAGGTTTAGTGTTGTAGGTCTAGGGTTTAGGATTTAGGGTTTTTTTTTTTTTTTAAATTAAGTAAACCTATAGGTTTAGATTTATTTTGTTTATTTTTTATTTATTTTAGTTTATAATGTTTTAATTTTATTTAGGTTTATTTTTTATTTTTATCTTTATTTAGTTTAGGGTTTTTATTTTAGTTTTAATTTTTAGATTTAGGTTAATTTTTTAATTGAGTTTTATTTTTATTTTATTTTTTGGGTTTAGCTTTTATTTTTTATTTTAGGTTTATTTTTATGTTTTATTTTTTAGTTTAGGCTTAGGTTTATTTTTAATTTTTTTATTTCATTTAGTTTTGGTGTAGGTTTAGCTTTAGTTTATTTTAGGTTTAGGTTTAGGTTTTATTTATTTTAGTTTAGGTTTAGGTTTATTTTATTTTGTTTATTTTATTTTTATTTTAGATTTAGTTTTTTTAGTTTAGGGTTTAGGTTTTATTTTTTATTTATTTTTAGGTTTCTATTTAGTTTTTATTTAATTTTATTTTAGGTTTATTTTTTTTTTATTTTACGTTTAGTTTTTATTTTATTTAGGTTTTTATTCTTAGGTTAATATTATTTATTTTCTTTAGTTTAGGTTTTTATTAATTTTATTTTTGTTTATTTTATTTATTATTTAATTTTATTTTTAGTTATAGGTTTAGGTTTTAGTTTAGGTTTTTAATTCATTTTTATTTTATTTTATTTAGGTTTAGGTTTTCTTATTTATTTTATTTTTAGGTTTTATTTAGTTTAGGTTTAGGTTTTTAGGTTTTAGGGTTTAGGGTTTAGGGTTTAGGGTTTTAGAGTATAGGGTTTGAGGGTTTAAGGTTTAGGGTTAGGGTTTAAGGTTTACGATTTAGGGTTAAGTATTTAGGCATTAGGGTTAAGTGTTTTTAGGGTTTAGGGTTTAGGATTTTTTTTTGAACTAAAAGGAAATAATTGCTCAGAAAAATAGGTTCAAGAAGAGCATATTAGAGACTAAACTCAAAATAAAAAAACTTGTTCTCAAATGAGCTACACGAGAATCCTAAAGAGTTTAGTCCCTAAACCAATACATCGAAGAGCAATAAAGAAAAAAAAAAAGCAAAGACAAAACTAAAAAAAGCAAAGACAACAAGGGGAAGAATCCATGGAGCTCAAAAGAACCTCCAAAGATGAAGATCCATAAGAAAAGGAAACCTGCAAACTACAACAAGACAACTCACCATCTAAGAAAAATGAGACCATCAAGAAACTCTAGCTCCCTCAAGAAGAAGAGACCTGAAGAGAACCTACAACTGCAGAAATCTCTGAAGGAGATCAAAAACATAAAGAGATAAAACTCAGCTCATATGAGGAAAGAAGGATAATCACAATAGTGCGGGGCATTAAATCCTAAGTGCATCTAGCTTCAAAGAAGGGTTACAAATAGGAAAAGTCACCTGCCAGAAAATATCAAGAAAAAAA
The DNA here is from genome assembly GCA_021442155.1 of Cymbidium sinense. Lineage (NCBI taxonomy): Eukaryota > Viridiplantae > Streptophyta > Magnoliopsida > Asparagales > Orchidaceae > Cymbidium > Cymbidium sinense. The sequence continues at coordinate 72,930 of JAKCPB010000608.1, forward strand.
ATCCATCATATCATCATAGCCATCCCAGCAAAAGAAAAATACAAACCTATCATAATAGCCACCCATCCAAAGAAAGAGTGAAGCTAAAGAAATAGAAAGAGAGAGGAGAGCAACATATAAACTTAACATAAGGCAATCCCAATAAAACCAAATATGAACACCTCTTAAAAAGAGGGAGAAAAGAAGCTCACAACCCAAAGAAAAGATCCTCAAGACAAAAAGAGTGAGAACAACACCAATCCAATGCCACCAAGGCACCAAGACAACATAGCCCATAACAACACCAATTCAAAGTCACCAAGGCACCAACCAAAGAAAAGGAAATAGCCAATAGAGTAGCCAAACAATAGAGCACCCATGAAAAATAGCCCAGCAAAGAGCAAGAGAATTAAACCAAACCAACCAACAAAAAAAAAGAAGAATGCCAACAAAAGCAAAAATAAATAGCTAGAGAAATAGACAACCAATGGGAAAACCACACTAAGGAAAAAAAAACCTACCACCAACAAAGAGCAAAAGCACCAACCAAAAAAAGGCAATAGAACAAAGACACCAATGCAAAACCAACCACTCAAAGGGCACCCAAAAAAAACCCCCCAAGAAACAAGAAGCCATAAACACCAAGCTTGGGAGGAAAATTAAAGAAGCCAATACTCAACTAGCAAGAAAATAAACCGAAAAAGCTCAACCAATAGATAAAAAACCAACCAAAAGCAAAAACCTCCCAAGGACAGGAGAGATTATTTCCAAGAAGCTTTTGAATGAGTATCCCTGGGCAAGTGAGGAGGGGCATAAATCTGAACACTTTTTTTTCTTGTAAATAGTTTTATAACCATGCCCTTTCTCCAAAAATATCCATCCAAAAATGAATCAATATTGTTATAAAAAAACATTGGGATTAGCAAAACCTATCAGTTTCAAAGAAAAGCATTCAGAATCATCCACAACATTAGATAAAGGAAAATTATAGATAATATGCATTTTAGAATTAGAAGTGATAGAAGGAGCAGAAATAGCTTTATTAAGAAGATAATTATCAAAATTTTCACCTTCCAATAAAATCTGAAGAATTTCCTCCCTATCTTCATTCATAAAAGAAGCAAGAGAAGCATAATCTAGATTTTCAGTATAATCTTAATGTAAGGAATTAAAATAAGATTCAAATCCCTTAAAAACACATAGCATATTACCAAAATTATGAACATAACTACCAACCATAAAAGAACCATCATTTTGAACCAAAATAGAACTATTCACAATGAGAGAATTATCACAAGTATCTAAATCTTATTTTTTAAAGAAGGATCACCAATATTAACAAGATTGTCAAGAGTAGAAGTTAAAATATCAGAAATAAGAACATTTTTTCACCACCATTCTCAATCAAGAAGGAAAAGAAATAGTCTCTTTCCCATGATCTAAAGTAGGCATAGGAGAAAGAGAAACAACATCTAATTGATTGGAACAAATGGTGTTAGCATTAATAATTTTTGAACCATCATCATGAAAAGACTTATGCACAACATCCAAACCATTAGAATCATTAACCACAGCCTCTAAATCTTCCCTTTAGCAGAATCATCAAAAGAAACACTTAGAGCGTGATTATTAGTTAAAACCTTTTCAAAAACATCAAAATTACCTTCTGCATTAGATAAATCATTATTAGGTAAAACTTTTAAGAAGATTCAGAAATTTGGTTTTGCAAAACATCAAAATTTTAAAAAGAAGATTTTTATTTTATCCAACTTGAGAGGATCATTAGTTTTTTCAACAATTGAATTCTTCGGTGATTTCTTCCTAAGAGGGATGAGAAATAAAATTCATAAATTTCATGCCCATGAATCTTACAACAACAATAGCCTTTATCCCACTATGTGTTCTACATGAATCCTTCATCTCCATTGTGTCCTATTATGTGTCAAATTCTCATTTAATTCAAGTAAATTAAGGTCATCTTTTATACATCTTAACCAAGTCTTTTTAGGTCTACCTCTACCTTACTTAACATATGGCAAATCTAATGCATCTACTCTCCAAACCAGGTCATTGGATGTCAATGCTTTATGTGGACCAACTATCTAAGGTGACTCTCTCTAATCTTATCTGCCACTTGAGCTACTCCAACTTTTTCCTGAACATACTCATTTCAAATTTTATCTCTAAGAGTAAATCCACACATCCACGGATCTTACAATGATTATAAAAAATGGGAAAGTTCTCAAGAACAACTTTCTAAAAATAATCACATTTTTTTTGAACCCAACCAAATTTCTTTCTATAATTTTTAGTAATATCAATCTCTACAAAAATTCTAGCAACATACGATCTAGAAGAAGCATCTGTTGCTTGATCAACTTGCAAAGGATGACCAAAAATCAACCCAAAACCAAAAAGAATTTGATGATTAAATAGATGAATCCATAAGTTAGGTATATAAATCCAAATGGGAATAATAGGAGACTCTTCATTAACATCAAACATAGGCATCCACTTCAGAATACACATTTGACAAATAAAAAACATAGTAAGAACACCTAGAAAAAAATCTTTCATAATCAAGGTCATTAGAAAGTTTAATCAGAACATGCCTTGGATCAATCAACCCAATATAACAAGAACCAGATAAATTTAAGCTATGAAAAAAAGAATGAATATCTTCTTTCTTTGGTCGTTTAAATGAAAACTTTCCAATCAAAGAAAAAGCAAAAGGCTCAGCTAATCTTTCAATATCCTCAACTGAAATCATAGTTGTCAATGTACTCTTAAAAGTCATATGAAGCAAATTCAAAGGCATGTCGATGGAGGAATTCTTACGAGCTAAAGCCTATTTGAAAGATTTAGTAACATAGGTAATTTAGAGGTAGGATTACCCAAAAAATCGTATGCCCTAGCATGATCCATCGACACATGGTATTTACCCCATGGATTTGAAGAAGCTGATGCCATGAGTCACAGCGTCGTGATAAGAACAGGTCAAGATCACTAGGCGATGTCTATAGGGAATCAAGAGAGAAAGCACTCAAAAACTCACCAAGAATGCGAGGAATCCTGAAATCACCCAATAATAGGGTTTAGTTTAGTTTTAGGGCTTAGGTTTTAGGTTTAGTGTTTATTAGTTATTATTAGGTTTTATTAGTTTATTATTATTTTAATGTTTAGTTTAGTTATTTTTAGTTATTATTATTTTAGGTTAGTTTAGGGGGGTTTAGGTTTAGTTTATTAGTTTATTTAATTAGTTTTTTATTGGTGTTTAGTTTGTTTTAGTTTATTTATTAGTTATTATTAATTAGTTTAATTATTATTAGTTAGTTAGTAATTTATTTAATTTAGTTTTGTTAGTTTATTTATTTGTTTATTAGTTTAGTTTATTAGTTTTATTAGTTTAGTTATGGTTTTAGGTTTATTAATTTATTATTATTAGTTTTTTAGTTTAGTTTATGGTTTAGTTTTTTATTAGTTATTATTTATTATTTATTATTATTAGTTTAGTTAGTTGGTTTATTATTAGTTTCATTTTAGTTTATTTTTTATGGTTTATTATAATTTTTAGTTTATGTTTATTATTATTAGTTTTATTATTATTATTTAGTTTATTTATTTAGTTAGGGTTTAGGGCTTAATTATTTAGTTATTTATTAGTTAGTTTATTATTTGTTTTATTATTATTAGTTTATTAGTTTAGTTTGTTAGTTATTAGTTATTATTATTATTATTATTATTATTATTATTATTAGTTTTTATTAGTTTAGTTATAGTTAGTTAGTTTTATTATTATTATTATTATTATTAGTTTATTTGTTAGCTTTATTAGTTTAGTTATTTAGTTCATTTTATTTTATCTAGTTATTAGTTTATTATTAGTTAGTTAGTAATAATGTTTTTAGTTTGGTGTTTTATTATTAGTTTATTATTAGTTATTAGTTAGTTTATTAGGTTTAGTTAATATTACGTTTATTTATTAGTTAGGTTTTATGGTTTATTAGTTAAGGTTTATGGTTTAGTTTTAGTTATTTATTTAATTATTTATTATTAGTTATTATTATTAGTTTATTAGTTTAGTTTTAATGTTTATTATTTATTAGGGTTTAGGTCTATTTATTATTTAGTTTAGTTTTATTAGTTAGTTTTTTTAGTTAGTTTGTTGATTAGTTTATTAGTTTATTAGTTACTAGCTTTAGATTATTAGTTATTTATTATTAGTTTTATTTAGTTTATTATTAGTTTTAGTAATTTATTAGTTGTTATTAGGTTTTTAATTTATTATTTATTAGTTTATTAAGTTTTATTATTTGGTTATTTGTTAGTTTTAGTTTAGTTTTATTATTAATTTATTATTTTATTACTTTTTCATTTAGTTTTTATTATTAGTTGAATTAGTTTACTTATTAGTTATTTTACTTTAGTTTAGTTTGTTATTATTATTTTTATTATTATTAGTTTTATTAAATTAGGTTTAGGGGTTTAGTGTTTAGTTTATATAGTTATTATTATTATTATTATTATTATTATTATTATTATTATTCATTATTATAATAATATATATTAGTTTTAGTTTAATATTATTATAAGTTTATTAGTTTTAGTTAGTTTAGTTATTAGTTATTTATTTAGTTAGTTTAGTTATTATTAGTTTATTATTATTAGTTAGTTATTTTTAGTTTTATTAATTAGTTTTTATTTAGTTTATTATTATTTATTAGTTTAGTTAGTTTTTATGTTATTAAGTTTTATTATTATTTAGTGTCATTTTACTTATTATTAGTTTTTAGTTTAGTTTATTTATTATTATTATTAGTTATTAGTTTATTAGTTTAGTTGGTTTTATTAGTTTATTATTATTAATTAGTAAGTTTATTAGGTTTGTTTATTATTATTAGGTTAAGTTTATTTATTTATGTTTTATTTATTATTTAATTTATTATTAGTTTAGTTTTTTTTTTTATTAGTTTAGTTATTAGTTTTATTTAATTTAGTTTATTAATAGTTTATTAGTTTAGTGTTAGTTGTTATTATTTATTTAGTTTTAGTTTATTAGTTTTTTTAATTTTATTATTAGTTTTAGTTATTATTATTTAGTTAGTTTATTATTAGGTTTAGTTAGTTTATTAATTTATTAGTTTAGTTTAATTATTAGTTAGTTATTATTATTAGTTATTTATTAGTTATTTAGTTAGTTTATTAGTTTAAGTTTATTAATTATTAGTTTTAGTTTACTTAGTTTAGTTATTATTAGTTTAGTTATTGGGTTTAGTTTTATTATTAGTTAGTTCTTTATTAGGTTAGTTATGTTTAGAATTTAGGTTTATTAGCTAGTTATTTTTATTAGTTATTTATTTATTTTGGTTTAGTTTATTAGTTTAGTTTTAGTTATTAGTTTAGGTTTAGTTTTATTTTTATTATTTTTATTAGTTTAATTTATTTTTAGTTAATTTATAAGTTTGGTTTTTTTTATATATGTTTAATTTAGTTATTAGTTTATTTAGAGTTATTATTATTAGTTTTTTAGTTTTTTTAGTTATAATTTTTTTAATTTAGTTTAGTTAGTTTTATTAGTTTTTATTTTATTTTTTTTAGTAATTTTAGTTTATTATTTATTAGTTTCAATTTTAGTTAGTTTAGCTTTGTATTTTACTAGTTTCTTATTAAGGTTTAGGGTTTAGGGTTTAGGGTTTAGGGTTTGGGGTTTAGGGTTTAAGGTATATATGGTTTAGGGTTTATGATTTAGGGTTGTTGGTTTAGGGTTTAATGTTTAGGGTATAGGGTTAGTTTTAGGGTTTAGTATTTAGGGATAGGGTTTTTTTTATTTTTAATTTTTTTTAAATTTTTAGGGTTTAGGGTTAAAGGTTCATGTTTTAGGTTTAGGGCTCAGGTTTTAGTTAATGGTTTAGTATTTTTGGTTTTTTTAATAGAGAATAAATTCAGATTCAACATTTCTTTTTTTTTATTTCATCAACCAAATAACATACCAAGTTCTCAAAGACACAAGCGACAACATAGATAAAAAATGAGCATGCATAGAATAAATCAAAACCATTTTTGTATTTATTTTAGTTTAGGTTTTTTATTTTAGTTTATTTTTTAGGTATAAGTTTACATTAAGGTTTATGTTTTAGTTGAGTATTATTTTCATTTTATTTGTTAGGTTAAGGTTTTTTTCATTTTTAGGTTTAGGTTTAGGTTTTTATTTTGTGTTTTTAGGTTTCAATTTTAGGATGTTATTTTAGGATTATTTTTAGGTTTTATTTTCTAGTTTAGGTTTTGGTTTATTTTTAATTTATTTTTTATGTTTAGGTTTTTATTTTATTTTTAGATTTACATTTACATTTTTATTTTATTTTTTTAGGTTTAGGTTTTAGGTTTTTTTTATGTTTTATTTTTTAGTTTAGGTTTAGGTTTATTTTTAGTTTATTTTATTTTATTTAGTTGAGGTTTAGGTTTTATTTATCTTGGTTTATTTTATTTATTTTACGTTAAGTTTATTTTATTATTATTTTAGATATTTTTTCTTAGTTTAGGTTTATTTTTTATTTATCTTTAGTTTTAGTTATTTAGTTTGTTTTTATTTAATTTATTTTAGGTTTATTTTTTTTATCTTATGTTTAGTTTTTATTTTATTTAGGTTTTTAATTCATAGTTTTATTTTATTTTTCAGTTTAGTTTATGTTTTAATTAATTTTATTTTATTTTAATTTTAATTTTTATATTATTTTTTTAGGTTTAAGTTTTGGTTTCTTTTAAGTTTTTATTTTATTTTATTTTTTATTTTATTTAGGTTTAGGTTTATTTATTTATTTTAATTTTAAGTTTTATTTAGTTTAGGTTCAAGTTTTTAGGTTTTTAGGGTTTTGGGTATAGGGTTTAGGGTTTTAGGGTTTAGGGTTTTATGGTTTAGGGTTTAAGTTTAGGGTTTAGGTTTATTTTAGTTAGGTTTAGGGTTTTAAGTTTAGCATTTAGGGTTTAGGGTTTAATTTTATAGGGTTTAAAGTATTTAAGGTTTAGGATTTATGTGATTATTTTTTAGGTTTAGGGTTTAGTTTTTTTGGGTTTAGGGTTTAGGTTTTGGTTTTTAGGGTTTTAAGGTTTAGTTTATTTAGGGTTTAGGTTAGGTTAAGTTAGGTTTTATTTTAGGTTTAGGTTTAGGGTTTATGGGTTAGGGTTTAGGTTAGTTTAGGATTTTAGATTAGGGTTTAGGATTTAGGGTTTAGGGTTTATGATTTAAGGTTTACAATTTTATTTTAAAAAAATTAAGTAAATCATTATGTTTAGGTTTATTTAATTTATTTAGTTATTTTTATTTTATTTTATTTTAATTTAATTTTTTTTTAGGTTTGTTTGTTATTTTGTTTAGTTTATTTTATTTATTTTATGTTTATTAATTTTCATTTAGGTTTTTTATTTTAGTTTATTTTATATGTTTAGGTTTAGGTTTATGTTTATTTATTTGTTTTGTTTTATTTTTATTTTATTTTTTAGGTTTAGGTTTTATTTTTATTTTTTAGGTTTAGGTTTAGGTTTTAGGTTTATTTTTAGGTTTTATTTTTATGTTTAGGTTTAGGTTTGTTTTTAAATTATTTATTTTATTTAGTTTAGGGTTTTTGTTTAGTTTATTTTAGGTTTAGGTTTAGGTTTAGGTTTTATTTAATTTAGTTTAGGTTTATGTTTATTTTATTTTATTTATTTGAGGTTTAGGTTTTTTTATTTAGTTTAGGTTTTAGGTTTTATTTTTTATTTATTTTTTTGTTTTATTTTTATGTTTATTTTTTAGGTTTAGGCTTTTATTTAGTTTTTAATTTATTTTACTTTAGGTTTATTTTATTTTTATTTTACTTTTAGTTTTTATTTTATTTAGGTTTTTTAGTTTTAGGTTTATTTTATTTTTTAGTTTAGTTTAGGTTTTCATTTATTTTATTTAACTTTAGATTTTATTTTTATTTTTAGGTTTTAAATTAGGTTTAGGTTTATGTTTAAATTTTAATGTAGGTTTTTATTTTATTTTTTTAATTTTATTTAGATTTAGGTTTTTATTTTTATTTTTTATTTAGGTTTTATTTAGTTTGGGTTTAGGCTTTTAGGTTTTTAGGGTTTAGGGTTTAAGGTTTGTGGTTTAGGGTTTAGGGTTTAGTTTAGGGTTTAGGGTATAAGATTTAGGGTTGTAGGTTTAGGGTTTAGGCTTAGGGTTTAAGTTTAGGCTTTTCGGGTTTATGGTTTTATGATTAAGGGTTTTTGCATGAAGGATCAAAGTTTAGGGTTTATGGTTTAGTGTTTAGAGTTTAAGATTTATGGATTTTAGAATTTAGTGTTTAGGTTAGGTTAGTTTAGGGTTGGATTAGGTTTTAGACTTTAGGTTTATTTTTTATTTAGTTTAGGTTTAGGTTTTTAGAGTTTATAGTTTAGGTTTTAGTTTAGGTTTAGGGTTTAGAGTTAGGGTTAGGAGTTTAGGTTTAGGTTTTAGTTTAGTTAGGTTAGGTTAGGGTTTAGTTTAGGTTTATTTATGATTTGGTTTATGGTTTAGGTTTTAGTTTATTTATAGTTTAGGTTTAGTTTAGTTTAGGTTTAAATTTCTGATTTAGGTTTAGGTTTAGGGTTTAGGGTTTAGGGTTTATGGTTAGGTTTAGGGTATATGGTTTAGGGTTTTAGGGTTTAAAGTTTTGGGTTTAGGGTTTTTTTTTAAAATTAGGTTTAGGCTTAGGTTGAGGTTTATTTTTTATTTTTTTTATTTAGTTTATGTTTAGGTTTAGGTCATTTATTTTTTGTTTTGTTTATTTTTTATTTTTGTTTAGGTTGAATTTATTTTTTAGGTTTTTATTTTTAGTTTACTCTTGGTATAGTTTTATTTAGGTTTATTTTATCATTTATTTAATTAGTTTATTTTGTTTAGGTTTTATTTTTATTTAGGTTTAAGTTTAGGTTTAGGTGTTATTTAGTTTATTTTATTTAGTTTTATTTTAGGTTTTATTTAGTTTAGGTTTATTTTATTTTCATTTAGGTTTTGTTTTTTTTTTTATTTGTAGTTTAGTTTATTTAGGTTTAGGTTTAGGTTTATTTAGGTTTATTTAGTTTAGGTTTTTTTTTTTTTTTTAGGTTTTAGTTTATTTATTTTTATTTTAGTTTTTATTTTTATTTTATTATTTTAGTTTATTAAGTTTATTTATGTAGGTTAATTTAGGTTAATTTTTTAGGTTAATTTTTTAGGTTTGTTTTTAGGTTTATTTTATTATTTATTTAATTAGTTTATTTTTTTTAGTTTATGTTTAGGTTTTTTCTTTATTTTAGTTTATTTTCTATTTTTGTTTAGTTTAGGTTTATTTAGTTTAGTTTAGGTTTATTTAGGTTTAGGTTTTTGGGTTTATTTTAGGTTTATGTTCTATTTATTTTTTATTTAGTTTATTTATTTATAGTTTTTTTAGTTTAGTTTAGTTTATTTTATTTAGTTTTTAGTTCATTTAGTTTAGGTTTAGGTTTATTTTTAAGTATATTTAGTTTAGTTTAGGTTTAGGGTTTAGGTTTTATTTAGGTTGAGGTTTAGGTTTTATTTAGGTTTAAGTTTAATTTTGTTAAATTATTTTTATTTAGTTTTATTTAGGCTTATTTAGTTTACTTTTTATTTTTATTTAGGTTTAAGTTTAGGTTAAGGTGTTATTTAGTTTATTTTATTTAGTTTTTATTTTATGTTTAGCTTTAGTTTAGGTTTATTTTATTTTTATTTAGGTTTAGGTTGTCTTATTTGTAGTTTAGTTTATTTAGGTTTAGGTTTAGGTTTATTTAGGTTTATTTTGTTTAGGTTTTTTATTTTTAGGTTTTAGTTTATTTATTTTTATTTTTATTTTATTATTTTAGTTTATTTAGTTTATTTATGTAGGTTAATTTAGGTTTATTTTTTAGGTTTATTTTTAGTTTATGATTAGGTTTATTTCTTTTAATTTAATTTAGTTTTTTTTTCAATTTTTAAGTTTATTTACTTTTAAGTTTTATTTAGTTTAGGTTTAGGTTTATTTTTATTTATTTATTTAGATTTTAGTATATTTAGTTTAGTTTATGTTTAGGTTTAGGATTATTTATTTAGGTTCAGGTTTAGGTTTATTTATTTTGTTTATTTATTTATTTAGGTTTAGGTTTAGGTTTTATTTAGTTTTATTTTATTTTGGGTTTAGGGTGTAGGTTTAAGTTTAGTTTAAGATTATTTTTATTTATTTATTTATTTTATTTTTTGATTAGTTTATTAATTTATGTTTATTTTTTGTTTAGTTTATTTTTATTTAATTTATTTTATCTTAGTTTATTATTTTATTTATTTTAGTTGATTTTTATTTTTATTTTTAGTTTAGGTTTAGGTTTAAGTATTTATTTTAGGTTTAGGTTTAGGTTTAGGTTTTTATATTATTTTATTTATTTATTTATTTTATTTAATTTAGTTTATTTTATTTTATTTTTTAAGTTGATTTAGTTTAGGGTTTATTTTATTTTAGGTTTAGGTTTTATTTATTTTTATTTATGTTTAGGTTTAGTTTATTTTTAAGTTTAGGTTTAGAGTTTAGACTTATTTAATTTTAGTTTAGGTTTAGGTTTAGGTTTTTTTTAGTTTTGTTTATTTTACTTAGTTTAGGATTATTTATTTAGTTTAGTTTATTTTATTTATTTAGGTTTAGGTTTTCTTTAGTTTATTTTAGTTTAGTTATTAGTTTAGGTTACTTAGTTTAGTTTAGGTTTATTTATTTTAATTTTATTTTTATTTTTATTTATTTATTTTAGTTTAGGCTTATTTAGGTTTAGGTTTATTTAGTTTATTTTTTTTATTTATTTAGGGTTTAGGTTTAGGTTTAAGTTTAGTTTAATTTTTTAGGTTCAGGTTTAGGTTTAGGTTTAGTTTAGGTTTTATTATTTAGTTTAGTTTAATTTTTTATTTTAGGTTTATTTATTTAGGTTTAGTTTAGGTTTTTTTTTAGTTTAGTTTATTTATTTTAGGTTACTTGGTTAGATGTATAAAGTCTTAGTATATTTAGAATTTATTTTAGGACACAATGGAGATGAAGGATTATGTTTAGTGGGATTAGGCTTTTGTTGTTGTTGTTGTTTTGTTTGTTTTATTTAGGTTTAGATTTAGTTTATTTAGGTTTAGGTTTATTTATTTTTAGTTAGGGTTTATTTCGTTTGGGTTTAGGGTTTAGGTTTAGTTTAGTTTAGGGTTTAGGTTTAGGCTTAGTTTATTTTAGGTTTATTTTTAGTTAATTTATTTAGTTTAGTTTATTATTTAGTTTATTTTAGGTTTAGGTTTATTTTACTTATTTATTTTATTTAGTTTATTTTTTAGGTTTTATTTTAGGTTTTAGGTTTAGGTTTAGGTTTATTTATTTAGTTTAGATTTTAGTTTGTTTAGTTTAGGTTTAGGTTTATTTAGTTTAGGCTTAGATTTATGTTTAGGTTTAGGTTTAGGTTTTAGGTTTATTTTTAGATTTATTTTATTTAGTTTATTTAATTTAGTTTAGGTTTAGGTATTTATTTATTTAGTTTATTTAGGTTAAGGATTAGATTTACTTATTTAATTTTTTAGGTTTATTTATTTTATTTAGGGTTTATTTATTTTGGCTTATTTTTAGTTTTTTTTATTTAGTTCTATTTTATGTTTAGGTTTAGGTTTAGGTTTAGGTTTAGGCTTAGGTTTATTTTATTTTTAGTTTATTTATTTTTATTTTTTTATTTTTTTATTTTAGGTTTAGGTTTAAGTTTAGGTTTTTAGGTTTATTTATTTAGGTTTAGGTTTATTTAGTTTAGTTTAGGTTTATTTATTTAGTTTATTTTAGTTTAAGTTTAAGTTTAGGTTTAGATTTATTTAGTTTAGTTTAGATTTATTTTTTTTATTTTACATGGTTTAGTTTATTTATTTAGGTTTAGGTTTAGGTTTTGGTGTATTTAGGTTTATTTCTTAGTTTAGGTTTAGGTTCAGGTTTATTTTATTTAGTTCAGGTTTAGGTTTAAGTTTATTTATTTTAGTTTATTTTATTTATTTAGTTTAGGTTTATTTAGATTAGGTTTAGGTTTAGGTTTAGGTTTAGGTTTATTTTAGTTTATTTAGTTTAGGTTTAGGTTTTAGGTTAATGTTTATTTAGGTTTAGGTTTTTTTACTTATTTAGGTTTAGGGTTTAGTTTATTTAGGTTTAGGTTTAGGTTTAGGTTTAGGTTTATTTAATTTAGTTTAGGTTTATATATTTTATCTTTATTTAGTTTAGTTTATTTATTTAGGTTTAGGTTTAGGTTTATTTAAGTATATTTTTAGTTTAGGTTTAGGTTTATTTATTTATTAATATTATTTTACTATATGTTTAGGTTTAGGTTTATTTTATTTAGTTTAGGTTTAAGTTTAGTTTAGGTTTATTTAGTTTAGTTTATTTTCTTTATTTAGTTTAGGTTTAGGTTTAGGTTTAGGTTTATTTAAGTTATTAGGTTTGGGTTTAAGTTTATTTTAGATTATTTAGTTAAGTTTAGGTTTAAGTTTACATTTAGGTTTAGGTTTTTTTGTTTAAGTTTAGGTATAGTTTAGGTTTAGGTATAGTATAGGTTTTATTTAGGTTTATTTAGTTTAGTTTTTTTTTTAGTTTATGTTTATTTATTTATGGTTTAGGTTTAGGTTTATGTTTATTTAGGTTTAGGTTTATTTATTTAGTTTATTTATTTAGTTTATTTTAGTTTAGTTAGGTTTATTTAGTTTATTAGTTTAGTATATTTAGTTTAGGTTTAGGTTTATTTTTATTTAGTTTATTTTGTTTATTTTAGGTTTAGGTTTATTTAGTTTAGTTTCTTTTAGTTTTATTTTAGTTTAGTTTATTTAGTTTAGGTTTAGGTTTTTTATTTTTGGGTTTTAGTTTATTTATTTTATTTTTTAGTTTAGTTTAGCTTAGTTTAGGTTTAGGTTTAGGTTTATTTTTAGTTTAGTTTTAGGTTTTTTTTTAGTTTAGGTTTAGTTTAGGTTTATTTTAGTTTAGTTTAGGTTTATTTTATTTAGGTTTAGGTTTGGTTTTATTTATTTAGTTATTTATGTTTTAGTTTATTTTAGTTATTTAAGTTTAGTTTAGGTTGAGGTTTAGGTTTAGGTTTTATTTAGTTTATTTTATTTTAGTTTAGGTTTAGGTTTAGGTTTATTTCAATTTAGGTTTAGTTTAGTTTAGGTTTATTTATTTAGTTTAGTTTAGTTTGTTTATTTTAGGTTTAGGTTTAGGGTTATTTTAGGTTTATTTTAATTTAGTTTAGTTTAGGCTTTTAGGTTTATTTAAGTTTAGGTTTAGGTTCTAGTTTTTATTTTAGTTTAGGTTTAGGTTTAGTTTAGGTTTATTTAGTTTATTAGGTTTAGTATTTTTTTAGTTTAGGTTTAGGTTTAGTTTATTTATTTAGTTTAGGTTTAGTTTAGGTTTATGTTTATTTATTTAGTTTATTTAGTTTAGTTTATTTATTTAGTTTAGGTTTAGGTTTAGGTTTAGGTTTATTTTTATTTTAGGTTTATTTATTTAGGTTTATTTTATTTAGTTTAGTTTATTTAGTTTATATAGGTTGAGTTTATTTAGTTTCAGTTTATTTAGGTTTAGGTATATTTAGTTTAGTTTAAGTTTAAGTTTATGTTTAGGTTTATTTTATAGGTTTAGGTTTATTTTGTTTAGGTTTAGGTTTAAGTTTATTTACTTATTTATTTTAGTTTAGGTTTAGGTTTATTTTAGTTTAGTTTAGTTTATTTATTTAGTTTATATTTAGGTTTGGTTTAGGTTTAGGTTTAGGTTTTAGTTTATTTAGGTTTTTATTTATTTTAGTTTTGGTTTTAGTGTAGGTTTAGGTTTAGGTTTATTTTAGGTTTTATATAGTTTAGTTTATTTTAGTTTAGGTTTATTTTATTTAGTTTAGGTTAGTTTATTTAATTTATTTTAATTTAGTTTAGTTTAATTTAGGTTGGTTTAGATTTTAGGTTTATTTAGTTTATTTAGTTTTTGTTTTATTTATTTATTTATTTTGTTTAGTTTATTTATTTATTTTAGGTGTAGGTTTATTTAGTTTATTTTTTTATTCTATTTATTTTATTTATTTATTTTAGGTTTAGGTTTAGCTTTAAGTTTATTATTCTAGTTTATTTATTTTATTAGTTTATTTTATTTATTTTGGGTTTAAGTTTAGGTTTAGGTTTAGGTTTAGGTTTTTTTTTTTAGTTTAGTTTATTTTTTAGTTTAGGTTTATTTTTTTTTAGTTTAGTTTAGTTTATTTATTTTTTTATTTTTTTATTAGTTTATTTTATTTTAGTTTATTTTTGTTTAGTTTAGTTTATTTATTTAGTTTTGTTTATTTAGTTTATTTCTTAGTTTATTTTATTTTATTTAGTTTAGTTTAGTTTAGGTTTAGGTTTAGGTTTACGTTTATTTAGATTTTTTTTTAGTTTAGTTTATTTACTTCAGTTTAGTTTAGGTTTAGGTTTATTAGTTTATGTTTTGGTTTAGGTTTAGATTTTAATTTAGTTTAGGTTTAAGTTTAATTTTATATTTATTTAGGTTTAGGTTTATTTATTTAGTTTAGTTTATTTAGTTTATTTTATTTAGATTATGTTTAGGATTTATTTAGTTTAATTTAGTTTAGTTTAGTTTATTTTTAGGATTAGGTTTAAGTTTAGGTTTAGTTAATTTAGTTTAGTTTATTTATTTATTTTAGTTAGGTTTTATTTTTTATTTAGTTTATTTATTTAATTTAGTTTTATTTTATTTTATTTAGTTTAGTTTAGTCTAGTTTATTTAGGTTTAGGTTTATTTTATTTAATAATTTAATGTGTTTTTATTTAGTTTAGGTTTAAGTTTAGGTTTAGGTTTATTTAGTTTAGGTTTATTTAGGTTTAGGTTTATTTAGTTTAGTTTTATTTAGTTTAGGTTTATTTTTTAGTTTATGTTTAGGTTTAGGTTTAAGTTTAATTTTAGTTTAGGTTTAAGTTTAGTTTAGGTTTAGGTTTTATTTAGGTTTAGGATTATTTAGTTTAGGTTAATTTTATTTAGGCTTTGGTTTATTTATTTTAGTTTATTATGTATTATTTTATTTAGTTTTAGTTTATGTTTATTTTAGTTTAGGTTTATTAGGTTTATTTAGTTTAGGTTTAGGTTTTTTTTTTGGTTTTAGTTTAGGTTTATTTTAGATTTTAGTTTAGTTTATTTAGGTTTAGGTTTATGTTTATTTAGTTTAGGTTTAGTTTTATTTAGGTTAGGTTTATTTAGTTTAGGTTTATTTTATTTAGGTTTAGTCTATTTATTTTAGTTTATTTATTTAGGTTTAGGTTTATTTTTTATTTTATGTTTATTTGGGTTTATTTTTTATTTAGTTTAGTTTATTTAGTTTATTTAGTTTAGTTTATTTAGTTTTAGTTTATTTATTTAGTTTATTTAGTTTAGTTTAGGTTTAGGTTTAGGTTTATTTTAGGTTTAGGTTTATTTAGTTTAGGTTTAGGATTAGGTTTATTTATTTTATATTTTAGGTTTAGGTTTAGTTTATTTTAATTTAGTTGGTTTATTTATTTAAGTTTAGGTTTAGGTTTGGGTTTAGGTTTAGGTTTATTTAAGTTTAGGTTTTAGGTTTAGGTTTATTTTAGGTTATTTTAGTTTAGTTTAGTTTAGTTTAGTTTAGGTTTATTTATTTAGTTTAGGTTTTGGTTTATTTAGTTTATTTTATTTTATTTTATTTATTTTATTCATTTAGTTTAGGTTTAGGTTTAGGTTTATTTTATTTAGTTTATTTATTTTATTAGTTTATTTTATTTTGTTTAGGTTTAGGTTTAGGTTCTGGTTTATTTATTTTAGTTTATTATAGTTTAGGTTTATTTAAATTATTTTTATTTTAGTTTATTTTTAGTTTTTTTTTGTTTAGGTTTATTTATTTAGTTTTCTTATTTTTGTTTATTTTTTTGTTTAGTTTATTTTTATTTATTTTAGTTTAGTTGGTTAGATTAGGTTTAGGTTTATTTAGGTTTATTAGTTTAGCTTATTTAGTTTAGTTTAGGTTTAGGTTTAGGTTTAGATTTTAGCTTAGTTTAGGTTTAGGTTTAAGTTTTATTTTATTTTTATTTAGGTTTGGGTTTATTTATTTAGTTTAGTTTTTTTAGTTTATTTATTTTAATTTATTAATTAGTTTATTTATTTAGTTTAGGTTTAAGTTTTATTTTATTTAATTTAGTTTAGTTTAGTTTATTTTTAGGTTTAGGTTTATTTTATTTAGTGTAGTTTATTTATTTATTTTAGTTTAGGTTTTAAGTTTTATTTAGTTTATTTATTTATTTTAGTTTTATTTTATTTATTTAGTTTAGTTTAGTCTAGTTTATTTAGGTTTAGGTTTATTTTATTTACTTATTTAGTTTATTTTTTATTTAGTTTATGTTTAGGTTTTGGTTTAGGTTTATTTAGCTTTAGGTTTATTTAGTTTAGGTTTATTTTAGTTTAGGTTTAGGTTTATTTTTGAAGCTTAGGTTTAGGTTTAGGTTTAGGTTTTGTTTTAGTTTAGGTTTATTAATTTAAGTTTAGGTTTAGGTTTAGTTTGATTTAGGTTTTATTTAGTTCAAATTTATTTAGTTTAGGTTTATTTTATTTAGGTTTGGTTTGTTTATTTTAGTTTATATTATTTATTTTTTTAGTTTTAGTTCAAGTTTATTTTAGTTTAGGTTTATTAGGTATTTAGGTTTAGGATAGGTTTATTTTTTTTTTAGGTTTAGGTTTAGGTTTAGGTTTAGGTTTTTATTAAGGTTTAGGTTTAGGTTTAGGTTTATTTTTTATTTTAATTTTGGTTTATTTATTTAGTTTTGTTTAGGTTTAGGTTTAGATTTATTCTTATTTTATTTTTATTTAGTTTATTTAGTTTAGGTTTATTTATTTTTAGTTTAGGTTTAGGTTTAGGTTTATTTAGTTTAGGTTTAGTTTATTTTATTTTAGTTTATTTTACTTATTTATGTTTAGGTTAATTTAGTTTAGGTTTTAGTTTAGTTTAGGTTTATTTTAGTTTAGTTTAGTTTAGTTTAGTTTGTTGTTTATTTATTTAGTTTATTTAGGTTAGGTTTATTTATTTAGTTTAGTTTTAATTTATTGGTTTATTTTTTAAGTTTAGTTTATTTTATATAGTTTATTTTATTTTAGTTTAGGTTTAGTTTTATTTAGGTTTATTTAGTTTAATTTATTTTAGTTTATTTATTTAGTTTATTTTAGTTTATTTAGTTTAGGGTTAGGTCTTGGTTTAGGTTTAGGTTTAGGTTTAGGATTAGTTTAGTTTAGTTTATTTTATTTTATTTTAGTTTAGGTTTAGGTTTATTTAGTTTCATTTATTTTATTTAGTTTATTTATTTATTTATTTTTATTTTTATTTTATTTTATTTAGTTTATTTTTATTTATTTTATTTATTTATTTTTTAGTTTAGGTTAAGGTTTTATTTTATTTAGTTTAGTTTAGATTTAGGCTTAAGGTTTAGGTTTAGGTTTCATGTTTAGGTTCAGGTTTAGAGTTTTGTGTTTAGCGTGTAGGTTTAGGGTTTTTTAATATTTTTTTATGTAGGGTTTGGGGTTTAGGGTTGTAAGTTTAGGGTTTAGGTTTAGGAGTTTTTTAAAAAAAATTAAGTAAACCAGGTTTTAGAACTTATTTAGTTTATTTAGTTTACTTGCATTTATTTTAGTTTATTTTAGTTTTATTTTTATTTAGGTTTATTTTTTATTTTTTTAGTTTAGTTTATTTATTTTAGGTTTATTTATTTTGTTTAGGTTTTTCATTTTAGTTTATTTTTTAGGTTTAGGTTTAGGTTTCTGTTTATTTTTTAGTTTAGTTTTAATGTTATTTTATTTTTTTAGGTTTAAGTTTTATTTTTTATTTTTAGGTTTAGGTTTAGATTTTTATTTTATTTGTTTAGGTTTAGGTTTTAGATTTATTTTTAGGTTTAATTTTTAGTTAAGGTTTAGATTTATTTTAGTTTATTTTATTTTATTTTGTTTTAGGTTTAGTATATTTTCGGTTTAGTTTAGGTTTATTTATTTTATTTTATTTTTGGTTTAGGTTTATTTTATTTGGTTTATTTTAAGTTTATGTATTTTTTTTACATTAGGGTTTACATTTCATTTTTTATTTATTTTTAAGTTTTCTTTAAGGTTTATTTTTTAGGTTTAGGTTTTTTATTTAGTTTTTATCCTATTTTATTTTAGGTTTATTTTATTTTTATTTTACTTTTTGATTTTATTTTATTTATGTTTTTTTTAGGTTTAATTTATTTAATTTACTTTAGCATGGGTTTTTATTTATTTTACTTTAGTTTTGTTTTTATTTTTATTTTACTTTACTTTAAGGTTTAGGTTTAGGTTTAGGTTTTAGTTTAGGTTTTTATTTTATTTTATTTTTTATTTAATTTAGGTTTAGGTTTTTTTGTAGGTTTTATTTTGTTTAGGTTTAAGTTTTTAGGTGTTTAGGGTTTAGGGTTTAGGGTTTAGGGTTTAGGGCTAAGGGTGGTAAGTTTAGGGTTTAGGGTTAGTTTTGGGGTTTAGGGTTAGTGTTTTTTTTTAAATTTTTTATTTTAAATTAAGTAAACTTGTAAGTTTAATTTTATTT
>JAKCPB010000609.1:0-63975 GCA_021442155.1 Cymbidium sinense
AAAATAAGAATAAAACTCAACTAAGAACTAAACCTAAACCTAAAAAAATAAACAAAAATAAAAAATCTTATCTAAAATAAATAAACCTAAAAGAAACAAACTAAACTAAATGGAAATAAAAAGTAAATCTAAATAAAAATGAAAAATAAACTAAAATAAATAAACTAAATAAACCTAAACCTACCGGATTACTTAATTTCAAAAAAAAAACCAAAAACCCTAAATCCTAAACCTTAAACCCTAAACCCTCAAAACCTTAAACCCTAAACCCCAAACACTAAACCTAAAACCCAAAACCCTAACCCTAAAACCCTAAACCCTAAAACCCTAAACCCTAAACCCCAAACCTTAAACCCTAAAAACCTAAAAACCTAAACCTAAACTAAATATAACTTAATAAAAAAAATAAAAAATACTAAACTAAAGGAAATAAAATAAATAAAATAAAATAAAAACCTAAACCTAAAAATAAAATAAAATAAATAATAAAAATAAATGAAAATAAAATAAATAAAAACCTAATAAACTAAAAATAATAAAATAAACCTAATAATAAAAAACCTAAATAAAATAAAAAATAAACATAAAATAAAAATAAAATAAACTTGAAATAAATTAAAATAAAATAAACAAAACCTAATGTAAAAAATAAACCAAAAAATAAACCTAATAATAAATAAAAAATAAAACCTAAACCCAAACTAAAAAAACCTAAACCTAAAATAAAATAAAAACAAAATAAATAAACCTAAACCTAAACTAGAATAAACTAAACTAAAATAAATAAACCTAAACCTAAACCTAAAATAAACCTAAACCTAAACCTAAACTATAAAAAAAATATAATAAACAAAAATAAAAATAAATCTAAATAAAAAAGTAAAACCTAAAAACTAAACCTAAAAAGATAAAATTAAAACCTAATCCTAAACCTAAAAATAAAATAAAATTAAATCTAAACTAATAAAAAACCTAAACTAAAATAAATAAACCTAAAATAAATAAACTACAAAATAAAATAAAAAAATTAAATAAAAATAAAATATAATAA
Organism: Cymbidium sinense; assembly: GCA_021442155.1. Classification (NCBI taxonomy): domain Eukaryota; kingdom Viridiplantae; phylum Streptophyta; class Magnoliopsida; order Asparagales; family Orchidaceae; genus Cymbidium; species Cymbidium sinense. The sequence goes on from JAKCPB010000609.1 coordinate 1,052, forward strand.
ACTCAAATAAATAAAATAAACTAAATAAACCTAAACCCACCGCTTACTTAATTTAAAAAACCCTAAACCCTAAACCCTAAACCCTAAACCATAAAACTAACCCTAAACCCTAAATTAATCCTAAATCTGAAACCCTAAACCCTAAAACCCTAAACACTAAATCCTAAACCCTAAACCCTAAACAATCCTAAACCTTAAAACCCCAACTAAACCCTAAACCCTAAACCTAAACCTACAACCCTAAACCTAAAACCAAACCATAAAGCCTAAACCCTAAACCTAAACCTAAACCCTAAACCCTAAAACCTAAAACCTAAACCTAAATAAAACCTAATAATAAATAAAACCTAAACCTAAATAAAATAAAATAATAAAATAAAATAAAACCTAAACTAAAACCTAAACCTAAACCTAAAAAATAAAATAAAAAGTAATAAACTAAATAAAATAAGTAAAACCTAAACTAAATTAAAAAATAAAATAAGCCTAAAAAAAATCATAAATAAAAAAACTAAATGTAAAATAAAAATAAAATAAAACTAAAATAAAATATAATAAAAACTAAATGAAAACCTAAACCTAAAAAAAAAAACCTTAAAATAAAACCTAAACCCTCAACTAAAAAAAAATTGATAAAAAAAATAAAATAAACCTAAACCTAAACTAAAAAATAAAACCTAAACCTAATCCTAAAAGAACCTAAATCTAAACCTAAACCTAAACTAAATAAAATAAAAAAATAAAACCTTAACCTAAACTAAAAAATAAATTAAAAAATTAAACCTAAAATAAAACCTAAACCTTAATAAATAAAATAAAGTCTAAACTTGAACTAAAATAAAAAAAATAAATCTAAACCTTAAAAGAAACAAAAATAAAAAACTCAATTAAAATAAACTTATATAAAAAAAATTAAAATAAAATTAAATAAATAATTAAAAACTAAATAAACCTAAACTTATCGATTTACTTAATTTTTAAAAAAACCCTCAACCCTAAACCCTAAACCCTAAAACTAACACCAAACCCGAAACCCTAAACCTACAACCTTAAACCTACAACCCTAAACCTTAAACCCTAAACTATAAAAAACCTAAACCCTAAGTCCTTAACTAACCCTAAACCCTAAATCCTAACCTAACCTAAACTCTAAACTAAACTAACCCTAAACCTTAAAACTTAAAAAACCCTAAACCCTAAACTAACCCTAAACCTAAAGCTAACCCTAAATCATAAACCCTAAACCACCAAAACCCAAAACCCTAAAACATAAACACTAAACTTAAAACCATAAATCCTAAATCCTAAAATCAAACCCTAAATCATAAACCCTAAACCCTAAACCCTAACTCTAAACTCTAGAAGGATAAACCCTGAAACCTTAAACATTAAATCCTAAACACTAAAGTCTAAACCCTAAACCCCAAACCCTAAACCTATGCTTAAAGTAAATAAATAAATATAAAAATAAACCTAAACCATAAAACCTAATAAACCTAAACTTTAAGAATGGACAGAACCTTGAAGGAAGGAACACTACAACTAGGCTAGATGGAAAAAGCTGGATGCAAGTTATCACAAGGTGGAGCATCTAGATAGGTAGGAGTTAATGGTTATGGAGGTTATGGAGGTGATAGGAGTGATGGAGGTTACAATTGTGGTGGTGGCAGAGGGAGAGTTCATGGATATGATGGTGGATCCCACTACTCAAGAGGCCGAGGTGGTTCTAATGGGAAGAATGGCTGATCTGATCTTCTATTTATGGAATTGTGTCTTTATAGTAGAGATGGTTCCAGTTATCTAGGGTTTTTGATTTCCTTTATGTGTGCTCATTTTTTATTTATGTCATCGCTTATCTTCTAGAAAACTTAGTGTGTTACTTGGTTGCTGAAATAAAAAAGAAGAAATGTTGAATCTTAATTTCTTCTCTATTGAAAAAAAATGAAAAACCCTAAACACTAAACTATAACCTGAACCCTAAACATAAAACTTAAACCCTAAACCCTAAACCATAAAATATAAACCCTAAACCCTAAACCTCAAACCCTGGAACTCCAAATCCTAAACCTTAACCCTAAACCATAAGCCCTAAACCCTAAACTCTAAACCCTAAACCCTAAACCAAAAAAAAACATGAAACCCTAAACCCTAAACCCTAAACCCTAAACCCTAAACTAACCATAAACCCTAAACCCTAAACCCCTAAACCGTAAAAAGTTAAAAAACTAAACCTAAACTAAATAAAACCTAAAAATAAAATAAATAAATAAAAACCTAAACCAAAATTAAATAAAATAAAAACATAATCAAAACCTAAGCTAAACATAAAACTAAAAATAAAATTTGATAAAAAATAAAAACTAGACTAAATAAAATAAAGAAAAACCAAAATTAAAATAAATAAATAAAAACACCTAAATAAAATAAAATAAAAACTAAATATAAACCTAAACATAAATAATAAACCTAAAAGTAAATAAATAATCAAACCTAAACCATAAATTAAAAAAAACTTGAACCTAAAATAAAAATAACATAAACTTAAACCTAAACTAAAATAAATTAAATAAAAAATTAAAACTAAACCAAACTAAAATAAATAAAAACCTAAACTAAAAAAAATTAACATAAACCTAAAAATAAAACCTAAAAAAATAAAAAACTAAACTTAAAATAAAATTAAAATAAACCTAAATAAAATAAAAAAATAAAACCTAAACCTAAACCTAAAAATAAAAAATAAAACATAAACCTAAAAAATAAAACAAAAAGAAAAATAAATTAAAACATAAAACAAAATTTAAACCTAAACCTAAAAAATAAACTAAAATAAATAAAAATAAACTCAATATATCTAAACTTACCAAATTACTTAATTAAAAAGAAATAATTAAACCCTACTAAAATAAACTAAAATAAAAATAAAATAAAATAAACACCCTAACCATAAATCATTAACCCTAAAATTAACCCTAAACTAAACCTAAAATTAAACTAACTAAACCCTAAACCCTAACCCCTAAAACCCTAAACCCTAAACCTTAAACCCTAAACCCTAAACCCTAATAAACTCTAAACCCTAAACCCTAAACTAACCTTAAATCCTAAACCTTCAACGCTAAAACCTTAAACCTTAAACCCTAAACCCAAACCCCTGTCCCCCCTGAGCGTTCTCTTATTCTCTGGTGATTTTTGAATCTTCATTGGTGGCACATCCCCAAATGGGGATTTATGTGGCTTTGGCCTTCATTTCGATCAAATTCAAAGGCTTGGAAAGCATCTGGCCATTTGAGTGATGTTTCATCATTGACTATGACTGCAGTGAGTTCTATTCCTTGGACTTCTCCTCAAATTGTGGATGCTTTAGCTAGGACATCCCCTAAACTGCCCTAATGCTGCTTCTTATACTAAATATTTTAAGAAAGTGCTCTCTAGTAAGACTTCTCCCTTTGTTGATTAGGTTAATCTCACTTTGATGTCATCTAGTGGTTTTCCACCATAATCGATGTGATGCTAAAAAAGTTGGAAAACCATTTGAATTTTCTGAAAATTTGCTTTGTTATCCAAATTTGGATAAGCTCTTTTTTTCATAATCTCAAGCTTACTGTGCTTTCTTGATTAGTCTTATTGACCCTCGCATATCCCGATTCAACTTTCTAATGATCCGATTATTCACATATTTTTTGTGTCATTCTTATTTCATCTTTAATTGTCAGATGTGTTTGTTGAAGTGGTCACCCCTTTTTGACATTAAGGAGGAATCTCCTATTATCCCTGTGTGGTTATATCTTCCTATATGTGCATTCATTTTGTTACCCATAATGTGCTTTTTTCTATCGGGGCTATATTTGCTCGGCCTTTGCAACTTGACCAAGAGACCACTGAGCGATCTCACCATTTTGTAGCTTGGATCCTCATGGAATTAGACAAAATTAAAAAATACCCTAAGGAAGTTCAGATTGGCTCTAAAAAATATGGGTTTTTGTAAAAGGTTGAATTGGATAACCTTCCAATTTTTTGTTCCCACTATAAATTTCATAGTCATGATAATTCGTAATGTTTTATTTTCCATCCCCGCTTTAAAAAATGAAATCCTCCTAAAGAGAATTTTGTTCCTACCCATAAGTCGATCCCTACTTATGTTCAAATCCTCCTTGGATCGTAAGAATGGTATGAAGGCTATTATTGAGGTTGATTCCTTGGATATTGGGTTCATGTTGAACAAGTTTTGGCTACTATGTGATATAGATTCTAATTTTCAAAATGGTAAGGTCGATTTACCACTTTTTCCTTTTTTGAATTTGAATATTTCTAATGCGGAGAATAATACATTTTCAAAGTTATTAAAAGATGATTCTATTTCCTCTAATTCTATTCTTGCATCTATGCCAACTTTGTTCAATGGAAATTAAGCTTTTAATAAAGATTTCAATGATGTCGAGCATGCTAAAAACATTTATGATCTGAATTTAACTACTTGTGTTTTAAATTGTTCTAAATCATCACCGTCTCTCATTTCTAATCTTGATATTCATGTTAATCCTACTTTTAAACTTAATATGTATTTAGCAGAGGGTGAACTACTCTCTAAACACTTGGAGAATTCTCTTAAATTTGTGACCAATGTTACTAAATCTTCTTTGGATGATGACTCTAGGGGAAAAGAAAATTGGTTTTCAAACTTATCATGCTATGAAGAAAAAAAGTGTTAAAAATTACTCTCCCAAATTGTCCAAAAATACTAGATCTGTTGTGGCCTCTCACTCCTCTCTTAATTAACCTTTGCTTAACCAAATTTTATTTTTCTTATGTTTAATTTTCTTGTTTGGAATGTTAGGGGGATTGGTACCCTCTCTATTCATAATTGTATTAGAAATCTTTGTCGCATTCATAATATTTATTTACTTATGGTTCTGGAGCCTCTTATTCATGCTAATTAAATTAACCGTGTTGCTAAAATGATTAGCTTCAATAATTTTTTCTCTAATGTTAGTAATAAGATTTCGTGTTTTTGGAATAATTTCATTGAGGTTTCTATTATTGATGATTTTCAACAAGTTATCAATGCTCAAATATCTTATGGTGACTATTATGTTTTGGGCTCTTTTGTTTATGTATCTTGTTATAGATCTAGTAGAAATCTTCTTTGGGATAATTTATGGAATTTTGCTACCTCGGTCAACAAACCTTGGTTTGTGGGTGGCGATTTCAACACTATTTTATTCTCCTATGAACGAAGTGGTGGTTTCTCTCCCAATATTCATTCCATGAAAGATTTTTTCAATATGATCCTTGATTGTAATTTGTTGATATTGGCTTTAAGGGTCTAATTATACTTGACAAAACTCTAGACTTTGGCAAAGGTTGGACAGGATTATTTTTAATACTCATTGGATTACTCAATGACCTCTTACATTTGTTGATCATTTAAGTGGAATCTTGGCTGATCATGCTCCACTACTTATTTCTATTAAATATAATTCTAATTGGAAAGCCCCTTTACATCTTGATAATTCGATTATGGTGATGAATAGACATTGATTTAAACTTAAAAGACTTAAACAAAATTTGGGTTGGTAGAACAAGCATTGCTTTAAAAACCTTTTTGCTAATACTAAAGATATGGAAAGATTGGTTTATGATCTTGAAGTCTATATGTCTAATCCTTCTAAGATTAAGGACTTGACTAAGGCAAATACAAACTTGTTAACTTCCAAAATATGGAAGAGACTTACTTGCACCAAAAGCTAGTAAGCATATTATGGATGGTGATAGGAATACTAGGTATTTCCATGCTTTAGCTAATAAAAAGAGAGCTTTAAATAATATTCAAAAAATTAAAGATGATAATGGTGTTTGGATTACAAAGAGTAATGATATTAAGGAATCTTATTAATTACTTTAGAAATATGCTTAATAAGAGTTTTATGAAGCTATTTCTAAATCACATTTGATTCTTTCTATTATCACTATTCATGATAATGATTTGCTTACCATCATGTCTAATGTAGATGAAAATTTTAAAGTCCTTAATAGCATGAATATAAATTCTATTACTAGTTCGAAGGGTTTCACTACTCAATTTATTTTTCAAAAATGTTGGTTTATCATTAAAAATGATTTGATTGAGGTCGGTTTGATTTTGTAATGGTAATCCTTTTACTAGATATTTTCTAGTACTTCTATCATTCTCATAAGAAAGATAATCCACTATTAGAGTAATTTTAGACATTAGTCTTTGCACCTTCTTCAATAAGTTGATTTCCAAAAAACCAAAGCTTAGTCCTTTACTTAATAAAATTATATCTCTCAACCAAACTGGTTTTGTTAGAGGTAGATCTATTTCTAATATTTAGCCCAAGAATTAATTCATGATCTTGATGCCAAGACTAGAGGTGGCAACATTCTTTTCAAATTAGATATTACCAAAGCTTTTGAAAACATTTCTTGGGACTTCCTTTTCCATATTCTGAATTTATTTGGGTTTTTGAATAAATTTATTTATTTTTTTAAAAATGTTGTTAATAATTTTGATTTTGATTAATGGGGAAGCCTGGGGTTTCTTTTCCTCTTCCCATGGCTTAAGACAAGTGGATCCCTTATCTCCTGATTTATTTATTATCGCTATTGAGTACTTATCTAGGAGCATCAATGATTTAACAATCTTAGTATGTACTATAGAACTCTTGATGGTCTTCCTATTTCCCATTTAAGCTTTATGATTATTATTTTGCAATGCTTCTATTCATCATATCAAGCATCTCATTTTTCTAAATAAATTTGGTAGAGAAAGTGGCCTTTCTATCAATGATAACAAAAGGTATTTTATTTATCACTTCCTCTCATATCTCCTATAATAAAATAAGTCAAATCCTACATATCACTAATTTTAAGCATCAACACTTACCTCTAAAGTACTTGGGAGCTCTTCTTATTAAAGGCCCAAAACGATCCCATCAATTTGATGAGTTAATTCAAAAAATTTTAAATAAAATTTTTATTTGGGAATTCAATTTACTTTCCTTTGGTGGCAAGCTCACAACTCTTAAAAGAACTCTCAATTCAATGCCTCTTTAATTTATTCAAACTATTATCCCCACTAATGCTACTCAATTGATCACTTGCTTAATAAATTTTTTGGGGTCTAATAACTCTACCAAAAGAATGCATTTGACATCTTGGCATAAATGTTGTGGTCTTTGGGTGAAGGTGCTCTAGGTTGCAAACCTAATGAGCTATCATTGCTTTCTCTCATAAGCTCTAGTGTCATTTTAGAAAGAATGCTAGCCTTAATTTTATGATGGAAAAATATTTCCAAAGTAAATGGCCTCTCTTATCTGCTTTATAAAGTTGGTGACTCACCGTTTGGAAAATGCTTTGAGCCATTAAATGGGTTATCTAATATCTTGGGGTATTCATTCTGTACTTATCTTTTAGCAAGACAATTGGACTTGTAATTCCATTGACACCCTTTATCTTCCCACTTACTAATACTATCAAAGTTAACTCTTTTGGCTTAATAATAATTTGAATGAAAGAAAACTTGAGAATTATATCCCTATTTCTTTTAACAATTTTAGAAATATCCTCATTTCTTTTAACAAACCAGATTAAATTCTTTTTAAGCTTTCTTATAATGGTGATTTTGTTCTTAAAGAGGTTTGGAATTTTATTAGAGATAGGTAGAACCCTCCAATGTCTTTATTAAACTTTGGAACAATATCATTCCCATTTCCTATTCAGTTTTAGCTTAGAGGTTTTGAATAACTTTATTCTTGTGGACTCTTTGCTCTGGACTAAAGTGTTTTATTTAGCTTCAAAATGCTATTGTTGCTTTCATATTGAAAATGTAAATCATGTTTTTATCAATGGTACTATTGCTTCTAAATTATGGCTTTGGTATGATGATTTATTTAATTCCAACTATTTTCATGGTTCTCATTCTTTATATCAACTTCTTAAAGTTTGTTTTAAAAAACCTATGAATGGTCATATCAAAGTTTTAATTGCTATTACTCTTCTCTAGTTCAACTAGATGGATAGAAATGATGCTAAATATCATGGCACTCCTATGAACCATAAAAGGATCCTAGCTAGAACTAAAGAAAAAAAATTCATGCCCTCTTTAATGCCGATCTTATTAGTAACATTCATTTTAGAGGCTATAAATTTGTGGCTAAAAAGATGGGTATCATTCTACCTAATTTAGCCCCTTATAAAGGTGCTAAGATTATCCATTGGATCAAACCTAAAGATAACTTTATTAAAGTTAATATTGATGGTTCTACAGCTTCCAATAAATATGGTTGTGGTGGTATCCTTAGAGATTGTAAAGGTGCTGTCATTTGTGCTTTTGTCTATCCTCTAAAAGCCTATTCTATTATTTTTGTTGAGCTTATGAAAATTAATAAAGATATTGAAATTTTTTTTGAATAGAGTTTTCTCAACATCCGAAATGAAGTTGATGCTCTCTTGTTTCTTGACATGCTTAACTCCAATAGAAATGGGAATGTTGAATTATTTTATATTATTAATCATACAAAAAATCTTCTTTCTCAAGTTTTTTTTAAATTTCCCACGTCCTTTGTGAATGTGATGCTTGTGCTAATTACTTAGCTAATTTAGGTGCCAACTTAATTGAGTTCACATTATTTGACAACCAAATGTTGCCTAAACTATTAAGAGGCTTAGTTAATCTAGAAAATATTGAATTGCCTTATGTTAGATTATAATTTCTTGGCTTGGTTTCTTTTGTGTTGGTTTTTGATGAGCCTTTGCTTTTGTTTACCCTTTGTTAAACCCTCTTTGGGTTGTGGTTATTTGCTTATTTTCACTCTTTTACTGGAGCTAGTTGTTACTTTTGTCCTTTTACTTTTAGGATGGCCTAGTGTTTACTCCCTGGTGATTATTGTCATTGCAGCCTAGGTTGATTTGGTTTTTTTGGCCTAGTGGTTGTTGTCTGCCTGAGTTGGTTTTTACTACATTTTATCATTTGTTGTTTTTGATAAGATCCTATTGGGTTATGGCTTTATCTGCTATTGATCTTTTCTCTTATATGGGTTTTGCCTCATTTTGGGGCTGGTTGCTCACTTACATGTTTTTGATCTACTGCTATGGTGGTTGAATGGGTGGTTTTGTTGCCTGGCTAGGTTGACTAGTAGTGTTGGCTATTTTGGCTATTTTCTCTTCTTCTATTGGTAACATATCTACGAGACTATTGGTAGTTTAGATCTAGCTTCATTTTGGAATGGTAGAGGTTTTTGTTTGGCTATTACTTTCTCTGTCTTATTGATTGGGGCTTCATGGTCTTACAATTCTATTTTATTTCTTTGATTGTCCTCCTCCTATTTAGCCTTTCTCTCGGCTACATTTTTGTTGGTTCTTGATTATGGTTTTGGTCTGGTTATTGTTATTTTCTTATTGTCTTGGGTGATTTTGGCATGATGGTTTGGTCTTACATTGACTTAGCTTTATCTATTGGTTGAGAGGCTATGTTTGGATTGGTTGTTTCTCTATGTGGTATTTGCTAATTTTTTCTACTTTTCCTTGGTGATGGGATCTTTCCTTGTTGGTTACTCTGCTATTTTATAGATGTTTTACTAGCTACTTTGGTGGGAGGATTTTAGTTATCCTTGGAATTTTGGTTGGCTATGGTGAAAATTTATATATTCCTTCCTTCATCTATCCCCTTGGAATAGAGGATAATGAAAACATAAATATAACATCTTGTTGGGACACCATTAGATCTCATATGTTCTTATTAGGTGATCGACAATTGGGAATGGTGTACCATCTTGAGATAGAAGTCACCATCCTACAAATGGACCCAATCATAAGGACTCTAAAGGCTATGGGTCTTAGAATGTAGAGATTCTTCCCCTACTTATATGGAAAAGTAAAGTAGGGTTTATTTTAATGGGTTCGTAAGTTCCTACAAGGAAAACTTCCATAGTTAATACATCATAAGGAACTAATTCCTTAGAAATACTCGATTAAGATAAATAATCATTATTCCAAAGGTTTTGAAAGGTAGGACTATCAATTGATTGGTTTATTTTAAAAATTAAGTGGGATCGATCAAGGGAGGGAGTTCTATCAAGCTAAATCAAGATAAGTAGGTGCTTAGGATACTAAAGCCTAAAAGCATCCCAACTATCTGGTTATTTACATTTTGAAATTGAATTGATTTATTTGAGTTGAATTCTTATTAGAAATCTAGGGCCTACAATTCCATGATACAAGGTCATGAAAATGAGGTGAGGATTTATGCTCAGAGCCAAAGAAGTAATAACCTAACCTAAATCTGGGAGCTATGCAAATAAATGCTACCTAAATCTAAGATAAAATGGGTATTTGGTTTACCTCCATAAGAGAGGATAAACCACTTATAACCAATGTTCATCCTAATCCCCCATAACAATCATTCCAAATTCCTAATTGCAAAATTACATAAAAATGAGAAGAAGGAAATCTAACTAAAACTTGCAAAATAGAGATTAGCTAAACAAACCATACAATCCCAAGCATGTATATGTATAAATTGGACTTAGAACCCCACTCATGGGTAACCAAGTCCACCTAGCCTACTTGGATTATGCTTAGGGGTATAAGAACCTGCATAGCAAAAGCATTTATATTTTATTACAAACTCTTAAGCACAATCAGAGGACAATGGTTAGACTAAGATCATCCTACCATTCACCTCACATACCCTAACATCTAAAACCAAAAAATTACATCACAAAATAAAAGAAAAAATATCAAACCATGACCACCCTAACCTAAAGCTAGAAGTGGTGACTTAGCCTAATGTGTGTTTTTTAAGGTTTTGTGGTATGTTTAGTCAGGCTTTAAGGTTGAAGTTTTCTAAAGTGTGAAAGAGTTCAAATTAGAGGGTGTTTTCATTTAAGTGATTTAGTAGCTTTGGTTGATTTTATTTTTGATTATTTGATTAGGTTTGAATGAACATATAATTAATTACTAAAAGTTGTAAGAGAGGAAAAGAAAAGAGAACTTCTCTTTCCTGCCTATCTTAAGTAATTTTTAAAGTAGATTCATTATTGATTTTTGTTAGTGAATGTTTTATTATGTGTTTTGATTAATCTTAAATTTAGATTTTCCTAAATAAACCTATTCAAAAAAGAAAGATTTTAAGATTAAGTAAAGTGAATTACTATCACAAAATACACATTTACTTCATTTCTTTTCCAACATGTGTAACATGCATATGGATGATTTCTAAGCATATCTATACATACAAATGGAAGTGTTTAGCACACCTTAATGATGAATGCTAATAGGTGTTAGTTAAGAAAAATTAGATGCTTCATGATGCATGATTTTGTTAAGTAGAAAAGAGATTCTTTTATCCATTTTTCATATGCACATTTACAAGTATAAAAGATATAAGTACTGCCATTGTTAGCACCAGGGGTGTAAGGTACAACACCTACTTAGGGCTACTTAAACCTCAACTGGGTTGTAGACTAATATACCACTTTTCTTAAATACATGTGCATACAAAAAATAAATGCATGGAAAAGAATCATGCAAAAGTTTATGTTTATTTGATTTTGGTTTGATTATTTTTTTAAGTGTGATGTAGAATTCCTTCTTAAGTCATGCCATAGGAGTGTATAGAATGGATTTAAGTAAGTGTTATGTCCTTTTCAAATGGACTATACACTTTGCAAATCCTATACAATTATATGCTAAGAAAGAGAAATCACATAACACATTTTATACTATTCATATGCAAGCTCATAAATAATTATAAGTAGCATACTCTTTAGCAATATTTGATTTATAATTTTTTGAAAATAATTTTGATTTAGTAGTCATAATAGTCATTCATATCCTTACTTTAGCCAAAGCATGCAATTTGACATAAACATTTCATTTTAATTTGATTTTTCAAAAGGCATGAATACATGATTTTCATATGACATACACATTTAGCATGTGGGAAAGAAAGGTAATGAAAGTATTTAAATTGATTCACCTAATTAATTCCTAAAGACAATCTTATGAATAAGATTATTTAAAGTAAATCAAATTTATTTTAAAGAGATTTTGTTTTATTTTGAGTTTGATGTGAATTTAGAAATGTAAATGTTTGTTGGTCCATTTCCCCAGATGTGTATAATGTTTAATTTGTATTTAGAACCATTAGATTGATTTTATATTTTGTTTAGGTTAAGGTGTACATTAAGTTCAATTACCCCTTACCTACACCACTTTAACATATTTAACCAAATAATTATGAGCCAAAGTATGACATAAAATCACACAAGGAATTTAAATTAAATGCACCTAAAAGAAAGGGCCTAATGCAGCTCACAAGTGAAAAAAGCTAAAGGTTTAATTTAAGTACTTTCATAACCCTTCCCACACATGTGGTTGGATTTTGATTTTGTTAAGCTACTTAGGTTATTGAATAGCACCTACCCATGATGAATTTAAGTTGAATGTTTGAAAATTTTATCAAGTTAATTAATTAGTGGTTAGTGGATTAATAATTAAGTTTGGATTAAAAGGAAAATTTTAAAGTTTAGGAAAAATTTCCCAAACCCATTCCATAAACCTCTTCTTCACTTAAGCAAAGCTTAATTAACTTAATAAAATTAAACCACTATTCACATGCTTAATTACCCTTAATTACATTAAGAGAGTGATTAAGGATTCATTAATTGATTTCCCTAGTTAACACATCAATAAATCCCATGAAAATTAGGAGAAGTAGAGGTCTCCCCACTAAATGCATCTGAGAAATTTAAAATGACTTAATGAAGTAATTAGGTAATAATTAGGGTTATTAAGTTTTCACTAAAACCCTAATTAAGAAAAATCATTGTTCAAAATCAACTGGAAATAATTTTAGATTATTTACTAAATTATCTTCAAAATGCATTATATTTTGTTATTTTTTATTTTTTTAGATTTAGTTATATTTTGAAGATTCAAAGATTAAGGAATTAATTAAATAACTAATCCCATAGATACTACGCTGCTTCCTTCCATGTGGCATGATAGGATTTGCTATTTAAGTAGTCACATCCCATGTCACATCAATGGTGATGCTACACTCTTTCTCCTCGATCGTCTGATCAAAGATTGGATGGTTAAGAGTAAACCTACGATTCTTAAGGGATTAATCACAGATCCTACGTAGCATGATCAGGACCGTCCATCCAAAACATGAGGATGGTTGTTCCATGATCCAAGCTCACTTATAGAACCTCCACTCCTTAGGCATGATTTGAGCTCGATTGAGCTCAGATTGAGTTCAAACTCAACCCACACCATCATCATGCAAGGGGCAAGACATCCAACAGTCAAAATGTAATAGGGTGAAAATTTATTTCATGAAGGACTAAACACTTTCTATTCTAGGCTCAGTTTGAAGGCATTCCTCATTGGAGGCTCACACCGATACTCCCAATCATCGAGGTAGCTTCATCTAGTGGAGACAAAGCCCTATTGAAAGTTTTAATCCTTGGGATGAAGTGGATCTTCCTATGGACCAAGGTTAGCTTCAATTTCTTGGGGCCTTGATCAAACTCCCCTCTCTCATGCCTTGAGAACTTGGATGAAGCTTTAGATCAACTAGATTGAGTCCCTTGAGGGTTCTTGCAAAAGTAATTGACTTGATATTGGGTATTGAGTGAGATGGAAATCCTTGTTACCTCCCTTATTTTTGGTTTTGATAAATAGAAATGGAGAAATGAAAAGTGCTAAAGGCTTGGAGAATCTTGAGATGCTTGCTAGTTCAGCTTCAATCAAGTGAGTGTGTGAAAATAAAATGAAATTAGGGGAGTATATCTCCTAGATGGATTGGATGCAAGCTATCCTTCCATTTTGGATCAATTGATCAAATGAAATGGTTTGTTAGTCATTTGAGATGGCACATGGTTCAATTTTGGTGAGGAAGGTAGTGGAGAGGTTGCCATGTGCAAAACAAGGTGGAGGAATGATTCCCATGTGCTCATCCAAGTGAGTGGTCAATTTTGTTGGGTTGGGTTTAACCCAAACCCACAGGTCATGTGCAATGCTCACAAGTCACTTGGTCCACTAAGAGGGTGCCAAGTGTCCATGAAGAGGATTTGACCAAATTCAATTTGGCCAAGAATTACCCTTTGACCTAGGGGTATGGTCATTTGGCGGATTTTAGTTTGAATATGTTTGGTATGATTGAAAAATGGGTTGGACAAGTTTCAATGAATTTGGAATTGATTTGATATGATTTGCTCACCCATTTAGGTCTGGGTCAATTTGAACCAATTGGTCAAATTGTCAAACTAAGGGTGGGTCAAGTTCATATCATATGAATGATTTGTATCTTTGTTTCCAATCAATTGGTTTATATTGATTTGGTATTTGATTTCATTTAGGTCAAATGGGTCAAGTTGACCAATTTGACCCATTTGACCTATTTGGGTTAGGTCATGGATTGGTTTAGGTTTCATTGGTCATTTGAAATATATTGGTATCTTTGTTTTTAATCAATTTTGGCTTAATTTGATTTTGGCTCAATTTTACCTTTTAGTTCAGGTTGGGTTCATGGTCAATCAGGCTTGGCTGGGTTTAGTTGGCCATTTAAGGCTTTGGTCAAGTTCAACAAGTGATTCGGAATGAACTTGACCCATTGGATTCAATCAATTTGGCTTAGATCAAGTTTTGACATATTTTGACTTTTTAGGTTAAGTATAACTTGGGTCAAGTTTAAGCTAGGTTAAATAAATGATGACTTGGTCAAGTTCAAAATTAATCATGAATGAGTTTTGATCAATGGTTTCAATCAATTTGGCCTATGGTGGATTTTGGTTAGTTTAGATTTTATTTGGCTAAGTGTTGACTTTGTCAACCCTGTTTGACTGACAACAATTTGAGTGATTGATCATCTCTGATTGTTGCTCACAATGTGAGGTTTAGTTTGGCTTAGATCAATCCAATTTGGGTAGGATTAGAATTTGGCTCTACTTTAGGTCACTTTGGGTCAAGTGAGCCTAAGTGGGTCAATTGACTTGAACAAGGCTTGAATCAAGTTTGGTTGAAATCACATACGGACTTATGATTAAAATATAAATCCATTTGCAAGTGATTTGGAGTCAAATGGTTTTTGATTCATTTGATAATTTCAAGTTCAAAAGGGTGAACATGAGTTTCATTTGGCTTTGATTTTTGAATTTAGCTTTGGTTTGATGATTGAAGTTTGTATTTATATTTGGATTCATGATTGAAGGATTGATTGAATCATGAAGAAAAAAAATCAAGAGTTTGGCATGATTTGAATTTGATTTGGCTAAGTTCAAGAATTTGAAATGAAAGGCTTAGGTTGAATTTTGGTTGAATTTTGATTTGGGCTTTGAATTTAGTTTTGGATATTTGAATATATATTTCATTTATATTTGTGAATATAAATGAGAATATAAAATGGGTTAAAGATCTCTTGAATTTTAATTGATTTAGATTTGTTCAAGCTAAGTCCATAAGATAGAATCAAAGTGACTTATGAAGGATTTTGAACTTGGAATTTTAATCATAAGCTTCAATCATTTGGAATTGATTTGAGTTTGAAAAATCAATTAAATTGATTGAGTTTGAGGTTGATTTGGAGTTTGACTTGAAAAGAGAAAGTGAGGATTTGTCTGCCATAAGGTAAATTTTCCTAACACTCTAAGGCATGATCAATTCTATGGCTAACTCTTCTTTGTCTCTAGGTTAGGTTGAGTGTTCACCTAATCACTAGAAGTATCTTAAATAAAACTCTTAGTGTCAAGAGAAGTCCTATGTCTAAGATGGAGGGGTTGAGCTCATACTAAAAATAAGGTCAACAACTACCTTTCTTGTTGGTTTTTTCTTCTTCTTGGTTAATTTGTCGCAACCTTAAGTGGTCAAACCTTTGTTGATCCTTCTGAATTGGAATTTTTGGTTTATGGTGGTTAGTGGCTACCTTTGGCATCTTTTTGTGTGTTCTAGTCTATTGTTGTTAAGGTCCATGGTTTTGGTGGTGTTACTGATTGGTTCAAGTAGCTGGGTCAATGATCTTGCTGTGACTTCTAGGTTGTTGGCTTTAGGTGATTGGCCTATTATAAATTTTAATTGGTGGGTTAGAATTCCTTATTTTCTCATTTGTTTGGTGCAAGATTGGATCACTATGGACTACATTGATGGTCTGTATCAAGTATCTATGATGGCTTTGATGTTACTCACCTTTCTTTGGTTGGTCACTTTACATATGATTGTAACCCTTTTATGAAGATGCTCATATGTATTGCCTCTTGAGATGATCTTAATTGAGCCTAAGCCTTTTCTTTCTCGCTCTTTCCTTTGCTCTCTTTATCCTTACCCTTAGCTATGACTTTTTTCTTGGTAATGTTTTTTGCGATTTTCAGGTTGGAACTTTATCAAAGGCTGGTCCTTTCTCTCACTATACCTATGGAGCTTGCTTATCTTGCTTTCTTAAAGGAATCATGAACTGCTGCTAACTCAACCTTTTACTATTTTCATGCTTTATTTTGTTTGACTCCGTGTCATTTTGCTATCATGCTTTCTAGTTGTTATTTTTGCTTTTTTGTTTTCTTTTCCTCTTCTAATGTACTTAGATAAGGGTTTAGCTATTTATGTTTCTTATAGCTCTATGAGTAGAATTCTAGCTTTATCAATAATTCTTTTATGATAATAAAATTCTAACTTTCTAACAAAACCTAAACCTAAAATAATCCTAACCCTAAACCTAAACCCTAAACCTAAACCTAAACCTAAAACCCTAAACCTAAATCATAAACTAACATTAAATAAACCTAAAACCCTAAAATAAATAAACCCAAACCCTTAAACTAACCCCTAAACCCTAACCTAAACCCTAAACCTAAACCTAAAATAAACCCAAAACTAAATAAAACCTAAACCCTAAACTAAAACCCTAAATAAACCTAAATAAAACTTAAACCCTAAACTAAAATGACCTAAACTTAAACCCTAAACCCTAATAAATAAACTAACTAAACTATAAACCTAAATATAAACTAACCTTAAACCTTAAACTCTAAATAAAACCCTAAATTAAACCTAAACCCCAATTAAAAATAAGCATAAACCCTAAAAAATAAAACCCTAAATCCTAAATCTAACATTAAACCCTAAACTAAACTAAACCCTAACCCTAAACCATCAACCATAACCTCTAAACCCTAAACCCTAAAGACCTAAAACCTAAAAACCTAAACCTAAGCTAAATAAAACCTAAAAATAAATTAAATAAAAAACTTAAAGATAAAATAAAAACCGAAATAAAATGAAATAAAACCAAAACTAAAACCTAAACCTGCTAAAAAATAAAATAAAATAAACTAAAATAAACTAAAATAAATAAATAAACCTAAATTAAATTAAAAAATAAAATAAACCTAAGAATAAAAAACATAAATAAAAATAAAAACTAAATGTAAAATAAAAATAAAATAATCTTAAAATAAACCTTAAAGAAATAAAATAAAACCTAAATAAAAACCTAAACCTAAAAAAAACCTAAAAAAAAATAAAAAGTAAAACCTAAACCCTAAAACCTAATAAACCTAAACCTAAACCTAAACACTAAGATTGGGCAAAACCTTGACAGCAGGAACATCACCATCAGCAAGGCTTAGTCTAGATCTGGTGGTCAAGGCAAAGGCGGAGGTGGTGGTTATCACAATGGTGGTGTGGGACTTGGAGGTGCTGGTGGATATGGAGGTGGTGGTCAAAAATGGTGGTTATGGCGGTGAGTGACAGGTTACAACTGGTGGTGGAAGAGGAGAGACCGGGATATGATGGTGGACCTCGCTATTGAGAAGGGTGGTTGAATAGGAGAAATTGATGAACAACCATCCGATGTGCTTTAAACTGTCTTTAAAGTGGAGAGTTCATTAGGGTTTTATTTTCTATGCTCATTTTTGTCTATGTTCTTGTTGTGTCTTAGAAAACTTGGTGTGTTATGTGGTTGATGAAATAAAAAAGAAGAAATGTTGTATCAAAATTTGTCCTCTGTTAAAAAAAAACTGAAAACCCTAAACTAAAACCTAAACCCTAAATCCTAAACCCTAAACCTTAAAAACTCTAAACCCTAAACCCTAAACCCTAAACCCAAAACCCAAAACCCTAAAACTTAAACCCTATAATCTAAACCCTAAAACCTAAACCCAAAACCGTAAACTCTAAACCCCAAACCCTATACCCCAAACCATAAACCCTAAACCCTAAACCCTAAACCCTAAAAAGCTAAAAACCTAAACCTACAGTAAATAAAACCTAAAAATAAAATAAATAAAGAGCCTAAACCAAAATATAATAAAAAATAAAAATAATAAGGACATAAATTAAAACCTAAACCTAAATCTAAACCTAAAAATAAAATAAAATAAATAATAAAAACTAAACTAAAAAATAAAAAATCCAAATAAAATAAAAACTAAACCTAAAAATAATAATAAAATAAACCTAAAATAAAAATAAAATAAAATAAAACCTAAACCTAAACCTAAACCTAAAATAAATAAATAAGAAATAAAACATAAACTTAAAACTAAAAAAAAGACCTAAACCTAAAATAAAAATAAAATAAACCTAAACCTAAACTAAAATAAACTAAACTATAAAAAAAATTAAACCTAAACCTAAACTAAAAAATAAAACCTAAAATAAAAACCTAAAACCTAAACCTAAAAAAAAAATAAATAAAAAATAAACCTAAACCTAAAAAATAAAAATTAACCTAAAAAAAACTAAAATAAAAAAAAAACTAAACTAAAAAATAAACCTAAACCAAAACCTAAACCTAAACCTAAAAAATAAACTAAAATAAAAAAGCTAAACTAAAATAAATAAACTAAACTAAATTAAAATAAAAAATAACCTAAATCAAAATAAAATAAACTAAAATAAATATACATAAACTACCTAATTAATTTAAAAACAAAATAAAAATTTATAAAATAAAAATAAAATAAAAACCCTAACTCTAAACCTTAAACCCTAAAACTAACCCTAAACTCAAAACTCTAAACCCTAAACTTACAACCCTAAACCCTAAACCCTAAACCCTAAACCATAAAACCCTAAACCCTAAACCCTAAACCCTAAACACTTAAACCCTAAACCCTAAACTCTAAACCCTAAATCTTAAAAAACCCTAAACGTAAACCCTAAACTAACTAAACCTAAATAAAACTAAAATTGTATGAGCTTTATATGAATGAGACCACTAAGTTCATAGATGAAGGGTAGCTTCTGTTGTGGACAAATGAAGAAGGAATCTACTTAATTTCAGACACCTAAGTGTCCATTTGTGAGCAATCCTCTTCTATAGTTGTGATAGCTTATCTGATCAGAGAACTCCTCTCTAATCGATATTGACTTCTCAACTACATCTCTTTCAATTTAGCAGATATGTCAAGGAGCTAAATCATGCTTTAAAATCTCTAAAGATTTAAATGCTTTGAGACTATGGTTAAGATCTAATTAGGGAGACTTGATAAGTATTAATGAGATTTTATAGTAGTGATTGTATCAAAAATCTTTGATAAGTAGGGTGTAACAAGAATAATCCAAACTCAACATCTCGCTGTGGATTTCCAAAACTATAGCTCTCCTACTTTGAGACTCAGCAACATAATGTAACAAATAATTTGCTTCAACACAAAAGCAAGAAATATCAAGTAAAACTCCTAAGTCAATGCTTTGAAAATGGTAGCATAGTGTTGTGAGAGATTTAGGACACTCACAATTTTTTTGTTGACATCTAAAATATGATTTAAGAGAGATTCTGGATCCTAACATAGTATCCATCATCTTTTCTATTTTGTTTTATAGTAGTGTTAATTCATTTAGATGTATTCATTTGAATTTGATTTAATGGTGGAAAGAATATTCCTACAATTGATGACATTCTTTTAAAGAATTTTGATGTTATTTGAAATCTAAAGTTTGTTGAAAAGCCACATGCAAATTAATTTTTATGTAATATCTCTTTTAAATTTATGGCTCAAGTTGATTTAAACATAAACAATATTTGTTTAATCTTTCCCTAATTTTAGAAGATAACAATAATACTCCAAATTTGTTCATGTGCTCATTTATAAATCTAACCCTAAAAATAAAAAGTAAACCTAAATAAAATAGAAAAATAAAATAAATAAAATAAAAATAAACTAAATAAATTAAACCTAAACTTACTTAAAAAAAATAAACACTAAACTAAACCCTAAATCCTAAACCCTAAACTTCACTAAAACTAACCCTAAACCTAAACCCTAAACCTTAAACCTCCTAAACTAAACCCTAAAACCTAAAATAAACCTAAACTATAAACACTAAACCCTAACCTAACCTACTAAACTAATTAACCTAAATCAAAATAAACCCTAAACTAACCTAAACCCTAAACCTAAACCCTAAACCCTAAAACCCTAATCTAAACTAAACCTAAATCTAAACCTAAATTCCTAAACCCTAAACCCTAAAACTAAAACCCTAAACCTAAAACCTAAACATAAACCTAAACTAAAACCTAAAACCTACAACCCTAATGCCTAAACCCTAAACCCTAACCATAAACCCTAAACCCTAAACCCTTAAAACCTAAAAACTTAAACCTAAAATAAATAAAAACATAAAAATTTAAATTTAAACCTAAACCTAAAAAGAAAAATAAATATAAAACTAAACTAAAATAAATATTAGCCTAAAAAAATAAAATAAACTAAAAACCTAAACTATAAAATAAACCTAAAATAAATAAACTAAACTAAATAAAAATAATAAATAAACCTAAAAAAATAAACAAAAATAAATAAAAAATAAACTAAATAAACCTCAACTTATCGGTTTACTTAATTAAAAAATACCCTAAAACCTAAATCCTAAACCCTAAACCCTAAAACTAACCATAAACCTTAAAACCCACAACCCTAAACCCTAAACCTAAAAAACCCTAAACCCTAAACCCTAAACCCTAAACAAACCCTAAACCCTAAACCCTAAACTTTAAATCCTAAACCCTAAACTCTAAACACTAAACCCTAAACCCTAACCCTAACCCTAAACACTAAACCCTAAACCCTAAACCTAAAACATTAAACCCTAAATCTAAACTAACCTAAACCCTTTACCTAAAAAAGAAACCCTAAATCCTAAAACCTTTAAAACCTAAACCTAAACTAAATAAAAATATAAAAATAAAAATAAAACCTAAACCTAAAAAAATAAAATTAAACTAAAATTAAACTAAAAAATAAACTAAAATAGAAAACCTAAACTAATATAAATAAACCTAAAATAAATAATGGAAACTAAATAAAAATAAAAAATAAACCTAAACAAAAATAAAAAAATAAACTAAATAAACATAAACCTACCTATTTACTTAATTAAAAAAATTATAAACCCTAAATCCTAAACCCTAAACACTAAACCCTAAACCCTAAACCTATAAACCCTAAACCTACATAAACCCTAAACCCTAAACTATAAACCCTAAAAAACTCTAAACCCTAGACCATAAACACTAAATCCTAAACATTAAAACTAAACCCTAAACCCTAAAACCCTAAACCTTAAAACCCTAAACCCTAAACCCTAAACACTAAACCCTAAAACCTTAAAAAAAAAACTAAACCTAAACTAAATAAAACCTAAAAATAAAATAAATAAAAAAACCAAAACCTAAAGAAAATAATAAAATAAAATAAGATAAAAACCTAAATTAAAACTAAAACCAAAACCTAAAAATATAAAAAAATAAACTAAAATAATATAAATAAAAATGTAAACTAAATAAAAAAATAAAATAAACCTAAAAATAAAAAAACTAAATAAAATAAAACTAAACGTAAAATAAAATAAAATAAACCTAAAATAAACCTAAAATAAAATAAAATAAAAAACCTAAATTTAAAAAAATACACCTAAAAAATAAATAAATAATAAAATATAAAAACCACTTAAAAAATTAAACATAAAAATAAAAAAATAAAATAAATAAAATAAAATAAACCTAAACCTAAACTAAAATAAATAAAACCCAAATCATACCCTAAACTAAATAAAATAATATAAACTAAAAATAAACCTAAACCTAAACTAAAAAAATAAACTTAAAAATAAACTTAAAATAAAAACCTAAAACCTAAACCTAAAAAAATAAAATAAAAATCTAAATCTAAACCTAAACATAAAAATAAAGAATAAAACCTAAACTAAACCTAAAATATAAAAAAAAAAACCTAAACCTAAAAAAAAAAAATAAAATAAAATAAAACTCAACTAAAAAATAAACCTAAACCTAAACCTAAAAAAAAAAAGTAAACTTAAATAAAAAATCTGAACTATAATAAATAAACTTAAAATAAATAAACTAAACTAAATAAAAATAAAAATAAAGCATAAATAAAAATATAAAAATAAAAAATAAAATAAACTAAAATAAATAAAAATAAACTAAATAAACCTAAACCTATTGATTTACTTAATTAAAAAAAACCTCTAAACCCTAAGCTAACACTAAACCCTAAACCAAAAATCCTAAACCCTAAAAACCCTAAACGTAAAGCCTAAGCTCTAATTCCTAAAGCCTAAAGCCTAAACCCTAAACCGTAACCTTTACCCTAAACCCTAAACCCTAAAACCCTAAACCCCAAACCCTAAACTAACCCTAAACCCTAAACTCTAAAAACCTTAAATAATAAAGCCTACCCTAAACATGAAACCCTAAAACCTAAACTAACCCTAAACCCTAAATCTTAAACACTAAACCCTAAAGCATAAACACTAAACCCTAAACCTAAGCCCTAAATGCTAAACCCTAAACCCAAAACCCTAAAACCCTAAACCCTAAACCCTAAACCCTAAAAACCTAAAACTAAACCTAAACTAAATAAAATATAAGAGTAAAATAAATAAAAAACCTAAAGCTAAATAAAATAATAAAATAAAATAAAACAAAAACCTAAACAAAAACTTGAACCTAAACCTAAAAGTAAAATAAAATAAAATAAAACCTAAATTAAACCAAAAAAAAAACCTTAGAATAAAAACCTAAATAGAAAAACAAAATAAATCTAAAATAAACCCAGATTAGATAAAAAAAATAAAACATAAAACCTAAACTAAAAAAAAACATAAACCTAAAATAAAAATAAAATAAATAACATAAAATAAATCTAAACCTAAACTAAATAAATAAAACCTAAGCCTAAACCTTAACTTAAACCTAAACTAAATAAAATAAAATAAACAAAAATAAGCCTAAACCTAAACTAAGAAATACCTAAAATAAAAACCTAAAAGCTAAACATTAAAAAAATAAATTAAAATCATATACTTAAAAATAAAAAATAAAACATAAACCTAAAAAATAAAATAAAAAGAAAACTCAACTAAAAAATAAACCTAAACCTAAACCTAAGCTGAAAAAATAAACTATATTAAAAAAACCTATACTAAAATAAATAAACCTAAAGTAAATAAACAAAACTAAACATAAATAAAAAATAAACATTGATAAAAATAAAAAATAAAATATGCTAAAATAAATAAACCCTTCATTGTAAGCTAACCCTAAACCCTAAAATATTAACTCTAAAAACCCTAAACCCTAAAGACTAAACTCTAAACCCTAAACCCTAAACCCTAAACCCTAAAGCCTAACCCTTAACCCTAAAACCTAAAACCTAAACCATAAACTCAACACACTAAAAACCTAAAAACCTAAACCTAAACAAAATTAAAAAATAAATTTAATTATAAATAAAAATAAAAAAGAAACATAAATAAAAATAAAAATAAAATAAGCTGAAATAAATAAAAAATAAATTAAATAAACCTAAACCTACTGGTTTATTTAATTTTATAAAAAATCCTAAACCCTAAGCTAACCCTAAACCCTAAACTCTAAATCCTATACTATAAAAACCCTAAACCCTACACCCAAAAAACCTTAAAACCTAAAAATAAAATATTAAAAAAAACCTAAACCTAAATAAAATAAAAAATAAAATAAGGTAAAAACCTAAACAAAAACCTAAACCTAAGCCTAAAAATAAAATAAATAATCTAATAAAAATAAACAAAATAAAATAAATAAAAACCAAAACTAAACTAAAATAAAATAAACCTAAGAATAAAACTAAATATAATAAAACTAAACTTAAAATAAAATGAAATAAACCTAAAAATAAAATAAAGAAACTAAATAAAAACCTAAACCTAAAAATAAACCTAAAAATAAAACTTAAAAAATAAAACCTAAACCCTAAACTAAAAAAAACCCTAAACCTAAAATAAAAATAAACTTAAACCTAGGCATAAACTAAAATAAACTAAACTAAAATAAATAAAACCTAATCCTAAACCTCAAATAAACTAAACCTAAACCTAAACTAAATAAAATAAAATAAACTAAAAATAAACCTAAACCTAAATTAAAAATTAAAACCTAAAAATAAATCTAAAATAAAAATAAAAATTGAAACCTAAAAAAGTATAATAAAAACCTAAACCTAAACCTAAAAATAAAAAATAAAATTGAAACCTAAAAATTAAAAAAAAATAAAACTAAACTAAGAAATAAACTGAAACCTAAACTTTAAAAATAAACTAAAATAAAAAACCTAAACTAAAATAAATAAACTTAAAATAAATTAAAATAAAAAATAAACATAAACAAAAATAAAAAATAAAATAAACTAAAATAAATAAATCCTAAACCCTAAGCAAACCTTAAACCCTAAAAACCCTAAACCACTAAAGCCTAAACACTAAACCAAACCCTAAATCCTAAACTCAAACCCTAAACCCTAAACCCTAAAACCCTAAAACCCTAAACCCTAAAACTCTAAACCCTAAACCATAAACCCTACACCCTAAAAACCTAAAATCCAAAACCTAAACTAAATAAAACCTAAAAAAAAATATATAAAAACCAAAACCTAAATAAAATAAATGCCTTAAAATAAAAACCTAAACTAAAAAATAAACCTAAAAATAAATAAAAAATAAAACCTAAACCCTAAACTAAAAAAAACTAAACCTAAAATAAAAATAAAATAAACCTAAACATAAACTAAAATAAACTAAACTAAAATAAATAAAACCTAATCCTAAACCTAAAATAAACTAAACCTAAACCTAAAGATAAACTAAAAGATAAAACTTAAAAATAAACCAAAAATAAAAACCTAAAACCTAAACCTAAAAAAATAAAATAAAAACCTAAACCTAAACCTAAACATAAAAAATAAAATTTAAACCTAAAAAAATAAAATAAAATAAAACTCAACAAAAAAAATAAACCTAAAACCTAAACCTAAACTAAAAAATAAACTAAAATAAAAACCTAAGAAAAATAAATAAACAAAATAAAACTAAACAAAAAATAAACTAAAATAAAAAAAAATAAACTAAATAAACTAACCTAATGATTTACTTAATTTAAAACCATAAACCCTAAATCCTAAACCCTAAATTTTAAACTCTAAACATACAATCTACAACCCTAAACCCTAACCTTAAACCCTAAACCCTAAATCCTAAACTATAAACCCTAAAATCATAAACTCTAAAACCTAAAACCATAAACACCAAACCCTAAACCTTAAAGCCTAACCCTAAACCCCAAACCCTAAACATAAATCTAAAGTAACTAAATAAATTATAAAATAAACCAAAACCATAAATCCTAATAAACCTAAATTTAAAGCTAAATCCTATGAATGAGCATAACCTAGATTGTAGGAACATCGCCATTAACCAGGCTCAGTCTAGATATGGTGGTGGAGGCAATGGAGGAGGCAGCCATTATCGTAATGGTGGTGGGGGATCTAGAGGTGCTGTTGGATATGGAGGTGCTGATCGGAGTAGTGGTGGTTATGGAGTTGAGAAGAGTGATGGAGGTTACCACCATGGTTGTGTTAGAAGGAGAGATGGAGGATATGATGGTGGAGCCGCTACTCGAGAGGCCAAGGGGGTTCTGATGGGAACTGGAGAAATTAAAGAACGGTCGATCCGATCTGCTGCTTATGGAACTATGTCTTTAAGAGATGGTTCTAGTTATCTATTTTTTATTTGCTCTATGCGTGCTCATTTTTGATCTATATCGTCACTTATGTCTTAGAAAACTTGGTGTGTTACTTGGTTGATGAAATTGAAAAGAAGAAATGTTGAATTTGAATTTGTTCTTTGTTAAAAATAAACTAAAAACCCTAAACTCTAAACTAAAACCTGAACCCTAAACCTAAAACCTACACCCTAAATCCTAAAGCCTAAACCCTAAACCCAAAAAAAATAATAATAAAAATACTAAACCCTAAACCTTAAACCCCAAACTCCAAACCCCAAACCCTAAACCCTAAACCCTAAAAAGCTAAAAAAGTAAACCTAAACTAAATAAAAACTAAAAATAAACTAAATAAAAAAACCTAAACCAAAATAAAATAAAAAATAAAATAAAATAAAAACATAAACTAAAACCAAAACCTAAACCTAAACCTAAACCAAAATGAAAAAAAATAAACTAAAATGAAATAACTAAAAACCTAAACTAAACTAAAAAAAAAATCTAAATAAAGTAAAAACTAAAACTACAATAAAAAATAAAATAAAAAATAAAACCTAAGCTGAAAAAAACCTAATCCTAAAATAAAAATAAAGTAAACCTAAACCTAAACTAAAATAAACAAAACTAAAATAAATAAAACCTAAGCCTAAACCTAAAATAAACTAAACCTAAACTTTGATAAAAACTAAATAAAATAAAATAAACTAAAAATAAACCTAAACCTAAACAAAAATAAAACCTAAAATATAACCTAAAACCTAACCATAAAAAATAAAAGAAAAACCTAAACCTAAAAATAAAAAATTTAAACTAAACCTAAAAAAACTAAACTAAAAAATGAACCTAAACCCACAAAATAAATGAAAATAGAAACCTAAACTAAAATAAATAAACCTAAAATAAATAAAATCAAAACCTAATTTACTTAGATTAAAAAATAAACAAATAAAAAATAAAAAAAAACCCTAACCCTAAATCCTAATCCCTAAAACAAACTTGAACCCTAAACCCTAAACCATAAACCTACAACCTTAAACCCTAAAACTTAAACCTTAAAACCCTAAACCCTAAACCCTAAATACTAAAACCCTAAACCCTAAACACCAAAACCTACAACCCTAAACCATAAATGCTAAACCCTAAACCTAAACCCTAAAACACCCTAATCCCTAAACCCTAAAAACCTAAAAACCTAAACCTAAATAAATAAAACTTAAATATAAATAAATAAAAACTTAAATATAAATAAAATACAAAAATAAAATAAAATAAAACCAAACTAAAACCTAATCCTAAACCTAAAACTAAAAACTAAAATAAAACTAAAATAAAATAAAATAATGAAAACCTAAACTAAACTAAAAAAATAAAATAAACTAAAAAACAAAAAGTTAAATAAAATAAAACCTTAATGTAAAGTAAGAATAAAATAAACCTAAAATAAAATAAAATAAAAATAAAATAAAACCTAAACCTAAAAAATAAACTTAAAAATAAAACCTAAAAAAAAACCTAAACCTAAAATAAACTAAACCTAAACCCTAAACTAAATAAAATAAAATAAACTAAAAATAAACTTGAACCTAAACTAAAAAATAAAACCTAAAAAAAACCTAAAATGAAAACCTGAAACCTAAACCTAAAATAGTAAAATAAAAACCTAAACCTAAACCTAAAAATAAAAAATAAAACCTAAACCTAAAATATAAAATTAAAATAAAACTAAATTGAAAAATAAAAGTAAAATAAAACTTGAACCTCAAAAATAAGGTAAAATAAAAAACCTAAACTAAAATAAAAAACTAAACTAAATAAAAAATAAAATAAACCTAAATGAAAATATAAAATAAACTAAATAAACCTAAACCTACCAGTTTACTTAATTTCAAAAAAAAATCCCTAAACCTTAAACCTTAAACCCTAAACACTCAATGCTAAACCCTAAACCCTAAAATTAACCCTAAACCCTAAACCCTAAACTCAT
Organism: Cymbidium sinense; assembly: GCA_021442155.1. Classification (NCBI taxonomy): domain Eukaryota; kingdom Viridiplantae; phylum Streptophyta; class Magnoliopsida; order Asparagales; family Orchidaceae; genus Cymbidium; species Cymbidium sinense. The sequence continues at coordinate 29,125 of JAKCPB010000609.1, forward strand.
AACCCTAAACCCTAAAACCTAAAACTAACCCTAAACCCTAAATCCTAAAACTATAACCCTAAACCCTAAACCTTAAACCCTAAAACTAACCCTAAACCCTAAACCCTAAAATCCTAAACCCTAAACACTAAAACCATAAAACCCTAAAACTTAAACCTAAACCCTAAACCCACAACCCTAAAACCTACAACTCTAAAGCTTAAACCCTAAACCCCAAACCTTAAACCCTAAACCCTAAACCCTAAAACCTAAAACTAAAACCTAAACTAAATAAAACCTAAAATGAAATAATAAAAAAAACATAAACTTAAATAAAATAATAAAATAAATAAATAAAACTAAAGGAAAACCTAAACTTAAACATAAACCAAAAAAATAAAATAAAATAAAATAAATAAAAATGTAAACTAAACTAAAATATAAAATAAACATAAAGATAAAAAACCTAAATAAAATAAAATAAAATAAACCAAAAATAAAATAAAATAAAAACTAAATAAAAACATAAAAATAAACAAAAATATTAAAACCTAAAAAATAAAATAAAAAATAAAACTAAACTAAAAAATAAACATAAACTGAAACCTAAACCTAAAAAATAAACTAAAATAAAAACCTAAACTAAAATAAATAAACCTAAAACAAATAAACTAAATTAAATAAAAATAAAAAAATAAACCTAATAAAAATAAAAAATAAAATAATCTAAAATAAATAAAAAATAAACTAAAGACCTCTAAACCTACTGACTTACTTGATTAAAAAAAAAAAACTTAAACCCTAAACCCTAAATCCTAAACCCGAAACCCTAAACTCTAAGCCCTAAAACTAATCCTAAACCCTAAACACTAAACCTTCAAACCGAATCCGTAAATCTTAAACCCTAAAACTTTAAAAACCCAAAACAATCCCTAAACCCTAAATTCGAACTTTAACCCTAAACCATATACCCTAAACCCTGAACCCTAAAACCCTAAACACCAAACTCAAAACTAACTCTAAACCCTAATCCATAAAATCCTAAATCCTAAAGCTTAAATGATAAACCTTAAAGCCTAAACCCTAAACTAACCTTAAACCATAAGCTAACCTTAAACCCTAAAAACACTAAATCCTAAAGCATAAAAACTAAAGCCTAAACCAAAAACCTTAAACCCTAATTGTAAACCCTAAATCATAAAACTGTAAACCCTAAACCCTAAATAGTAAATCTTAAACCCTAAATCCTAAAAACCTAAACTAAATAAAAACATAAAAAACCTAAAATAAATAAAAATAATAATAAAATAACTAAACTAAAAAATAAACAAAATATAAACTTAAACCTAAAAAATAAACTAAAATAAAAAACCTAAACTAAAATAAATAAACCTAAAAAATAATCAAAACAAAACAAAAATATATACCTAAATGAATATAAAACATAAAATAAACTAAAATAAATAAAAAATAAATTAAATAAACCTAAACCTATCGGTTTACTTAATTCAAAAAAAAAAACCCATAAACCCTAAACAAACCTAAACCCCAAACTAACCCTAAACCCTAAACCCTAAAACTAAACCCTAAACCCACCCTAAAAAAACCTAAAAAACCTAAACTAAAATAAATAAAACCTAAAAAATAAAATAAATAAAACATAAACCTAAATAAAATAAAACCTAAACTAAAACATAAACCTAAACCTAAACCTAAAATAAAATAAAATAAATATAAACATAAACTAAACTTAAAATAAAATAAACCTAATAAAAACTTAAATAAAATAAAACTAAATGTATAATAAAAATAAAATAAACCTAAAATAAAAATAACTAAATGAAACCTCAACCTAAAAAATAAACTTAAAAAAAAACCTATAGATAAATAAAAATTAAAACCTAAAACTTAAACAAACAAAAAAATATTGAAACCAAAAATAATAATAAAATAACCCTTTAGCTAAACTAAAATAAAATAAACTAAAAAATGTAAAACCTAAACCTAAACCTAAAACTAAACAAAATAAAAAATAAAAAATAAAATAAACCCAAACCTAAATGAAAAAAATATAACTTTAAAAGAAACCTAAACCCTAAATCAAAATAAAACCTAAACCTAGAACTTAAAAAAAAATAAAATAAAAAATGAACTAAAAATAAAAATAAACTAAATAAATAAACCTAAAATAAGAAAACTAAACTAAATAAATAAATTAACATAAAGAAAAATAAAAAATAAAATAAACTAAAATATATAAAACATAAACTAAATAAACCTAAACCTATTGGTTTACTTAATTTATGTTATAAAAAAGAAATCTAAATCGTAAGCTAACCCTAAACCCTAAAGCCTAAACACTAAATCCTAAACCCTAAACCCTAAACCCTAAACCATAAACCCTAAACCCTAAAACCCTAAACCATAAACCCTAAATCCTAAACCCTAAACACTAAATCCTAACCTTAACCCTAAACCCTAAACCCTAAACCCTAAACCCTAAACCCTAAACTAACCCTAAACCTGGGCCAAATCCTAAAACTAAAACCCTAAAACCCTAAAACCTAAACCCTAAACCATAAAAAATCCTAAACCCTAAACCCTAAGCTAACCCTAAACCCTAAACCCTAAACCTTAAAACCTAAATCCCTAAATAAACACTAAACCTAAAAAAACCCTAAACCCTAAAATAAAATCTAAATCTAAACCCTAATAAAATAAAAAAACTAAACCTAAAAATAATAAATAAAATAAATAAACCTAAAATAAAATAAATCTAATAAATAAAACCTAAAAAATAAAATAAATAAAACCTAAACCTAAATAAAATAATAAAATAAAATAAATAAAATAAACAAAACCTAAAATAAAACTAAAAAAAACTAATAAAATAAACTAAAATAATATAAATAAAACCTAAACTAAACTAAAAGATAAAATAAACCTAAATTTAAAAACTAATAAATAAAACTAAAACTAAAATAAAATAAAATAAACCTAAAATAAAATAAAATAAAAAAAACTAAATAAAATAAACCTAAAAATAAACCTAAAAAAAATAAATTAAAAAAAAAAATAAAAAAAATAAAAAACCTAAACCTAAAATAAAAATATAACTCAACTAAAAAAAAACTAAACCTAAAAATAAACGAAAACAAATAACCTAAACTAAAATAATTAAACCTAAAATAAATAAACAAAATTAAAAAAATAAAATAAAAATAAACATAAATAAAAAAATAAACTAAAATAAATAAAAAATAAACTAAATAAACTTAAACATAAGGTTTAAATTTAAAAAATAAAAATAAACCTAAAACCTAAATTAAAGCTAAACCTAAACCCTAAACCCTAAATCCTAAACCTTAAAAAAACCTTAAACCCTAAAGCATAAACACTAAACCCTAAACCCTAAACCTTAAAACCTAAACCCTAAACCCTAAACCCTAAACCCTAAACCCTAAACCCTAAACATTACACCCTAAAAACCTAAAAAAGCCAAAACATAATAATAAAACCTAAAATAAAATATATAAAAAACCTAAACTAAATATAATAAAATAAAATGAATAAAACTAAACCTAAACTAAAAAAATAAAATAAAATAAACTAATAAAAATAAACTAAAATAAAATAAATAAAAGCCTAACTAAACTAAACTAAAAATAAAATAAACCTAAGAATAAAAAATATAAATAAAATAAAAAATCAACAAAAAATAAAAATAAAATAAACCTAAAATAAAATAAAATAAATTAAATAAAAACCTAAACCTAAAAATGAAACTTAGAAATAAATAAAAAATGAAACCTAAACCCTAAACTTAAAAGAAAATCTAAACCTAAAATAAAAATAAAATAAATAAAATAAACCTAAACCTAAACTAAAATAAACTAAACTAAAATAAATAAAACCTAAACCTAAACCTAAACATAGACTAAATAAATTAGAATAAACTAAAAATAAACTTAAAATAAACCTAAACCAAAACTAAAAAATAAAACCTTAAAATAAACCTAAAATAAAAACCTAAAACCTAAACCTAAAAAAGTAAAATAAAACCCTAAACCTAAACATAAACATAAAAAAATAAAACCTAAACCTAAAAAATAAAATAAAAAATAACTTAGATAAAAAAATAAATCTAAAGTTAAACCTAAAAAAAATAAACTAAAATAAAACTAAACTAAAATAAAAAAACCAAAAAATAAATAAACTAAACTAAAAAATAAAAAATAAACCTAAATAAAATAAAAAATAAATAAAAAAAAATAAAAAATAAGCTAAATAAACCTAAACCTATCGGTTTACTTAATTTTAAAAAAATGCTAAACCCTAAACCTAAACCCTAAAAAACCCTTAATCCTAAACCCTAAACCTTAACCCTAAACCCAAAAGCCTAAAGCATAAACCTAAACCAAACCCTAAACCCTAAACACAAACCCTAAACCTAAACCCTAAACCTAAACCTAAAGTAACTAAATAAATTATAAAATAAACCTAAACCCTAAAACCTAATAAATCTAAACCTAAACCCTAAACACTAAGAATGGGCAACCTCGATGTGAACATCACATTAACGGCTTAGTCTAGATCTAGCGAAGGCGATGGTTATCATAGTGGTGGTGGGGCATCTAGAGGTACTAGTGGATATGGACGCGGTGGTCAGAGAAATGGTGGTTATGGAGGTGGGAGGAGTGATGAAGGTTATAGCCATGGTGGTGGCAGAGGGAGAGATCGAGGATATGATGGTGGATCCCCACTCAAGAAGTCTGGGTGATGGGAACTAGAGAAACTAAAGAACTACTAATCTGAACTATGGAATTATGTCTTTACAGTAGAGACAGTTCTAGTTATCTATTATTTTTAATTTGCTCTATGCATGCTCATTTCTTATCTTTGTCATCACTTGTGTCTTAGAAAACTTGCTATGCTACTTGGTTCATGAAATCAAAAAGAAGAAATACTGAATCTGAATTTGTTCTCTATTTTAAAAAAATATAACAAACACCCTAAACCCTAAACCTAAAACCTAAACTGTAAACCCTAAAGGATAAATACTAAAATCTCAAAACCCAAAAGCCGAAACCCTAAACCCAAAAATCCTAAACCCGAATCCCTAAACCCTAAACCCTAAACCCTAAAACCTAAACCCAAAAAAAAACCTAAACCCTAAACTAACCCTAAACCCTAAACTGAACCCTAAAAGTTAAAAAAACTAAACCAAAACTAAATAAAACCTAAAAAATAAAATAAATAAAAAACCTAAACCAAAATACAATAAAAAAATAAAATAAAATAAAAACATAAACTAAAAGCTAAACCTAAACCTAAACTAAAAAGAAAATAAATTAAAAGAATCAAACTAAACTAAAATAAAATAAATAAAAACCTAAACAAAACTAAAAAAATAGAAAACCTAAATATAATAAAAACTAAACCTAAAATAAAAATGAATCAGCCTAAAATAAAATAAAAACTAAATAAAAACCTAAACCTAAAAAATAAACCTAAAAATAAAACCAAAAAATAAATAAAAAATAAAACCTAATCCCTAAACTAAAAGAAACCTAAACCTAAAATAAAAATAAAATAAACCTAAACCTAAACTAAAATAAACTAAACTAAATTAAAGAAAACCTAAACCTAAACCTAAACCCAAACCTAAACAAAATAAAATAAAATAAACCAAAAATAAACCTAAACATAAACTAAAAAACCCTAAAATAAACCTAAAATGAAAACCTAAAACCTAAAATCTAAACCTAAAAAAAAAAAAAAAAACTAAAGCTAAACCTAAAAATAAAAAAATAAACCTAAACCTAAAAAAATAAAATAAAAATAAAACTAAACTCAAAAATAAACCTAAAACTAAACCTAAACCTAAAAGAAAGCTAAAATAAAAACCTAAACTAAAATAAATAAAATAAAAATAAACCTAAATAAAAATAAAAATAAATTAAACTAAAATAAAAAAACTAAATAAACATAAACATACTAGTTTACTTAATTTTAAAAAAATATATATTAGAAAATAAGAACTAAAAAATCTTAACCCTAAATCCTCCCTAAACAACTAACCTAAACAAACCTAAACCCTAATCCTAAACCCTAAACACTAAACCATAAACTCAAACCTAAACCCTACAACCTAAACCTAAATAAAATGTCAAACCTTAAACCCTAAACCTAAACCCTAAACCCTAAACCTAAACTAAAACCTAAAAGCATAAACCCTAAAACCCTAAACCCTAAACCATAAACCATAAACAAACCCTAAACCTAAAACCTAAACCCAACAAACCCTAAATCTAAACCAAACCCCAAACCCCAAACCCTAAACCTAAACTAGTAAAAATAAAAAAAAATAAAACCCTAAAATCTAATAAACCTAAACCTAAACCTAAGAATGGGTGAGAACCTTGATGGTAGGAACATCACCATATGCTCGCCTAGATTTGGTGGAGGTGAAGGCGAGGGCAGTTATTAGAAGTGGTGGGGATCTAGAGGTGGTGGTCATGGAGGTGGTGGTTGGAGCAATGGTGGTTATGGAGGCGGACTAACAATGGAGATTACAACCATGGTGGTGAGGGAGAGATCGGGATATGATGGTTGAACCACCAGAGAGGGGTGGTTCTGATGGGAACTGGAGAAACTGAAGAATGGTTGATCCAATCTGTTACTTATGGAAATAAACATAAACATAAACCTAAACCTAAAAAATAAACTAAAATAAAAAATGTAAACTAAAATAAATAAACTTAAAATTAATAAACAAAATTAAATAAAAAAATTAACCTAAATAGAAATAAATAAAATAAATAAAAAACTAAATAAACCTAAACCTACTGGTTTACTTAATTCAAAAAAACCCTAAACCCTAAACCTACAACCCTAAACCCTAAAAAACCATAAACCCTAAACCATTAACCCTAATCTAACCCTAAACTCTAAATCCTAAAAACCCTAAACCTTAAAGCCTAAACTTTATACCCTAAACTAACCCTAATCCCTAAACCCTAAACCCAAAAAACCTTAAAGCCTAAAGCATAAACACTAAACCCAAAACCCTAAACCCTACATCCTAAAATCAAGAACTAAGCTAAATAAAAAATTAAAAATAAAATAAATTAAAACCTAAACCTAAATAAAATAAAAAAAAAATAAAAAATAAAAAAACTAAAACTTAAACTTAAACTAAAAAATAAAATAGTAAAATAAAAAAAATAAACTAGAATAAAATAAATAAAAACAAAAACAAAACTAAAAAATAAAAAACCTAAATAAAAAATAAAAATAAAATAAACCTAAAATATTATAAAAGAAAAACTAAACCAAAACAATAAACGTAAAAATAAATTATAAATAAGACCTAAACCCTAAAGTAAAAAAAGTTAACCTAAAATAAAAATAAAATAAAAAAATAAAATAAACCTAAACCTAAACTAAAATAAAGTAAACCTAAACCTAAACCTAAACTAAATAAAATAAAATAAACTAAAAATAAACCTAAACCTAAACTAAAAAATAAAACCTAAAATAAACCAAAAATAAAACCTAAACCTAAACCTCAAAAAAAATAAAATACTAAACTCTAAACCTCTAACCCTAAACTCTAAACTCTACAAGTTTCAAATCTAAAGCTCAAACTCCTAAACCCTAAAACTCTAGACCATAAACCCTAAACCTAAAACCCAAAACCTACAACACTAAACCCTAAAACCACAAACCTAAACCCTAAACTAACTAAACCATAAACCTAAACTAACCCTAAACCCTAAACCTAAGAAAGTAGAACCTTGATGGTAGGAACATCATCGCCAACCAGCTTAGTCTAGATTGGAGGTGGTGAGGTGTGATGGTTATCACAAGGGTCATGGGATCTGAGGTGCCATATGGATGTGGTAGAGTAGTGGTGTATAGGGAGGAGGTGAGGGAGGTTATAGCCTGGTGGTGGAAGAGAGATCGGGGATATGATAGTGGATCCCGCTGCTCGAGAGGCGGGTGGTTCTGATGGGAACTAGAGAAACTAAAGAACGATCGATCTAATATGTTGCTTATGGAACTATGTCTTTATAATGAGATGGTTCTACTTATCTTGGTTGATTTGCTCTATGGGTGCTCTTTTTATCTATGTCATCATTTGTGTCTTATAAAACTTGGGGTGCTACTTGGTTGATGAAATTTAAAATAAGAAATGTTGAATATGAATTTATTCTCTAAAAAAGAAACCTAAACTTACACTAAAACTTAAACCCAAAACTTAAAACCTAAACCCTAAACCCTAAACCCTAAACTAAATCCTAAACCCTAAACCCCTAAACCCTAAACACTAAACCCTAAGCTATAAACCTAAACCCTAAACTCAAATTAAACCTAAACTATAAATCTTAAACCCTAAACCCTAAACCCTAAATCTAAAACCTAAACTTAAACCCTAAACCATAAACCCTAAACTAAAACACTAAAAAACCTAAACCTAAACCCTAAACTAAACTAAACCCTAAAACCTAAAACCCCTAAACTTCAACCCTAAACCTTAAACCTTAAACCCTAAACCCTAAACCCTAAACCCTTAACCTTAAAGTAACCCTAAACCCTAAACTAACCCTAAACCCTAAACTAACCTTAAACCCTAACCCTAAACCCTAAACCTTGAATGAAGATGTCATTAGGAGTAGATATAAAGAATGACCTAATCCTATCATAGTTATGGTAAAGAAAATGCAAGTGAATTTCTGACTATTAGAGATTTGAATACCTAACCCTAAATCATATTTTAATACCATAAATTAGAAATATTTTTATACATTCTCCTTCATCTATCCACTTTCTAAAAGAGGATAAATGAAAATAGAATATATAAAAATATGCCTTAGTTGGGATGCTACTAGATCAGTAGATGTTCTTATTGAGGATGATCGGTATGATATTGAGGAGAGATGTTCTATCAAAAGATAGAAGTCACCACCCTACAATGGACCTAATCACCTAATAAGGACTCCTAAGGATAATGGGCATATGCAAAGATTCTTCCCCTACTTTACATGGAAAAGTGAAAGTTTATTTTAAATGTTCATTAAGTTCTCCAGAGCAAGCCCCATAATTAATTACATCCTAAGGAATGAGATCCCTTAGGAATACTCGATAAGGTAAATGATCATTTTCTTCAAAGATTTCAATAGGTAGGACTATCAATCGATTAGCTTATTTTGGAAGATCAAATGGGATTGATCAAAGAGGGGGGAGTTATTATCGAAGCCAAAGGAAGATAAGTAGGAGATGCCTATGATACTAGGAAACCTAGCGAGCATCTCATACACTCCTATGGTTGGACTTTACATTTTAGAATTTGATTTAATTTTTTTGAGTTTAATTTTTTATTAGAAATTTAGAGCTTATGATTCTACAATATAATATTATGGAAATCCCTAAGAGGTGAGGATTTATGCTTATGGCCAACAAAAGGGAGAAGAAACCTTAGAACCTAAATCTAGGGAGCTTTGGCGAGGGCCAAAATCATAACTTAAATGTAAGGTGAAAATGGGTATTTGGTTTGCCTCCACAAGAGAGGACAAACCACCCGATTGCTTAGACTTATAACCGCCTGGGGGTGGATGCCAACTAACTCCTCCTATGGTTTTAAATTCATGTAGGCAAGTCATATGCTTTATGCAAGATAGCTAGGTTGTTATTTATTTATAAAGAGACTAAGTCCTTAAACTGACTCCCTAAAGAGACTAGATCATTTAAGGGTATGCTTCAAATGACCTAAATATAATGAAATTCAGATTTCATTTTATTTTTATTTTGGGACAAACATTTTGATTCAGGATAATAGGATTCATATGCCTAATGCATGAGAAATGAGATTATTGGCCAAAATCAGCGAGAAGGGAGGAGGTGTGTTTCAACCATGGCTCTCAAAGGTCAAGCCAAGTTTCTCTAGAAATGGTGGAAGTCCTCCAATCAATAGTGAAAATAATATGCATTTGTGCATGATGTTATAAAAGAATTACTCATCCAACTAAGGGGTTATGAATTCTTTTATCTTGATCTTTAGCCTAAGCTTTAGGTGAGGTTATGAGCTCTTTAGTTTAGTTTTAAATTTTTATGTTTGGTAGAAGATTTATTTTCTCCTAAGAGCCTAATCCACATCCAGGCCATACATAAACCAAGAAAGAAAATAGGAAAAGGATGCCACTTAATGCACAAGCTAAACAAATCATCAATCAATTTATAAAGCTAATCGCAAAAGAATAAGAGGCCATTGTGGTCAGGTACCACCGCACAAACCCAAAAACACATTGGGTAGCCGAGTTCTACCCTTATACAACCCAGATTACAAATGTATTACATACAATTAAGCAAGGAACTCATTGTTATGGGGGTCTTCAAGCTTCATTTCTTCATTCTTCTTTTCTTCTTCTTCTTCTTTTCTTCTTTCTTCTTGGTTCCTTCTTTTGGTTGGTTGGTGGATGTCTATTTCACATGGTGCATAAGATGAGATCTTATGACCAATGCTCATCCTAAACCCCATAACAATCATTCCAAAAATCCTAATTGCAAAAATTACATGAAAAGGAAAAGGAATTCTAGCTAACACCTACAAAATTGAGATTAGCTAAACAAACCACACAAATCCCAAGCATGTATATTGGACTTATCACCACACACATGGGTCTATTGGATTATGCTTAGGGTTATAAGCACACAACAAAAGCATTTATATTTTTATTTATTAGAATGCCCTTTAAGCACAATCCCTTGCAAAAAATAATGATTAGACTTAATTGTCCTATCATTCATTCTACACACATACATTCTAACATCTAGACTAAATCATATATCAAAAAATAAAAAGCAAGCATCAAACCATGCACCACCCTAACCTAAATGCTAGAAATGGTGATTTAGCCTAAAGTGTGTGCTTTAAAGGTTTGTGTGGTATGCTTTAATTTAAGTTAGAATTTTCTAAGTATGAAGAATGTTCAACTTAGAGGAGGGTTTCATTAAGTGATTTAGTTATTTTGTGTTGATTTTATTTTTATGTTTTGATTAGGTTCAAGTGAATCCTACAATTATTGGTTATAAAGAAAAGATAAGAGAACTTCTCTTTCCTTCTCTAACCTAATTAATTTCTAAAGTGGAACCATATTTTATGTTTTTTTGGTGAATTTTTTATTTAAGTATTTTAATTAAAACTAAGTTTAGATGAAGTTTGAACAAGCCTATTCAAAAAGAAAGACATTTTAAGATTAAATAAAATGAATTAAATTCACAAAACATACATCACTTCATTTCTTTCCCAACATGTATAACATGCATATGATTGAGTCCTAAACATATCTATACATACAAATGAATATGTTAACACACTTTATGATGCATGCTAAGTAATTCATTTAAGAAAATTTGGATGTTTATGATGCATGATTTTCATTAAGTAGCAAAGGGATTTCTTATCCAACTTTCACATGCACATATGAATGTATGAAAGGCATAAGTGAGTATGATGCCATTGTTAACCAGAGGTGTAAGGTACAAGACCTACTTAGGGCTACTTAAAGCCTCACAACCTTTTGTCCACTAATATACTACTTTCCTTAAATACAAGCTTATGTAAAAAAGAAATGAATGGAAAAGAAAGAATGCAAAAGTTGGTGTTGGTTGATTTATTTTGTTTATGTAATTCATATGTGCAAGCATAGGTATCCTTCTTAAGTGATGGTATAGGAATGAATAGGATATGGAATTAGGCAAGTGTTAGGTTCTTTTCAAATGAGCCATACACCTTGCCAAATCCTATTCAAAACTATACTAAAAGAGAAGAGAAGGAAGACCTACACTAAGCACATCCTTATATTTTACTCACATGCAAACTTATAAATAAGATATAAGTGACACACTTTCAGTTTTGATAATTGATTCATATGTTTTGAAAATAATTTGAATTTAATAGTGATAATAGCCCCTCATATTCTTACTTTAGCCAACACATGCAATTTGACATAAAGGAAACTTTTTCATTTTAAATTTGATTTTTGAAAAGCATGGATGCATGAAACCATATGACACACATATTTAGCATGTTGGGGAAGAACTAAAGCAATGAAAGCATGTAAACACATTCACTTTAATTAAATCCTAAAGACAATCTTATGAAATAAGAAAGCTTAAAGTAAATCAAAGTTTATTTAATATGATTTTTGTTTGATTTTGAATTTGATTTAATTTCGAAAAATGTGAATTGAGTTTGCTGTTCCTAACCCATTCCCACATGTGTTTGATATTTTTGTTCAATTTTTAGATGATTAGATTTATTTTATATTTTGATTAGTTTAAGGTATGAATTAAGCATGTTAATTACCACTTACCTACACCACCTTAGCATAGTTAATCAAATAATTATGAGCCAATGAGATGACATAAAACCTCACAAGGAATTTAAATTTGCAATGCACCTAGGAAGAAAAGGGCCTAATGCAATTTGGCTCATGATTAATGATTAATTAAGCTAAGGGGTTTAACTTAAGTAATTTCAAATACCCCTCACACATATGAGTTGAATTTTGATTTTAATTGAACTTAGACTTTGAACACCAAGCATCTACCCCAAGTAGAGATTAATTAAGTTTTAAAATTTTAAGAAATTAATTAAGAGGGTAATTAGTGAATTAGCCCTTAATTAAAAGAGGATTAAGAAAGAAATGGGGGTTTAAGGAATAGCTTAGGGGAAATGCCCCAAAATTATTCTCTAAATCATTTATTTACTGAAACAGGCATTAATCAACATTAAAAAAGGGTTAAACCATTAATCAAGCCCTTAATTAACTTTAATTACATTAAGGGGGTAATTAGAAATGAATTAGTAATTTCCCAATTAAGCCACCAATAAATCCCAAGAAAATTAGAGATGTAAAATCATCCCCAAAATACACTCAAGAAGTTTGAGAAGGATTAATTAGGAGTAATTAGTAAATTAAGATTTCTAATAAAACCCAAAATTAGAGAAAGACAATATTTAAAATCAATTAAAACCAATTTTAGAATATTAGATTGAATTATCTTTGATAATTTACCTTTTTTTATTTTTTGATTTTAGATATGAATTTTAAGTTTAGGGATTAATTAGAATTATAAAAAGCCAATTAATAAGTCCAATGCCACACAAGTGAATGATTTACACGTGTCATCCATGAGCTACTTAAATGTCATAATGTAATCACATGCGTACCCACTTTGGCCTTCACCATTCAATCAAGGATCGAAAGGCAGATTTAATCCATGATTTTAAATGGATAAAATAGGACATAAAATAGATTTAATCTCATCCCATCCAAAATGCGATGGATGGGAGATCATCCCTATTCTTCCCTCGAGGAATAATGGAGACCGCCCACTTTCAAAGGAAGATTTGATCGCTGATTGGGATGAAATCTTGCACACATCATCTAACCCTAATGGCAAGCACATCTAATGGTCAAAATTTCATGAGATCAAAATTTCTTTCACAAAGCTCCACACCACATTGAGTTTAGTGATAAAAAAAATGTCATAACATGTCGGAGGTGATCATCGACGCTTGATTCTCTTGGAGGAGCTTCGTTTAGTTAAGATGAAGCTTTGGTGAAAGTTTTAGCTCTTGAGGTTAAGTCGATAACTCCATGGACCAATCCTCCTTTAGCTTCCTTGTGGCTTTAATCTAGATGAATCTTACTCTACCTTTGGAGCTTGGGAAAGGGCTTGGGCAAGCTCGACTTGACCCTCTGGTGGAGTGTGCAAAGTGAATTTGGTTGAGATTGAGTATGGAGAAAGTTGGCAAATCCATGGAGCTCCCCTATTTTTCCTTCCAGAGAGCTTAGGAACTCTTTCTAATGACTCCTAACACTCTCCCTTAATCAAATTATGCTCTGTTGGAATTGAAGTGAATTAGGGGGAGTATATCTCCCCCTTAGGCAATTAGATGGTCGAAGCTTCACTTGCCATTTTGATCCAATTGACCTTAGGTAGTGGGTTGATTTATCAGTTAGAGGCTTGCACATGGTTGTTTTGGGCTAGGGAGTAGAATGGTAACTCCCCTTGTGGTTCAAATTGAGTGGGAGCATGATTCCCATGTGGCCAATTTGAGCCATGTGCTCAGTTTTGGCCTTGAGTCAAGTTGGGTTGACCCAAACCCATTGGGTTGTGTGCACCACCCTCCATAGGGTTTACTTGAATTGAAAAGTATCAAGTAGGTATGAAGAGGAATTGACCAAATTCCCATGGATTTGACCAAAGTTTTGTTCTATGGCCTAGTAAATGGTCATTTGGCTGATTTTGAATTTGGATATGTTGGGTATGTTGAGAAAATAGTTTGGCCAAGTTTCATTGATTTGGAGTTCATTTGGTTTGGTTTTCATGTTGACCCATTTAGGTCAAAATGGGTCAACTTGGGACAAGTTGACCAATTGGTCAAATTGGGTCAAACTAAGGATTGGGTCCAATTCATGTGACCATTTGAAATGTTTTGGTTTTGGCTTTGATTTAACAATTTGGTTTAGGTTTGAATTTGGTTCATATGACTTCATTTAGGTCAAATGGGTCAAGTTGACCAATTTGACCCATTTGACTTATTTGAGCTAGGCCATGGGTAGTTTTAGGTTTGTTTAGTCAAATGAAGTAGATTGGTATCTTTGTTTCCAATCAATTTTTGTTAAGTTTGAATTTGTCTCAACATGACCCTTTAGGTCAAGTTTGGTTCAAGGTCTATTGGGCTAGGTTAGGTCTAGTTCAATTGAGGCTTTGGTCAAGTTCAACAAGTGATTTGGAATGAACTTGACCCATTGGTTTCAATCAATTTGGCTTAGATCAAGTTTTGACATTTTGACTTTTAGGTCAAGTAACTTGGGTCAAGTGGCCAATTGGCTAGGTTAGGCTCAAATGTTGACTTGGTCAAGTTCAAACATTGGTCATGAATGAACGTAGATCAATGGTTTCAATCAATTTGGCCTATGGTGAATTTTGGCTATGTTGGGTTTTATTTTGGCTAAGTGTTGACTTGGTCAACCCTTAGGTTTGACTTGGTTTGACCCAATTTGATTGATTGATCATCTCATGATGATTGTTGATCATGATTAGAGGCATAGGTGAGTTTGATTCAATCCAATTTGGTTAGGATTAGAATTTGGCTCATAAGGGTACTTTAGGTCACTTTGGGTCAAGTGAGCCTAAGTGGGTCAAATGGCTTGGTCAAAGCTTGATTTTAGTTTGATTAAACTTGTATAATTTTATGATTGAAATATAACCATTTGTAAGTTTTGAGTCCAAATGGTTTTGATTCATTTAACAATTTCATATTCAAAGGAAGAACATGAATGGATTTTGAGTTTGATTTTGAAGTTTTGATTGTTGATTGAAGTTTGTATTTATATTTGGATTCATGATTGAAGGATTGATTGAATCATGAAGAAAATCAAGAGTTTGGCTTGATTTGAATGATTTGGCTAAGTTCAAGATCTTGAGAAAGGCTTAAAGTTGGATTTAGAATGGATTAATGATTTTTTGAATTTGTTTGATTGATTTGAATTTATATTTCATTTATATATGTGAATATAAATGAGAATATAAATGAGTTATGAGAAAATTTCAATTTGAATTGATTTGATCATGAGATAAGTCCTTAAGAAAGGAACTTAAAAAGATTAAAATTTTTTTGAATTTAAATTTTTGAATTTAGTTTGATTGATTTGAATTTATATTTCATTTATATATGTGAATATAAATGAGAATATAAATGAGTTATGAGAAAATTTCAAGGATTTGAATTGATTTGATCATGATTTATAAGTCCTAGGAAAGATTAAAGGCTTAAAAGATTTAATTGGAATTTGGAATTTTGGATTTAGTTTGATTGATTTTGGGTTTCAATCATGGATTTCAATCAAGTGGTATTGATTTGAGTTTGGAGAAAATTAAATAAGATTGATTTGGAGTTTGACTTAAAGGAAGAAAGTGAAGAGTGGTTCAAGCTAAGGGTAGGAAAATTTTCCTAACACCCCTAAGGCATGACCTATTCCTATGGCTAACTCTTCTAAGTCTCTAGGGCTAGGTTGAGTGTCCACCTAATCACTAGATGTGTTTTAAGACTAAGGATCTAAATCTAGAAGTCCTATGTCTAAGATGGAGGGGTTGAGAGCTCATTCTAAAAATAAGGGTCAATAGAGGGTGTCCAATAGGTGGGTGTGACGATAGGAACACCATATGTGTTGACAAATGATCAATAACATCGAATGATCACAAGGACTAAAAGATGATCTACTCAACCAAGGTGCAGAAGAATCCATATTAGTGTAATGTGTTACTTACATCAAGGACATAAGAGAGGGAAGGAATCCACTAGGGATAGAGTGTGAACCTTCCACTGGGAAGGGTTCAAGTCATCCAAGGGGATGATAGGTTTGATTTGATTTGAGTCATGAGGAGAAATTTCAACTGGGAAAGGGTTGAATTTATTTTTTTAGATTTGGATTTTGAGATGAACCCTATTTGATGATGGTAGGAGCCACGGAGGTCGAGACCAACTCATTTCCAATCCAAAGGGGTAGTCTACTAAACACATAGTAAATACTAACCAAAGGGATACCTTTCGTAAAGAATCGCATTAGGAAGAAAGTGTAGTAGACTTACATCCTCCAAAGTAGGGACTAGTTGCTTGGGTAATCTATTGGCAAGGCAATATATTGAACCCAACCTAGGGTAGACTATTAAGTGAATGGTGCTGGGAGACTTAGATCAGCTCAAAGATAGTCAAGATTAATTTTATTTTTAGATTTATTTTGATGAATTACATTGGTTTGTGATGGATCACACTGAGAAGGAGCTTACATCAACCTAAAGCTTTCAAAGATTTATTGAACTAGAGGGAGTAGCTTCTTGGCCGATGGGAGAGATATCAGACTAAAGGAGTTCCTTTCAGTTTGCAATGATCAATTCAAGGGAAGAAAGCTTAGAGACTCACATCTTCCACTATAAAGACCACGATCGCTTTTTGGGCAACAAATCAAACACCTATCGCCAATTTATGGCCAATCATGCTAGAAAGAATGCATAGTCTTACATCTTCCAAAGCGATTAATTGGTAACCGCTTATGGAAAAATAGATTGAACCCAACCTAAGGGTGACTAGTGAGTAATGACCAAGGATTTATCTCAACTCGTGTAGTCTTTAGGGAGTTTTGTTGACACGCCCTAAAAAATAGATGCCTGCTAGAAAACACTTTGGGAATTCTAATCCATAAGAAAAAATTTTGTTTGTTTATTTATCATGGACCCTATTAGTTTGCGAGGGATCAAACTAAGAAGGAGCTTATATTAGCCTAAACCATTTATTTATCAACCAAGTGAGAATTGTGCATCACCAAAAAATTCTCCAACCATAGGGGTTACAAGGAAAGGGAAACTATCCAATCCAAGAGTAACCTAGGTAGTGTCTAAATGGGGTTGCAAAGTACTTAATCCAAATAGAGTGCCCATAGGGGATAGGACCACTAAGGGCTTAATACAAAACCTTGAAGAAGATGACATGGCTAGTCATATATCCAATAAATATTCGATGGCCAACTCAAGGAGAAAGTGTGGGAACTCACATCTGCCAAGAGGGGTGTATCCACTGAGTTTTATCGATAGCAACATCAACCAACCTAGCCCATATTTGCAACAATTATCCTAGGAAGAAAGCTCGGGACCAACATCCTCCCATAGTAGAATTGAGGATATGCCTTTCACCTGACAAAAGACCGACCTATGACTATGAAAAGCCACTAGACTTATCAACTATGTAGTCAAGAGGAAAGGAGCCTCGGGGACTTATCCTAAACCTTAAATATACTCGACCTAGTTAAATCATGATGATTAGTTCAAGAAGAAACCTCAAGGACTCACATCTCCTTAAATAAAATCAACATGAGGTAGCTTAATGATTGGGCAGTGAAGACTACCATACTAATAAGGCACCCATTGGTTTGTAATGATCAAGTTAGGAAGAAAGCATAGGGACTCAGATCTTCCAAACAAGTGATCACTAGGGTGAGATACTAGCAAGGTAGCATGTAGACCTGACCTAGAGAAGCTAATGAGTGAGTACCACAGGGGGCTTGCTCCCACATCAAAATAGCTCGAGATAAAAGATTTGTGTTTATTTTTTGCATGTCAAAGGAATAGGATGCCTGGGGACTCTTACACCTACCTTAAACAAGCTAGGATTTGATGAAATGGTAGAGATGGAAAATAGGATTCTAAGAAAATATCCTCGGTTCTCTTATACCTAACTTAGTTGTGCTAATCAAATAGATGCTCAAGTTCTCTACACCTATTCTAATAGCATGAGAATGTGTTTGTGTTATGAAAGAGGGATAGGATGCCTGGGGACTCTTACCTACCCTAAACACGTCAAGCAAATAATGCTTGAAAGAAGAGAAGACTTGATGATGGAATTAAATTTTTGTCTTTTATTAATAATTATTTTCAAACATGATTTATTTCATGGAAATATTTCTAGATAGAGCCCATTAATTGGAAGATCATGTGTTTCCCTTACAATCAATAAGATGATAAGATCCTCTTGGTAGGCCTTCTATGACATCTTCCCAAGTGGGTTCAAACATGCCTCCCATCTTTTGATGGGCAACAATTGGTCTCCTTAGGACTAACACAAGTTCTCATACTCGAAAAGACCTAGGGCAAACCAGCTTATTGTGAGCTTGAATCATTTTGACCTTGTACAACTCGAGGTTCTCACACACCCGTAGGCGACTCTCCTCCCAACCTTCAAGCTCTTCTAACTACAACTTTACATCATTCTCTATAGTGATCTTATTACCCAATGCTATCCTTAGTGAGAGGAGTTGAACTTAAAGGTAGAAACGTACCATACACATTAAAGAAAATTGGGTAGACTGAGTTGAGTTCGGTATGGTGCGGTATCACAAGGCTTCAACCAACGCTCATTCCACTATCGCTGTTGTCATCAAGAGTTTTCTTCAATATTTGGATGAGAGTTGAATGTTTCTAAGCCATTCTATGGGGTAGTAGATGAGTATCTCCAATCTATATCATGTCTTCTGCAAAGCTAATGATCTTCATGCTTTTGAATGCGTATTATCGATAATTTGTTGAGGCACCAAACCTATATACAATATGGTTCTGAAAAATTGAAGCACATGTCGATTATGACCTTTGAGTGGGATAGCTTTCACCTTGAAAAGTAGGGTGGCTAAGATGAACCATTGACCCTAAGAAGGAGGATCAATGACGATACAATGTCGCACCAACACTCGAATGGCCATGAGGCCAATGTAGGTGTAAAATGTTGGGTTGGTGGAGGAATACACTGTACCGACATATGGCATCTCCTAGCAACATCCATGCAATGAAGGCTAGTAGTATCCTAGTCTTGATCTTCCTTCATCTTGAATGATTGATGCGCCATGACTTGAATGTACCTCAGTTATAATGCCATGGGTTTCATGTTTGTCTAAACAACTTAACCACATTTGGTCAAAGGAACGTCAGTATAGGGTTCCATCAAGGAGTGTATAGGAGAGAGCTCTTTGTTTCACCTGATGGGCTTGTAACTATTCTTGAGGTAGTTTGTCGGTGTTCAAATAATCAAATAGCTTCCTCCACCTACCTTGTCCATTTTGGCAACAACAACCTTCCCTTCATGAGAAAGTCTCTAGATGAGTTCAACATCAAAAAAGGATATGACTTGTATATTTTGGACCTTTATTGAAATGGACTCATCTGACATGCCAATTCGCAAGTTTGGCCAAAGTGTCTACTACTGCTTGCAACCTTGTAGATGAGATTTGGGCCAATGCTTCATGGTATACCGGTAATGATGAAGCTTTGAGAACCTATAAGACTAAATAATGACCAACCGAGAATCCCCAAAGATTTTGATGCTCTTGACACTAATAGTGATGGCTAACTATAGACCAAAATCAAAGCCTCATACTTAACTTCATTGTTGGCGGGGTTGGAAAGATATGAGAATCTCATCACATCGTTAGAGTTAGAGAACTATTCCCCTATCTTTCATGGGAGAGTAGATCATGGTGCTTCCCTTTGAAAAGAAACTGCACCATCAAAATACATCTCCCATCGCCGGGCTACCCTAAGTTCATGATTTATTCATTGGGAGATCATCATTCTAAAATCGAGGAATGCGCTAAGAAATCTAGGTTGTCCTTTATAAATGAGGAATGTGATATTAAAACTATGAGAGAATCATGTGTCAAACATTATAGAAGTGTTGGCAAGGTACGATGATTTTTTTCTAGAGATCAAGTTCACCTATGAAAGCATATAATGTCATACCTTTTGGGAAGCAAAGATCAAAGCTAGGCAATGTTTCTCAAAAGGTGGATAGTTTTCTTCAACAAGAATTAGATAATAATTGAGATAGTAGAGAGCATTCTCCTTCCTTCATCATTGGCTTGGGCCAACAGAGCAGAGAGTCATCCAATGTAGTGTAGAGGATGAGTGGCAAGATGGGCACTAGAACTCAGCCATCAACACCGCTAATGTCTTTGAAGGCATATTGACACTTATCATCCCACTTGAACTTGGCATCCTTTTTTACAAGTGGTTAAAATGGCTTGCATCTCCCCGATAGGTTGGAGATAAAGCATCCTAGATACATTTGCCATCTTGAAGGATTTAAGTTTAAACTCTAGTAAGTGATATTTAAGATAGTTTGATCTTTTTGATCTATTTTATTCTCGTGGTAGAAAACAAACCCAAGAAATTTCCTTGAAGCTACTCTGAATGTACACTTCAAGGGATTCATTTTGAGGTTATATTCTCTTAATCATTCGAAAACTACTCTCAGGCCAAAGAGGTGGTCTTCCTTTTTTCTACTCCTGACTACTAGATCATCAATATAGCACTCAACCTGATGGTGGATGAGTTTTTGAAGATTTGTGTCATGGCCCGTTGGTATGTAGCAAGCATTTTAAGGCCGAAAACATGACCTATAACAAAGATTCGACGGTTCGAAAGTAGTTTTTTTCATCTTTATGAGACATCTTGATTTGGTTATAGATGACCCATCCATGAAAGAGAAGACTATGAGATGAGGCAATGTCCACCATTAATTCTAGTATAAGAAGAAACTCATCCTACATGCCTTATTAAGTCCTAAAAATATATGAATTTGGCCATTTTCTTAAGGATGACACTATAGGATATTTTCTTCTCCGATGGAACCAACATCGATCGCTTTTGACTTCAAAATGACCTATTGTTCAATTCTTAATGCATGGTAGGTGGCTTGCTTAATAAAGGTAGTGTTTGGATCTATTGCTAGCTTGTGGACTGCTATGTCAAAAGATAATTCAGGCATCTCTTCATAACTCCATGAGAAGTAGTCTTTAAACTCAGTCAATAACCTAACTAAGTCATTGGTTTCTTCTTCATTCAGCAATGAATTGATGTACATCAGGCATGGATGTTCTTCTATCCCAAGGTTGTTTCTTTAAGCTTGTCAATTGTTGAATGAATCTCCTCTTCAAATTCTAGTGGTGCCTCTTTGATTTAGAGGTCATCTGATGTCAAGGTTTCTCACACATTCTCATTAGAGTTGGGGTGTGTGAAAAGAACCATCGAATTCCAAATGATTGGTAACTAAGTAATCATCATCACCCACTATCAATCCTATTCTCGCTCTTGATTATGCTTTTCATCTATATTGTTCCATAGCTTCAAAGTACCCACTCGTCAGACCATGTATGAGGAACTAAACCTTTTCAGAAGATTATGAACACAAGGCGAGAAAAAGTCAAATGGTAATTCCATTAATTCTTTAAATGTATCCTCCTAAGTTCTACATCAACTTGGGACTTGAGGATGATGATCCCAAAAAGAATCTCTTCAGATTCACATCATTGGAACACTAGGGACTTTCTTAAGTACTAAACCTTCAACTTTCTAAGATGTAAGTAAGGTTAGAGCTAAGGTTCCCGCCTATCAATAGTTTCACATAAACTAGATTCAATACTTGCTTTTTCTGAGGCTAGTCTTTGTCTCTATGGATGAAAGTCACCCCCAATGGAACCTGAGAGGTTGGTTGGTATACTAATCACATTAGATTCATCCTCCAACTAGATTCCAAGTCATTTGAATATAGTGCTCCTATGAAGGAACATGACTATGTTGTCGATGGCCAACCTTCCACCTCTGAACTTCTGCTATGCCTCTACCGGTGGAGGTTGAACCTTCTACCCACATGTCCATATGATGGAATGAACTGTGGAATGTAATATGCTTCTATTTCTTCTTCAATTCCTTTCTTGTTCACTTGGATTTTCATTTTTTCTTTTGATTTTAAGTTTGAATTATCCAAGTTCAAAGGTGTTTGAGGAAGATAGTAGCATCTCATAAATCTCAACCTCTAACTAAAATGGCTTTTCATCTCATATGATTCAATCCATCTTTTCTTGATGCATCATTAGGAGGATGAATTATTTTGATGTATCCAAGGCTACTAGCAATGAATTGTTCAAATCATCAATGATGTAAAACTTGGCTTCAGTCTTCTAGTCACCTATCTCCAAAGGTAACACAATGGAACCTAATGCCCAATCACCTTGTTCATTGAATCCTGTCAACATAATCTGATCTCCTTGAAGTGTGGAGATGTCAATCCTCTAATAGGCAAGGGTCTTTAGACTCATAATGTTCATCGATGCAACTAGATCCATGAGAACTCTGGCTAGTTTGAACCTATCCATGTCGAATGATGTGAGGGGCTGGTTGTGCTCCCCGAAGGTCTTCATCTGAAAGTGATCCGGGCTTCTTTTGTGTAATGTGCCTCCTCATCTATAGCGATAAGCTGAGCTAAGCATATTTCATGATCAAGGAGATCCTTGATTAGTGATTCCCTCATTTTCGATAAGTATATGCTTAGCTTAGATCAAAATTTCTTAGATGAGAAAGGACATTATAGTCCACCTTGGGCTGATCCTCCACAAGCATATCCAAGGTGGAGCATCATGGAGGGGCTTCATCCTCTGCCCAATGACTTGTTTCCTCATCTTGACGTGCCTAGGAGGTAGAACCTTGCTATGGAGGTTGACTCGATCATGGGCGGTAATGTTTCTACCGCACATCGCTCACCAGCTTCTCCTATGGGACCATTGGAATTGGATGATTTAAGTCTATCTCAAGAGGAAAACCCATAGTATGAAAGGAAAGTCCAACTCTAAATGAAGTGGACAATCAAAATTGTTAGTTATTTTGACTTGAAGAGTTATCATTAGGAATAGAAGAAGACAACCCATCATAAGACACATGAAATTCAAGCTTTATTCTTCAATTTTGTTAGATTTGTTTGGAGGTACAAAGTAGAATCAAGTGAGGGTGGGGATTTGATGCCCTTATCTGTCGATACAAGAGTTCTACTAGTAGAAGAAGAAGAACTAGCTAAAGTGGAGGAAGTCGCTGGTGTAGAGGCTGCAACTATAGGCTGGAGGCTGGACTCAGTCAAAGGTTGCACTACTGGGCTATCCCAAGATGACACATGCTTGTGCTTGAAGCTCCCCTTTCCCAGTCATTGCAACTTGCAAACCTTTCCTGATGTTTGAGGTTTGAGCTGACTTAGGAACTTGCAAGAAAAGCTTCTTAATCTTCTGGATGATCTTCTTAGAGGTTGTGGATAAAGAAATATCACAACCTTCTTTATTTTTGGAACAATCATATGTATCTTCAAGGATTACCCTAATAGAACTGGATGGTTATTCCATAAGGTATTCATTTGGGATAGCATACATCCATGAAGTGTTCAAGAACCCCTTAAATGTGAATCCTCCAAAACATGGTTACATGGTGGTAGGCAAAAGTTAGATCATGACTTTTGCCAACTTCTCCGCTTCCTAGTTCAAAGTCAAAATCGACTTTAAGAGATTCTTAAAGATTTTCGACACCCCTTAAATGAATAATATTTGTTGCTTATCTAAAAGAGTAGTGGACCATAGACCGCAATGGGTATGTGTGCCACTTCTTTGGAGGCGGTCATGATTAGTTCTAGTTGTGGAGGTCATTGGAGGCCGAGGGTCACCTTTGGTGGTAAAGGAGGTGGAAGAGAAGACTGTTGAGGTCATGGTCTTTTGTATTGATCTCTAGCTAGTGGCTTCCCATTATTTACCACTGTCACTATTCTCAATTTCTTCTCATTGACCTTTTGTGGCTTTGCTTTGGGTAGTTGGTCTTGAAAAGGTAATTGTTTGGCTTTTCCTTGTAAACTAGTCACCTTGTTGATTAGCTTCTGAAATATTTTGATAGTGAAGCCCTTACGCATGAAGGCGACCGGGCCATGGATATTCTATAAAAGAATCTCAATGGCATGTATAAATACTTCACATTTCATACTCGTGTTATGCCAACGAGAATATAATAAAAAGGGACTCACCTGGGTATTGTTGTGCTACAACGAGATCACCTATAGTAATCCTTTACTAAGCTCCAGCAAATCTCTTGATAAAGAGTTGCTCCAAATGATTGGTAACAACTAGAGTGGTATGGTGGAGACACCACCTACTCTCTATAAACAGGAGTTGTCCTCGCGATGACAGTCCCAGTGTAAGATGCTTCTATGGTAATGGTAGTATCTAAGAGAAATTGATAGGTAAGTGCCAACTCATGTCCAACCTCCACCTCCCTACTAGTAATATGAGTATGTATGGGCCTCTTTGCCCTCTTGTCAATATGTTTCCCACACTATGGGGATGATAGATCTCAAATCAAATTGAGCTCCACTCTCCATCATAGCTCCACCAACCAAGTGATTGATCTGAGGAGATAACCTCCTACTGGTAACAGGGTGATGCTAAACCACTTGGTGCTTTAATATCTTGAACCTGAGAGAGTATGAAATTGAAATCAATAGTGATCAAAGTAGGTACCTCCTACTACTAACAGATAGTGGCCTCCATCTTGTAATCCTAGTGTGATACTTAATCATACAATTTTGTTCATTCATTGTGTTCTGTAGATGAGAGGAGTGAGCTGACTTACTCTATAATCACTCAGGGAGCCTTACCAGAGTATGATGAGAGGTGCTATCCTCAAGTAGCATGAGAAACCACTGCAGAATGGAGTCTAATCATCACTTGGTGGATGCCATTTCTTCAATGAGGAGATATCAATTTGAAGTGAAATTGATTGAATGATCGTTCTACCCAACCACCAATATAGATAGGAGGCCCTCACATGCGATCCTCACTCCCTTAAATCCCCTACTAAAATGGATAAGGTGGGTATGATCCAATCGGGGGAAATTAGCCTGATCCAAGGCCAAGTCCATTCCATGAGGGAAAATGAATACAAACTTTTGCAAGCCTGCCATTTCAAATCAACCAAAAAACTAAAAGACAATCAGAGCATACTAATGTGGTGAATCGTAATATAGAAATGAGCTGGTTCCATATTTTGTTGATTTTTGAATTTGAATTTAGAATTTGAACCCACATCCAACATCTTGGAAGGGGTTCAAATGGATTTGAAGATTTAGAAATTTGATTGGGAAGAGAAATTTTTTAATATGAATCAAACTTCAACAAATTTGGGTATGTTGAAAAGTGGATTTAAATATTTTCAAAAGGATGCTTATGTAGGTTCATATTTGAAATTAGAGATTTTTATTTGAGGACCCTTTCCTTTATCAAATTTGGGTATGTTAAAGTTAGGGCAATTGATTTTCTTTGATTTTGTGTTTTAAAATTTTATTTAGCAAATTTGGATATATGAAGTGTTTGAATATAATTATTTTTTTTTGTGAATTGTTGTTTGATTTTGAAATTGGAATTAAACTTAGCAAATTTAGGTATGCTAAGTGAAGAACCCAATGTTTTGTTTGATTTTTTAAAATAAGATTCTTAAAATTTGAGTAAAGAAGATCCTAAATGTTTCATTTGTTTTGGGTATTTTGATTTGAAAAGTAGGATCCTTAGCAAATTTGGGTATGCTATGGAAATCCTAAATGTTTTTTTTTTTATTTTTTGATTTGTTTTTATTGAAAGTGGAGACTTTACTTTAGTAATATGCTAAGGAAGAAATTCCACTTCATTTTGTGAAATGGAAATTTCCCTTAGCAAATTTGAGTATGCTAAATGATTCCAAAGATGTGTTCAAAATTTTTGATTTTGATATTGTCTTGAAAATGGAAACTTCTAGCAAATTTGGTATGCTAAAGAATAAAGTTCCAAAGGTGTTGAAAATTTTTGGTTTTTAATTTGGAGACTTCACTTACCAAATTTGAGTATACTAAATGAAGTTCCAAATATATTTGAAAAAGTTTTGGTTTTGAATTTGGAGACTTCACTTAGCAAATTTGAGTATGTTAAATGAAGTTCCAAATATGTTTGAAAATTTTTGGTTTTGAATTTGGAGACTTCACTTAGCAAATTTGATATGCTAAATGAAGTTCCAAATATATTTGAAAATTTTGATTTTGAATTTGGAGACTTAGAAAATTTGAGTATGCTAAATGAAGTTCCAAATGTGTTTTTTTTTTTTTTTTGAATTTGGAGACTTAGCAAATTTGAATATGCTAAATGAAGTTCCAAATGTGTTTGAAAATTTTTGATTTTGAATTTGGAGACTTCACTTAAAATTTGAGTATGCTAAATGAAGTTCCAAATGAGTTTGAAATTATTTTGAATTTGGAGACTTCACTAGAAAATTTGATTATGCTAAATAAAGTTCCAAATATGTTTGAAAATTTTTTGTTTGAGTTTGAGACTTCAATTAGCAAATTTGAGTATGCTAAATGAAGTTCCAAATGTTTTGAAAAAATTTTTTGATTTGAGATCATAGCAAATTTGATATGCTAAATGAAGTTCAAATATGTTTGAAAATTTTGGTTTTGAATTTGGAACTCACTTAGCAAATTTGAGTTGAATGAAGTTCCAAATATGTTTGAAAATTTTGATTTTGAATTTGAGATTTCATTTTAGCAAATTTGAGTATGCTAAAAGTTCCAAATGTTTTAATTTTTTTTATTTTTTTTAATTTGAGACTTTAGCAATTTGAATATGCTAAATGAAGTTCCAAATGTGTTTGAAAATTTTGATTTTGAATTTTGAGACTTCACTACAAATTTGAGTATGCTAAATGAAGTTCCAATGTGTTTGAAAAATTTTTATTTTGAATGAGACTTTACTTAGCAAATTTGATGCTAAATAAAAGTTCCAAATATTTGAAATTTTTTTTTTTGATTTGGAGACTTCACTTAGCAAATTTGAGTATGCTAAATGAAGTTGCAAATCACTGAAAATTTTGTTTGAATTTGGAGACTTTTAGCCAATTTGAGTATAAAATGAAGTTCCAAATGTGTTCAAAATGTTTGATTTTGATGAGACCATTTAGCAAATTTGAGTATGCTAAATGAAGGTCCAAATATGTTTTGAAAATTTTTGATTTTGAATTTGGAGACTTCACATAGTAAATTTGAGTATGCTAAATGAAGTCTCAAATGTGTTTGAAAATATTTGATTTTGAATTTGGAGACTTTAGTTAGCAAATTTGAGTATGCTAAATGAAGTTCCAAATGTGTTTGAAAATTTTGATTTTGAATTTGGAGACTTCACTAGTAAATTTGAGTATGCTAAATGAAGTTCCAAATTTTTTGAATTTGAAAATATGATTGTAAATTTTGATTTTTTTTTTTTTGGGAAAAGGAGACTCATTCAACAAATTTGTATGTAGTATGGAAATCAATCTTATTTGAAATGTACAAATTTTGTTTTGTGATTATTACTTTTTTGAGAGAGGAATTCAAACTTAATCATATATGGGATATATTTAAGTGGGATTTCCAAATGATATTATTTTTTATTTGAATGGAATCTTCATTCAATTTAGGTACATTGAATGAAGATGTTCATATATGCTCTTTTTGAAAAATTTAGTTTTGTTTGAAAATGAAACCCAATTCAATAGGTATTGAATGGAAAAGTTCATATGTTCTTTAAAAAATTTTATTTTTTTTGATGACTTTGGAAAGATGATTGTTTATTTTATTTTGAAAATGAAATCATCAAAATGAAATGAAGGAAGATGTTCATTTGTGCTTTTGAAAGATTGTTGGTTTTATTTTTGAAGTTTCACATACAATAATTATAAGAATTGTTAAATGAGGGTGATTTAAAAATTTTGTGGAAAACATTTTATTATGTGCATTTTGAAAGAGTGCTTTTAAAAGAAAAGTTCTTATAAAAAATTATTTTGTCCATTATTTAGAATGAACCTTTCCTATTAAAAAATGATAAGGAAGTCTTTAAATGTTTCAAATTTTATTAAGATCTTTTTTTACCCATTGAGAATAAGGGCTTTTAAGACCAAAGGGTGAGGTCCTAATCAAAAGATGTTGGCTAACCAACTTAAGAATGAAATAAGCTAAGCCAATGGAAAGAAAGATGCTTGATTCATAATAAAGTACAAACCCACTATTAATACTTTATAAATGATCATTTACCAAAGATGGAGAGATGAACCATTGTAAGTCGCCAAAAAATTTGGTGAAATATTTTAATACATTCTGCTTCATCTATCCCCTTTTAGGAAAAGAATAAATGAAAATAGAAATATATAAAATTATGCCTTTAGTTAGATGCCACAGATCCATCATTCTTCTTATTTTCTTCGACTTTAGAGATGTACTATCTTGAAAGATAGAAGTCACCACCCTATAATGGACTTAATCACCTCAACAAGGACTTTAAGGACAATCATGTACCATTATTCCCTACTTTACATGGAAAAGGAATGGTTTATTTAAATCATGTTAAATTCTATAAAGGTCATAGTTAATTACATCTAAAATGAGATCTAAATACTCACAAAAAATGATTGTTGTCTTCAAAGTTTTCAATGGTAGGACTATTAATCGATTAACTTATTTTGAAAGATCAAATGGGATTGGTCAAAGTGGGGGGAGTTATTATCGAAGCAAAAGCATTTATATTTTTATTTATTACAGCACCCCTTAAGCACAATCCCCTGCATAAAATAATGGTTAGACTAAATTATCTTATCATTCATTCTATGCACATTCATCCTAACATCCATACTAAAACATATATCACAAAACAAAAGTAAGCATCAAACCATGCACTGCCCTAACCTAAAGCTAGAAGTGGTGACTTAGCCTATTGTGTGTGCTTTAGAGGGTTGTGTGGTATTCTTAGCTATGGATTTAAGTTAAAGTTTCTAAGTATGAAGAATGCTCAACTTAGAGGAGGGTTTCATTTAAGTAATTTATTTGTTTTTGGTTGATTTTATTTTATGTTTTGATTATGGTTCAAGTGAATCCTACAATTAATTACTAAGTTAAGAGAGGAAAGAGAAGAGAACTTCTCTTCCTTCCCTAACCTAAGTAATTTCTAAAGTGGATTCATGTTTTGTTTGGTGAATGTTTAATTAAGTTTTAACTAATCCTAAGTTTAGATGAACTCTAAAGCCTATTCAAAAGAAAGACATTTATTAGTAAATAAAATGAACTAAATTCACAAAACATACATTACTTCATTTCTTTCCCAACATATATAACATGCATATGAATGAGTCCTAAACATATATATACATGCAAATGGGAATGTTTAGCACACTTTATGATGCATGCTAAGTAATTCATTTAAGAAAATTTGGATGTTTATGATACATGATTTTCATTAAGTAGTAATGGGATTTCTTATCCAACTTTCACATGCACATATGAATGAAAGATATAAGTGAGTATGACACCATTGTTAACTGAGGTGTAAGGTACAAGACCTACTTAGGGCTACTTAAAGCCTCACAACCTCAGGGTTGTCCAGACTAATATACCACTTTCCTTAAATAAAAGCATATGTACAAAAGAAATGAATGGAAAAGAAAGAATGCAAAAGTTGGTGTTGGTTGATTTATTTTTGTTTATGTAATTTATATGTGCAAGAATAGGTATCCTTCTTAAGTGATGGTATAGGAATGAATAGGATATGGAATTAGGCAAGTGTTAGGTTCTTTTCAAATGAGCCATACACCTTGCCAAATCCTATTCAAAACTATACTAAAAGAGAAGAGAAGAAGACCTACACTAAGCACATCCTTATATTTTACTCACATGCAAACTTATAAATAAGATATAAGTGACACACTTTCAGTTTTGATAATTGATTCATATGTTTTAAAAATAATTCGAATTTAATTGTGATAATAGCCACTCATATTCTTACCTTAGCCAACACACGCAATTTGACATAAAAGAAACATTTTCATTTTAAATTTTAATTTTGAAAAACATGGATGCATGAAACCATATGACACACATATTTAGCATGTTGGGGAAGAACTAAAGCAATGAAATCATGTAAACACATTCACATTAATTAATTCCTAAAGACAATCTTATGAATTAAGAAAGCTTAAAGTAAATCAAAGTTTATTTAATAGGATTTTTGTTTCATTTTGAATTTGATTTAATTTTGAAAATGTAAATTAAGTTTGCTGCTCCTAACCCATTCCCACATGTGTTTGTTATTTTTATTTAATTTTAGATGATTAGATTCATTTTATATTTTGATTAGGTTAAAGTATGAATTAAGCATGTTAATTACCCCTTACCTACACCACCTTAGCATAGTTAATCAAATAATTATGAGCCAATGAGATGACATAAAATCTCACAAGGAATTTAAATTTGCAATGCATCTAAGAAGAAAAGGGCCTAATGCAATTTGGCTCATGATTAATGATTAATTAAGCTAAGAGGTTTAACTTAAGTAATTTCAAAATAATGCTCACACATATAAGTTTAAATTTGATTTCCTTAATTGAACTTAGGCTTTTGAACATCTAAGCATCTACCCCAAGTAGATTAATTATGTTTTGGAAAGTTTTAGAATTTTAAAAAATTAATTAAGAGGGTAATTAATGAATTGGCCTTTAATTAAAAGAGGATTAAAAAAGAAATGTGGGTTTAAGGAATAGCTTAGGGGAAATACCCCAAAATTATTCCCTAAACATCCTATTCACTAAAATAGACCTTAATTAACTTATATAAAAAGTTAAACCATTAATCAAACCCTTAATTAACCTTAATTAAATGGGGGTAATTAGGAAATGAATTAGTAATTTCCCAATTAAGCCAATAAATCCCAAGAAAATTAGGAGTAAGTCATCTCCCAAAATACACTTAAGAAGTTTGAGATTAATCAGTGGATTAATTAGGGAGTAATTATAAAATTAAGATTTCAAATACAACCCAAAATCAAAGAAAGACAATATTCAAAATCCATTAAAACCAATTTTAGAATATTCTAGATTGAATTATCTATCAGTGGAAATTTACATCATATTTTTTTGATTTTTTTAGAGATATATGAATTTTAGAAGTTTAGAGGATTAATTAGAATTATATAACCCTACTAATTATTGCGCCATGCGCGTGACTCGGATGTGCTTTACACGCATCATCCGCGAGTACCAAAATGTCACGTCAGAAGCACGTGCAATGCCATGCTTTGGCCTCCACCGTTTGATCAAGGATCAAATGGCTAGGATTTAACCCGTTGTTTTAAAAGGATAAAATAGGATTTAATCTCAACCATCCATCCAAAATGAGTGGATGGATGGCCAAAGATCATCCCTGTTCTTCCCTGAGGAATAATGAAGATAGTCCACTTTCAAAGGGAAGATTTGAACTTGATCGAGCTTGGATTGGGATGAAATCTTGCACACAACATCTAAATCTAGTGGCAAGAACATCTAATGGTCAAAATTCAATGGTATCAAAATATCTTTCACAAAGCTCCACATCGCATTGAGTTTAGTGATCAAAAGATGTCATACCATGCCAGAGGTGATCGATGCTCCCTTGGAGGAGCTCATTTTGAAGCTTTGGTGAAAGTTTTAGCTCTTGAGGTTGAGTGGATAGCTCTATGGACCAACCCTCCTTAGCTTCCTTTTTGATCTAGTGAATCCTCCTCACCTTTGGAAAGCTTGGGGAAGCTCAACTTGACCCTCTAGTGGAGTGTGCAAAGAATGAATTTGTTGAGTATGGAGAAAGTTGGCAAATCCTTGAAGCTCTCCTATTTTTGTCTAAGGGAAATCGAGAATGGCCAATTCAAAATCCTTCTAGAGAGCTTAAGAACTCTTGCTAATGGGTCCAAACACTCCCCCTTACTCAATCGAATTAGGCTATATTGGAATTGAATTTAGAGATATCTCCCTTGGCAATCGATGACCAAAGCTTCACTTACCATTTTGATCTAATTGACCTTAGGAAATGGGTTATTTAATCTATTAGAGGCTTGCACATGGTCAGATTGAGGCTAGGGAGTGGAATGGTAACTCCCCATGTGATTCAAATTGAGTGGGAGCATGATTCCCATGTGGCCAGCCATGTGCTGGCCATGCTTGGTCAAGTTGACAAAACCCATGCACCACCCTACATAGGTTTACTTAACCTATTAGAAAGTATCAAGTAGGTATGAAGAGGAATTGACCAAATTCATGGATTTGACCAAAATTGTTCTATGGCCTAGAGGTCATTTGGCTAATTTTGAATTTGGATATGTTGGGTATGTTGAGAAAATAGGTTTGGCCAAGTTTCATTGAATTTGGAGTTCATTTGGTATGGTTTGGCTCATGTTGACCCATTTAGGTCAAAAACAATCAAGTTGACCAATTGGTCAAATTGGGTGAATCCAAGTTGGTCAAGTTCATATGACCATTGAAATATTTTGGTGGCTTTGGTTTGATTCAATTTGGTTTAGGTTTGAATTTGGTTCATATGACTTCATTTAGGTCAAATCAAAGTTGACAATTTGACCCATTTGACCTATTTAAGCTAGGTCATGGGTAGTTTTAGTTTGGTTAGTCATATGAAGTGGATTGGTATCTTTGTTTTTCCAAAATTTTGTTAAGTTTGAATTTGGCTCAACATGACCCTTTAGTCAAGTTGATTCAAGGTCAATTGGGCTAGTTAGGTCTAGTTGGCCAATTGAGGCTTTGGTCAAGTTCAACAAGTGATTTGGAAATGAACTTGACCTATTGGTTTCAATCAATTTGGCTTAGATCAAGTTTTGACACATTTTGACTTTTAGGTCAAGTTGGGTCAATTAACTTGGGCAAGTGGCCAATTCTAGGTTAGGCTCAAATGTTGACTTGGTCAAGTTCAAACATTGGTCATGAATGAACTTAGATCAATGGTTTCAATCAATTTGGCCTATGGTGGATTTTGGCTATCTTGGGTTTCATTTTGCTAAGTGTTGACTTGGTCAACCCTTAGGTTTGACTTGGTTTGACCCAATTGATTGATTGATCATCTTGATGATTGTTGATCATGATGAGTATAGGTGAGTTTGATTCAATCCAATTTGGTTAGGATTTGAATTTGGCTGATAAGGGTACTTTAGGTCAATTTGGGTCAAGTGAGCCTAAGTGGGTCAAATGGCTTGGTCAAAGCTTGATTTAAGTTTGATTGAACTTGTATATGGACTTATGATTGAAATATAAATCCATTTGCAAGTGATTTGAGGCGAAATAGGTTTTCATTCATTTGACAATTTCATATTCAAAGGAAAACATGAATGGATTTTGAGTTTGATTTTTTGGAATTGCTTTTGATTGATTGAAGTTTGTATTTATATTTGATTCATGATTGAAGGATTGATTGAATCATGAAAAAAATCAAGAGTTTTGATTTGAAGTTGATTTGGCTAAGTTTAGATCTTGACTTGAAAGGCTTAGGTTGGATTTTGAGTGGATTTGAGTTTAATTTTTGGAATTGGTTTTGATTGTTTGAATTTATATTTCATTTATATATGTAAATATAAATGAGAATATAAATGGATTAAAAAAATTTTCATTAATTTGGAATGATGACCTCGACTAAGTCTTTAAGAGAAGATTAAGGAACTTAGAAAGATTTAGAATTTTTTTGAATTTTTGTTTGATTGATTTGAATTTAGATTTCATTTATACATGTGAATATAGATGAGAATATAAATGAGTTATGAGAAAATTTCAAGGATTTGAATTGATTTGATCATGATATTGGATAAGTCCTTAAGAGAGAAATTAAGGGCATAAAAATGATTTTGAATCGGGAATTTGAATTTTGGATTTAGTTTGATTGATTTGAATTTATATTTCATTTATATATGTGAATATAAATGAGAATATAAATGAGTTTTGAGAAAATTTCATGAGTTTGGATTGGTTTGATCATGATTTAGGGTCATTAAGAGAAGATTAAGGATTTAAGAAAGAATTGGAATTAGAATTTCATTCATGGGTTTCAATCATGGGTTTCAATCAAGGATTTCAATCATGTGGCATTGATTTGAGTTTGGAGAAAATAAAATAAGATTGATTTGGAGTTTGACTTGAAGTAAGGAAGGTGAGGAGTGGTTCAAGGGTAGGCAAATTTTCTTAACACCCCAAGGCATGACCTATTCCTATGGCTAACTCTTCTAAGTCTCTAGACTAGGTTGACTCTCACCTAATCACTAGATGTGTCTTAAGAATAAGGATCCCTTAAAGTCTAAGAGGAGTCCTATGTCTTGGGTTGAGAGTTCATTCTAAAAATGAGGTCAAGAATATTATAAGATAATGTAAAGCATCATATATTTGAGCATGTATGAAATTTTTTGATGTTATAAGATGTTTTGAAATGTTTTAGTATATTATGGTATTGTGCCCTATAATCTATATTAATATAAAAAAAAATATTGATTTAATAAATTAGATTATAAAATTTGTTAAATTTGAAGTGGAATTAATTGTAGTACCAAAGGTGTACTACCACTTGTAGTATAAAAAAGTAAGATTTTATGTTCAAAAATAAAT
>JAKCPB010000611.1:0-190349 GCA_021442155.1 Cymbidium sinense
GATTTTAGGTTTAAGTTTTAAGTTTCTGATTTAGTATTTATAGTATTATAGAGTTTAGGGTTTAGATTTTATTTTAAAGTTTAGGAGTTTATAGTTTAGGTTTAGTGTTTGGTTAGAGTTTAAGGTTTAAGGTTTTAAGGTTTTGAGTTTAAAGGTTTAGGATTTAGGGTTTAGGAGTTTAGGGTTTAGTGTTTAAGTTTAGAGGTTTAGGTTTAGGTTTAGGGTTAGGTTTAGGATTAGTTTAGTTTAGGGTTTATAGTTTATAGTTATAGGTTTTTAGAGTTTAGGATTAAGTTTTATTTTAGGTTTAGTTTATTAGGTTTAGGAGTTTAAGTTTAGGGTTTAGGATTTAGTTTAGGTTTAGGTTATTTATTTAGTGATAGTTTAGGGTTTAGGTTTTAGGGTTAGGATTTAGGTTTATTTAGGGTTTAGTTAATTTAGTTTAAGGTTTATTTTATTTAGGGTTTATGTTTAGGATTTAGGGTTTAGGGTTTAATGTTTTTCAATTAGGTAGTTAAGTTATTAATTATTTAGTTATTTTTTTTTATTTATTTTAGTTTTTTTATTTTTATTTTTATTAAAGTTTATTTTATTTTATTTAGTTTGGTTTATTTATTTTAGGTTTATTAATTTTATTTTAGTTTATTTTTTATGTTTAGGCTTAGGTTTTTTTATTTTTTAGTTTAGTTTTATTTTGATTTTATTTTTTTAGGTTTAGTTTATTTTAGTTTAGGTTTAAGTTTAGTTTAGGCTAGTTTAGGTTATTTAGTTTAGGTTTAGGTTTACTTTTAGTTTATTTATTTTATTTTTATTTTAGGTTTAATTTTTTTTTTAGTTTATTTTGGGTTTTATTTTTATATTTATTTTTTAGGTTTAGGATTTTATTTAGTTTTATTTATTATATTTAGTTTATTTTTTTTCATTTATGTTTATTTTAAATTTGTTTAGGTTTTATTTTTTAGGTTTATTTTATTTATAGTTTAGTTTAGGTTTTTTGTTTATGTAATTTTAATTTAGTTTTAATTTTTTATTTCATTTTATTTTTAGGTATAGGTTTAGGTTTAGGTTTAGGTTTTTTTATTTTATTTATTATATATTTTATTTAGGTTTAGGTTTTTCTATTTATTTTATTTTTAGGTTTTATTTAGTTTATGTTTAGGTTTTTAGGTTTTTTAGGGTTTAGGGTTTAGGGTTGTTGATTTTAGGGTTTAGGGTTTAGGGATTAGGATTTAGGTTTGGGGTTTAGGGTTTAGGGTTTAGGGTTTAGGGTTTAGGGCTTAGATTTTAGTATATGGTTTAGGGTTTAGGGTTTAAGGTTTAGTGTTTGAGTTTAGGGTTTTAGGGTTTAGGGTTTAGGGTTTTTTATTTGTTTTAATTTTTTAACTTTTTTTTTTATTTTTAAATTAAGTAAACTAGTTAGTTTAGGTTTATTTAGTTTATTTTTATTTATTTTAGTTTTTTTTATTTTTTTATTTTTTATTTTTTATTTAGGTTTATTTTATTTTATTTAGTTTAGTTTAATTATTTTAGGTTTATCTATTTTAGTTTATTTTTTTAGGTTTAGGTTTAGGTTTAGGTTTATTTTTTAGTTTCGTTTTATTTTTGTTTTATTTTTTAGGTTTGGGTTCTATTTATTATTTGTTGGTTCAAGTTTAGGTTTTTGTTTTTATTTTTTAGGTTTAGGTTTTTGGTTTTTATTTAAGGTTTTTTTATGTATTTTTTTAGTTTAGGTTTAGTTTTTTTTTAGTTTATTATATTTTTTTTGTTTAGGTCTAGGTTTAGGTTTATTTTTTTTTAAGTTTAGGTTTAGGTTTATTTATTTTAGTTTAGTTTATCTTAATTTAGCTTTAGGTTTATATTATTGTTATTTTAGGTTTAATTTTTTTTATTTTAGGGTTAGTTTTTCTTTTCATTTACTTTTAGGTTTATTGTTTTAGGTTTAGGGTTTATTTAATTTTTTATTTTATTTTACTTTTGGTTTATTTTATTTTTTTATTTTAGGTTTATTTTTTATTTTATTTAGGTTTAGTATTTTTAGTTTATTTTAGGTTTTTATATTATTTTAGATTAGTTTAAATTTTTATTTTATTTTCTTTTTTAGTTGAGCTTTAGGTTTAGGTTTAGGTTTTAGTTTATGTGTTTATTTTATTTTATTTTGGTTTAGGTTTTTTAATTTATTTTATTTTAGGTTTTATTTAGTTTAGGTTTAGGTTTTTAGCTTTTTTTTTTTGGTTTAGGGTTTAGGTTTAGGTTTCATTTTATGTTTATTTTTTATTTTTTAGTTTAGGTTTAGGTTTACTTTTAGTTTATTTTATTTTATTTAGTTTAGGATTTAGGTTTAATTTATTTTAGGTTTAGGTTTTAATTATTTTAGTTTAGTTTATTTTGTTTATTTTATTTTTATTTTAGGTTTAGTTTTTATTTTTAGTTTAGGGTTTGGGTTTTATTTTTATTTATTTCTAGGTTTTATTTTAGATTTATCTTTTAGGTTTAGGTTTATATTTAGTTTTATTTTGATTTTTTTAGGTTTATTTTTTATTTATTTTAAATTTAGTTTTAATTATATTTAGGTATTTTTATTCTCAGGTTTATTTTATTTTTTTTCGTTTTCGTTTAGATTTTATTTATTTGATTTTAGTTTATTTTTATTAGGTTATTTTATTTTATTTTTTTAGGTTTAGGTATAAGTTTTTGTTTAGGTTTTTATTTTATTTTATTTTTTCATTTTATTTAGATTTAGTTTTTTTTTTATTTTATTTTTAGGTTTTATTTAGTTTATGTTTAGGTTTTTAAGGTTTAGTGTTTAAGGTTTAGGGTTTAAGGTTTAGGGTTTTAGGGTTTATGGTTTAGGGTTTTAGATTTAGAGTTTAGTGTTTAGGGTTTAGGGTTTAGGGTTAAGGTTTAGTTAGTTTAAGGTTTAGGGTTTATTTTAGGGTTTAGGGTTTATGGTTTAGATTAGGCATAGTTTAGGGTTAGTTTAATTTAGGGTTTAGGGTTTAGTGTTGTAGGTTTAGGGTTTAGGGTAAGTGTTTAGGTTTTGGATTTAGAATTTAGGGTTTTGGTTTCATTTTAAAATTAAGTAAACTAATATGTTTAGGTTATTTTTTAGTTTATTTTTTATTTATGCTAGTTTATTTTATTTTTTATTTTTATTTAGGGTTTAGGGTTTAGGGTTTAGGGTTTAACTTTCTGTTTAGGCTTTATTGTTTAGTATTTTGAGGTTTAGGGTTTAGGATTTAGGTTAGTAGGGTGTTTAGGGTTAGTTTAGGGTTTAGGGTTTAGGTTTAGGTTAGTTTAGGGTTTAGTGTTTGGGGTTTAGGGTTTATGATTTTTTAGTGTTTTTTTACATTTTAGTGAATTTATGAACTTGCATTTAGGACTTAGACCTCTTGGTTGAAAGCCAAAGATCAACCATTAGATAGGTTTTATTTAGGGTTTATGGTTTTAGTGTTTAGGGTTTATGGTTTAGGGTTTTAGGGTTTAGGGTTTATGGTGTGAGTTTTAGGTTTAGGGTTTAGGGTTAAGGCTTTATTTTAGGTTAGGATTTTTAGTTTATTTAGGTTTTAGGTTAAGTGGTAGGTTTAGGTTTATTTAGTTTATTTAGGTTTTTTTTAGTTTATTTAGTTTTTTTTTTATTTTTATTTATTTTAGTTTATTTTTTAGGTTTAGGTTGAGGGATGTTTATTTTTATGTTTACTTTTTTATTTTTATTTTATTTTTTTAGGTTTAGGCTTAGGTTTTATGTTATTTTTTATGTTTAAGTTTTAGGTTGTTATTTTAGGTTTATTTTTAGGTTTTATTTTTTAGTTTAGGTTTAGGTTTATTGTTTGTTAATTTTATTTTATTTAGTTTAGGGTTTAGGTTTAGGTTTTATTTATTTTAGTTTAGTTTATTTTTATTTATGTTTAGGATTATTTTATTTTATTTTTTTATTTTAGGTTTAGGTTTTTTTTTAGTTTAAGATTTAGGTTTATTTCTTTATTTATTTTTAGGTTTATTTTTTTTAGGTTTTGATTTTATTTTATTTTTTATTTTATTTTATTTTAGGTTTATTTTATTTTTTGTTTTATTTTAGTTCATAATTTAATTAGGTTTTATTTTTTTAGGTTTATTTTATTTTATTTTAGTTTAGTTTAAGTTTTTATTTATTTTATTTTAGTTTAGTTTTTATTTTATTTTTAATTTTAGGTTTAGGTTTAGGTTTAAGTTTTAGTTTAGGTTTTATTTTATTTTATTTTTTTATTTTATTTATTTTTAGTTTTTTTATTTTATTTTAGGTTTTATTTAGTTTATGTTTAAGTTTTAGGTTTTTTAGGGTTTAGGGATTAGGGTTTTGGTTTAAGTTTAGTGTTTAGGTTTAGTTTTGTTAGGTGTTTAGGGTTAGTTTAGGGTTTAGGGTTTAAGGTTTATTAGTTTAGGTTTTTATTTTTGGGGTTTAGGGTTTATGATTTTTTAGTGTTTTTTTGGGACATTTGGTTTAATTAAACTATTTTATGTTGGTTTGGTTAGTTATTAATTAGGTTTTTTAGTTTATGGTTTTAGTGTTTAGGGTTTATGGTTTAGGGTTTAGGGTTTAGGGTTTATTTTAGTTTTTTAGGTTTTTATTTATTTTAGGTTAGGATTTTTTAGGTTTATTTAGGTTTTTAGTTAAGTTAGGTTTAGGTTTATTTAGTTTATTTAGGTTTTAGTTTATTTAGTTTATTTTTATTTTATTTATTTTAGTTTAATTTTAGGTTTTTAGGTTTATGTTTATTATTTTATTTATTTTATTTTTAGGTTTGGGTTTTTTATTTATATTTTTTTTAATTTAGGTTTTAAGTTTATTAGGGTTATATTTAGTTTAGGTTTAGGTTTTTTTATTATTATTTAGGTTTAGGGTTTATATTTTTTTTACTATTTTAGGTTTAGGTTTTTTTTTTTGGTTTAAGATTTAGGTTTTTCTTTATTTATTTTTTAGGTTTATTTTTTAGGTTTTAGTTTATTTTATTTTTATTTTTTATTTTATTTTAGGTTTATTTTATTTTTTGTTTTTTTATTTTTAATTTAATTAGGTTTTATTTTGTTTATTTTATTTTTTATAGTTTAGTTTAAGTTTTTATTTATTTTATTTTGTTTAGTTTTATTTTTATTTTATTTTTGTTTTATTTTAATTTTAGGTTTAGGTTTAGGTTTAAGTTTTAGTTTAGGTTTTTTATTTTATTTTTATTATTTTATTTTATTTATTTTAGTTTTTATTTTATTTTTTAGGTTTATTTAGTTTATGTTTAAGTGTTTAGGTTTTTAGGGTTTAGGGATTAGGGTTTAGGGTTTAGAGTTTAGGGTCTAGGGTTATAAGTTTAGTGTTTAGGGTTTAAGGTTTATGGTTAGTTTTAGGGTTTAGGGTTAATTTTAGGGTTTATGGTTTTCATTTTTTTATAAAAAAAAATTAAGTAAACTAGTTGTTTAGGTTTATTTAGTTTACTTAGTTTATGTTTTTATTTATTTTAATTTATTTTATTTTTTATTTTTATTTAAATCTATTTTTTTTATTTAATTTAGTTTATTTATTTTAGGTTTATTTATTTTAGTTTAGGTTTTTATTTTATTTTTTTGGGTTTAAGTTTTTGGTTTATTTTTTTTATTTAGTTTAATTTTTTTTTTTAGGTTTAGGTTTTAGGTTTTTAGGGTTTAAGGTTTAAGGTTTAGGGTTTAAAGTTTAGGGTTTTAGGATTTATGGTTTAGGGTTAGGGTTTAGGGTTTAGGATTTAGGGTTAGTGTTTAGGTTTTAGGGTTTATGGTTTTAGGTTTAGGTTTAGGGTTTAAATTTTGGGTTTATTAATTTAGGTTTAGGTTTAGTTAGGGTTTATTTAATTTAATTTTATTATATTTTAGCTTAGGTTTAATTTATTTATGTTTAGTTTAGGGTTTTTTTGTTTAGGTTTATTTTTAAATTAAGTAAACTAGTAGATTTTGGTATTTTTTAGTTTATTTTTTATTTATTTTAGTTTATTATTATTTTTTATTTAAGTTTATTTTTATTTTTATTTAGTTTATTTTAGGTTTATTTATTTTAGTTTAGGTTTTTTATTTTAGTTTATTTTTTTTAGGTTTAGGTTTAAGTTTATTTTTTTGGTTTAGTTTTATTTATTTTTTATTTTTTTTGGGTTTAGGTTTTATTTTTTATTTTTAGGTTTAGGTTTAGGTTTTATTTTATTTTTTTTGGGTTTATATTTTGGTTTTATTTTAGGTTATTTTTAGGTTTATTTTTTAGTTTTGTTTAGGTGTATTTTAGTTTTTTATTTTATTTAGTTTAGGGTTTAAGTTTAGTTTATTTTAGGTTTAGGTTTAGGTTTTATTTATTTTAGTTCAGTTTATTTTAAATTAGGTTTTGGTTTATTTTATTTTGTTTATTTAGGTTTTTTTTTTAGTTTAGGGTTTAGGTATTTTTATTTTTTTTAGGTTTATTTATGAGGTTTAGATTTTTATTTAGTTTTATTTTATTTTAAGGTTTATTTTATATTACATTTAGGTTTATTTTATTTAGGTTTTTTTTATTTTTAGGTTTATTTTATTTTATTTAGTTTAGGTTTTTTTTTATTTTATTTAGTTTATATTTTTATTTTAGATCTTTAGGTTTAGGTTTAGTTTAGATTTTATTTAATTTAATTTTTTATTTTATTTAGGTTTTAGGTTTATTTATTTTTTCCTTTTTAGGTTTTATTTAGTTTAGGCTTAGGTTTTTAGGTTTTTAGGGTTAAGGGTTAAGGGTTAGTTTAGGGTTTAGGGTTTGGAGTTTAAGGTTTAGGGTTTAGGGTTTTTTTTTTAGGGAAACCCCATGTAAGGGTATTTTATTGCCACAAAAAGAGGGTTACAAGGTCCTTAAAGGGGATAAACTTCAGAATTACTGCTCAAAAGAGCTGTCGACTAAGGAGTAAATCCCTATCTAAGTACATCCAAAAGCAAAATAAGACATTAAAATATCAAAAGATACAAGTTGTTTAACATAATAAGCCAAAGGAAGATTAAATGCTCGGAGGATGTGAGAATGCATGACAATATGGAACACGCAAAGAGGGCAAGAGAGAATCACCAAAATTGTAATAAGAAAGATTAGAGCTTAAGGTAATACAAAAAAAAAGATAAACAACATAATCGAGAATGATAGTAAGGAATTGTGATAGAAAAGGCTGCTCATCACCTGGTTGGGCGGATGCAAATATGAGCATCAAACTTGAAGGGTTACATCATAAGAGCTACTACCAAACCAAAAGGGAGTGAGATCATCATAGCCATCATAGCCAACAATCATGTGAGGAGATAATAGCCAGTTGTTGTTAGTCTTGTGAGCTTTATTAAAACCTAAATAAACCATATCTAATATAGAGAGAAATTGCAAAGTGAAGGATAAGGTGTCCCATTCAAGAAAAGTATCATCAATATAGTCACCATGAGAATACATAAACATATATGACAAACCATCTTTGCGAACCTCATGAAAGTCATA
Organism: Cymbidium sinense; assembly: GCA_021442155.1. Classification (NCBI taxonomy): domain Eukaryota; kingdom Viridiplantae; phylum Streptophyta; class Magnoliopsida; order Asparagales; family Orchidaceae; genus Cymbidium; species Cymbidium sinense. The sequence continues at coordinate 7,484 of JAKCPB010000611.1, forward strand.
TCAAGAAGAAAAAGGACATATAATCCCTCCACAAGAATGAGAGGAGACAACTTAGAAATACGCTAATCAAGTCAATGAGCTATAATTAACACCATACATATGATATATATGAATCTTTGGGGCGAAACAACATTAATATCCATGGTGGGAAAAGCAATCATAAAGGAACATTGCCCAACCAGGAAATAGGCGCAACCTACCAAAAATAGCACCAAAGATATAAGAACTGACTCAATAGCGACATTGACCAAAATTGGATAATATCAACAAATAACCAAGAGAGCAAGGAAAAGACAAGCATAATACCACCCATTCGAATAAGCAATACTGGACAAACTGTCAGAGATGGGAATAAGACAATAGTAGATAATATAGATCACATAATCGATAGATGAGCATTACATAAATACGAGCATTTGAAAGCCAACCGACAAAACAATTGCAACATTGGAACCCAGGAAGAAAAAATTAAAAGAGGATTCAAATGAGTATCAACATTAGAATCAGAAAAAAGCAAGACACAAGATAACCAAGGTAAAAAACCCAACGACAATAGTTAAGATATCCACGGAAGGACAAGTTGGCCATAAAACCTCTCAATCGTAGACATTGCAATAGTTAATAACCAAATAGATAGAGCATAAAATAGGTATCACGGAAAGCTGTAAGAAAACCACCAAAATATAAACGACAATGTGATGACTGCGAATATAGACTCAAGTCCTACACCAACAAAGATGGAGCAACATAGGAGTCGAAAACCAAAGACAAATATCTAATACAAGAAATAACCAGACAACAAAATCACTAGCTTGCCATAAAGCCACCCATCCGGGATAAGCGGCATAGATATAAGTTCAACGAAGAAGATGGAGAAAATAGCAGCAGATAAAGTATACCAATGAATTCAAATGATATGCATATAATAAACCAATAAGGGGGTTCAAAGCAAAATACACCAAGAAATCAACAACTTCAATAGAGACTTACCGAACAAAACAAACCAAAACCCGAGACGACATGTAAGTATTAATCCATAACAACCAAGGTTAATACCAACAAGGCGGCCAAGTCACCAAAAGCATATGTAAAGATCAAATAATCGATGGATAATCATAGGATCCGCATGTTACAATAAGTGGGATAAAATAAGCAACAGTATAGCCTAATTGATAAGAAAATAGTCAAAAAAGCAAATAATAGGGGAAAGATAATAACCACAAAGACCACTGGACAAGGACCTAAAATCAAAAAGATGTAGCAAAAGGGTTCAAAGGATAATGACAGAAAAACCTTCAGTAAAGGATCATGCTAGCATTAAACCCACAATGAAAAGAATGAGAAGCCATTAAGGAAATCCAAACTTTACAGGAAATAATAAAATGAGGAAATTACAAAATCTCTTGGAAAGAAAAAAATCAAAACAATTGTAATCACCGGATTGTAGCGGAAAAAAAATAACCATAATTAGTTAAGAAAAAAATATGTGGATTAAGAAATTAAAAGAGGTGGGGTGTGAATAGGTGATTCAAGGAAGGTATTAGAACAGTGGGATAAAAGCGGTGAGAGCCATAGGGTTCAAAAGTGTCTCATCAATGAGATCCTTTAGGATAAAGAAGAAGCAGTTAGCAGAACTATCATCTAGAAATCATCAATGGTAGTTATTAACAATTCCAAGCAAAGAACCATGAATAATAACAAGGGTATTAGATTCCAACATGTATACCGGGGTTAGTAATGGCATTAGAAATACATTAAACAAACTCAATTGCATCCTCGACAAAGGACCAAAAATTCAACATAGCAATTAAGCCTTCAACATAGATGTTGCATAAATAGGATAAACCATTAAAGAAAAAGGAACACAAAGAAATAGACCAGACTAGACCCATAGCATCGAATATTGGAATTGAAATAATTCCAAATGCAGAAAGAGTTATAACAGATGTTGCATCTATTATTTTTACATTATGAAGGTAAGGTTATAGCATAGGAGAGGAAGAAATAAGACAACAAGGTTGGGATAATTAAACCAACAAGATGCCAGCTCAAAGGATCACGAAATAATATAATGATGCATCGGAATTAAGGAGAGAGTAATGTCAAGAGATTAACCAAAGCCCCAATCTAGAAACATCCACGCAAGGATCTATGAACAAAATAGCGAATCAATCTGAAGAAACTCCCTTCTTTAAAATAAGCGGTCGAGAAATAATAGAATGCAGAGATTCCACCCACAAAGTAAAAGAAGCATAAAATATAGTAATATCAAAGTTAAACAATAATAAGTCCATAAGGGTAAGTGTCAGCGGCACAAGAAAACACAAAAAACAACCTTGGCGGTGGAAGAAAATAAGAAAGTCTCCTGGATCCCACCAAAGGGACCTGAGATCGAAAATGGTTTCCAAAGAAGCAGTGAATGGGGTCCAATTCAGTATAGACATAGCCAAGAAGATAAATATCGGCAAAAGGCCAAAAACCTCTTCATGCAGAAAAAAATAAATAAAAGATAACTCCCAAAAATAAAAGGAAAATGTCCATAGAGTCAAAGAATATCAGACAAGATCTAATAGGGAGACAAACATGTCAAAAGACCACCAGTCATTATCAGCTAAAATCCAACAACCTAATAGTAAATCATCAAAATAAATATTACAACCAGCATAATGAACACTAATACAATGCATAGAAACAACATAGGTAACTAAGATGCTCCAAGTAGTAATATCTCTGAGAAATAGCCGGTTGCAGAAATTAATGGAAGTAGCTAAACCCATGAAAATAAATATCTCCATCCAGCAATGATTAAGCCCCCTAGGATTAGGAATGAAGGCGATTGATATTAAAATCCCAAATAGTGGTGTTATAAAACCAATAGCGTGACACATAGCTCAACAAAATTCCAATGCTATTAGTATGCACATAGTCAACAAGACCATTTATCGGTGTAAATGCAAAAAGAGAGCCTCCAAATAAGGAAGCTATTAAAACACCAAATTATGGCACAGATCAAGGCGACAAGTAATATCTGTGTGAAGCATCCATAAAAGACACAAAAAGGAACAAAAAGCCATAAAATAAAGAGGTATATAGTTAAAAGATGAATGGATAGTATAATTCAAAAGATTAGATTAGTTTGAGATGAAACCAGAATTGTCCAAGTTAACTAGCCACAAGTGTTTGGGTAAGTGAGTTGATCAAAGAAGATGATACCATCTCTGCACCAGATTGGTAAGGTAGTCGGCAAGCATTTCCTTCATGCCAAACATGAGTGATGTTAAAATTCGGTTGGGAAAGAAGAGCTCTAGTTTTGCTTAAGAGGTAGTACAATTCGTGCTCATTTTGGTGGAAGTCAAAAGATCAATCAGCGAAGAGCATCCACCTCAATCCAAATATTGAGCCACATTTTGGTGGCAAATCTCAAGAGCTTTGTACGCCATAAGCTCGAAATGGGGCGGTGAAATAAGGGGATAAGCAAAAGCACATAGTACTATACACTTAGAGTTCACGAAAATGCCACCACAAGAGCCATTATGAGAGATGAGCCATCGGTATAATTTTAATAATATGGTCAAGTGTTTTCCAATAAACAATCTTGTCATTTGATGGTTGGTTCCGTTAAAGCCTCGTTTATTGGCCACTTAACCTTTGAATTGGTATAATGAATGAGATTGGCTTTAAACAAGTCAAATTTTGTTTTAGTTAGCAATAATCCTCACGTGGTTCATAGGGATCCCACGATGTTTTGCATCATTTGGTCCATCCATATGAACTAGATAAGAGTGATAGCTGATGCCTTTAATGTGACCTTTAATAGTATTATCAAAATAGACTTCAAGAAGTTGATATAAAGAGAGAGCCATTGAAATTGATAGTGTTAAAAGATCATCATACCAAATCCAAAGTTTAGAAGCAATGGCCCCATTAACAAAACATGATTAACATTCTCAATATGAAACAACATTGACATTTAGAGGGTAAATGGAACCCTTTACCTCACAACAAGGAATCAACAGGATAAAATTTTTAAAATATGCCAAGTAAGAATAGAAAAGAAGTAGGGATATTGTTATTCCAAAGTTTGGAGAACACATAGGAGGAATCATGAGTATCTTTAAAGTGGAGCCACACATTTTTTGGTTGAAATCACCATTATGTGAGAGCTTAAAGAGAATATGGTCTTGATTGTTTGGGATAGGAATAGTAGAAACCATATTCAAGAAAGTAAAAGGGATAAAATCAGCAAGCTTACTATTATTCCACTTATTATGCGAGAAAGAGTTTACTCTAATAGCGGCGTGGAATGGGTGGAGAGTAAGTCATCAATGGATCCACATCCACTCTAGTTATCTTGCCAAAAGAAAGAAATGCCAGAGTTAATTCCCCAAAAAAAGGATTCTACATCCCATTTAATACAAAGTCTTATCCCACCGGAGAATCTTGGGTTTAAAGGGACAAATGAGGGGTGCTTACCACGGCAATATTTAGTCATGAAATTAGCCCAAAGACTATGATTACTCCTAAAATTCACCAGAGTTTATAGGAAAAGGCATTGATAGCTTCTTTTATGGATTTACAACCAAGAACACCTTCGTCAAAAGTGCAATAACTTTTAAACCATGAGGTCTACTGCATTCTTTTAGAGGAGGTATTGGAGCCCAGAAAAATTTGTTTAGGAGGCATTTCATTGATGATAGAACTGGTTGGCAAAATGGTTTGGATGAGATATAAAGACATGGAATTAAGAGTGCTCTTAATCAAGGTGAGCCTACCACCGAAAGAGAGTAAATGAAATTCCCAAACCAAAACTTTATTAGATATTTTCTTAATAAGGTCATCAAAAGATGAGATCTTTTTACGGCCTTTAAAAGCGACCGAGATAATTAATGGGAAGTTGATTTTTTCTTAAAATTAGTAATTACGGAGATTTGATTAGTCTATTGGTAGGAATCTTAGCTGAGGGAATAAAATAACATTTTCTTTCATTGAGAAAGAGACCACTAACTTTGCCAAAATCATTTAATAGATTCTTAATAGTTTTAACATGTTGAAGAGAGGCATTGTAAAAGATTATAAAATCATCAGCAAAGCTAAGATGAGAAATGAGTTTTAAATGATATGTTAGGATTTTTAATGAAAAGATCATTGAGGCTCCTTAAAAGATATTCTACAGCAATGATAAAAAGAGAAGGAGAAAGAGGGTCACCTTCTCGCAAACCATGGCTCGAAGTAAAGAAACCAAGGGACTCACCATTCATGATATGAAAACCAGACATTAGTGATACAACTTTTATAACAGATAAAATTATCAAGAAACCAAACAAATGTAAGATTTGAAAGAAAATCCACGAGAGGTTGTCAAAGGCTTTAGAGATGTCGGTTTGAAGGATATTACCTCCTGGAAGGAACATCAATGTCATGAACCAGCTCTTGAGTGAGAAGAATATTATCAGATATGGCTCTATTTTTAATGAATCAAGTTTGGTTAGGGGAGATGATTTTAGGGAGCGAGGCTAATCTATTATTAATTAATTTAGCTGAGTTTTGGAAAAGGTGCAAAGATTAGGTCTAAAATCGCCCCAAGATTGATTGTTGGTTTTGGGAATAAGGACAATAGAAGTACTTGAAAATATCTAGAATAGAGCTTCCATCAAAGAAATCAATAATAGCATCAACAAGATCAGATTTAATAAAAAACAATCTTTGAAAGAAATGAGTCATTATAGCCATCGGGCGACAATAGAATCGATGTTCATGCTAAGAGTACTACTAATCACTTAGAGGGATGCATAGTGAGCAAATGGTTATCCTCATTGTTAATCATAGAAGGATTAGATGGGTGTTGGAGGGGTTTTAACAAGGATTAGAGTTTAATAAATTTTGAAAGTGATGTATGATTCCTAATTTCATTATTATCGGTTATCCGACCACCATTAGAGTTCTTAATTTTCTTAATCGAGTTTAATGCTTTGTACAAATAGCATGGAAATACCTTGTTTACAGCCATCGAAATATGTTTGCTAGCGGCTTTTTTGGCAATAGGTTTCCTCCATATTTTGGTAATTAATCAAGTTATCTTTGGCAATGCTCAACTCATCAAGCTTCGGGATCAATTAAGATAGCCTCTTCAAGAGAACAAACCACTTGTTCCATAGCTTTAAGATTGGTAAAATATTTTTAAATATATGCTTGTTCCACCAATTGAGTTTTGTTTAAGTCTTTTGAGCTTAAGCCAAAGCGAATCATGCCTTTAACGAATTATCAGGGTGAGCAATCCAATTAGTGAAACAACATTAGTGAAATCATGTTGGGTCCACATATTTTGGAATCTAAAAGGTGAGGAGTAGAAAGGGTTAAAGGGGAGTTTGATAGAGATCAAAGAGGAGCATGATCAGACAAAGTTACGCTCAAATGCTCAGCAGTAAGAGGCCATTGATTGATCCAAAGAGAATTAAAGAGGGTCTGTCAAGATCTTTGCCAAAGTCTAGAGTTATGCCATGTGTAATCGGACAGAAAAAACCAATGTCAATCGATTGCAATCTAGGATCATATTAGAAGTCTTCCATGGAATGGAGGTTAGGAGAACATCCTCCCCTCCTTTTGAAGCAATGATAGTGTTGAAATCACCCCAACCAACCGGGAAGGTTAGCAGGAGGTGAAGGTTCTTAAGTGATTCCAAAGGATGTTCCTACCTTTATTACAAGAAGCATAGATAAAGGAACCAAAAACACACCTAATGACATTTTGACATTAACCAATTGATGAAGATCATCAATGATGGAAATGGTGATGGAATTATTCCAAAACACCAAATTTTATTATTAAGATTGAAGAGAAAATTTTGAAATCCAAGCGATCTAGCAACATGGGCAATCTTGGAAGAGTTAATGAAAGGCTCAATAATAATAAGTAATTTGATGTTATGAGCGTGTGAGGCTCTAACACGATTCGGGGCAGGAGAGTCCCACAACCGGATATTCCAAATAAGAAAATTAATCATAATAAGAAATCAAAAGAAAAGGTAAAAAAGAAATGAAAGAAAGAGGAGGACATAATTATTGTGAGGTGTTAGAGAAGAACGTGTTGTTCTAGTGAAGTTATTATTAGTCATTTTGGCTTTATAAGATTTTTTTAATAATAGTTTGGAAGGGTCTATGTATCCAAAGTATCTCCATCGAGAAAGGGATTGGTTTTGGTATCCATAATAGGAGCGATTATCGTCAATGTTTTAGTAGTGGTGATTTCTCCTTCTTGATGAGTAAGAATGAGAAATTGGGATTGCGAGTATCACTCGTAGAGAAATAGAAGGGGAGGTTCTTGCACCATTAATAGTACAAATATCATTCTCATTGCCATGATGCATATTGATTTTGGTCGACACCAAAGGATCAACATTATTTTGATCCAATATAAGATTCCCATTCAAATCGTCATTAAGATTCAAATGGAGCAAAGGATTATCATGAGAAGCCAAATTATTACAAGGAGTAGTGCTAGGTAAGTTATCATTAGTTTCTCCACACACCTCAATAGTATTATTTATACCAAGCTTAGAATGTTTTTCATTAGACAAATCAGTGGGTAATAAAGGGGTAGGTGTAGGAGGATGAGTTCCATTATGAGTAGCTTTAGGCACATAAGCTAACTTATTGGTTTTCCAGTTCAAGAGGTATTAGTATCTTGTGATATATTCTTTTTTTTTTTGAGGTGGTAACACAAAGCATTCAAAGTGATCATGACCATGGATCTTACAGTGAGTGCAAAAGATGGGGAAATTTTCAAATTCTACTTTCTGGTTATATCCAAATTTTTCCGAACTGATCCAAACTTCTTTGGGGTATTTTTTGATAATGTCAATCTCAACCAAGATAATGCGGCAACGATGGTCGAGATCTAGCGCAAGGGCTTGATCAATTTGAAGGGATCTAGCAAATAGAGCCCCAACCGCAAATAAAACTTGGTGAGTGACATAGTGAATTCTCATGTTGGGAAAAGCAAGCCATTAAGGAACAATAGGGGATTCCTCATTGACATCAAAAAGGGGTGACCATTTTAGGAGCCACATTTGACAATTATACACAAAATAGGAGCGACGACCAAAGACCCGAGAATAATCTAAATCATTTGATAACAGAATAAGGATATGTCGAGGATCAATCAGCCCAATAGTGAAGACTCCCGAAAGCTTTAAGCTATGGAAGAAAGATCAGATATTATCTAGAGTAGGGCACCATAGAGAGAATTTATCAACCAAAGAGAACTCAAAAGGCTTAACTAATTTCTCCACATCCTGGTCAGAACACATGACAGCCGGTAATCCAAGGAATGAGGTTGAAATTAAGTTAACCAAGGCATTAGAGCAAGGGTTCTTATCAGAAAGAGCGTCCTTAAAGGACTTGATAGCAGGCTCATTAATCCGGATGCAATCAATCCAAAGTACCTTTAGGATCGAGGGCAAGACATCCAGAGCGATGAGCTCGACAGTGGAAAATGATGCCTCTGCCATTGAACAATCCAGAGAGAGTCACATAAGAAACCAAGCCAAGAGAGGAAGCGCAACCAAGCATAAAATAGCAATCATGATCGGGGAAGCCTAAAATGCGGCCAAACCATAGAAAATTGCACGGGAACACAAAATCGCCAGAGAGGAGCCTCAAGAGGAAGGAGATGGGTTTTGTTTTGGAGTTTAGGTTTAGGTTTAGGGTTTAGGTTTAGGTTTAGGGTTTGGGTTTTGGGTTTAGGGTTTAGGGGTTTAAGGTTGAGGTTTACTGGTTTTAGGGTTTAGATTTATAGGTTTGTAGGTTTAAGGTTTAGGTTTTAGTGTTTTTAGGGTTTAGGATTTAGGGTTTAGGGTTTAGGTTTTAGGGTTTAGGTTTTAATTTAGAGTTTAGGGTTTTTAATTTTTTTTAAAGGAGAACAAATTCAGATTCAACATTTCTTCTTTTTGATTTTATCAATCAAACAACACACAAAGTTTTCTAAGTCACAATCGATGAAATAGATAAAAAATTAGCACGCATAGAGCAAATCAAAAAGCCTAGATAGCTAGAATCATCTCTATAGTAAAGACAGTTCCATAAGCAGTAGATCGGATTGACCATTCTTCAGAAAGTCTAGATAGCTAGAACCACCCCGACATCTGGAGTAGCAGGATTCACCATCGTATCCCTGATCTCTCCCTCCACCACCACCATGATTGTAACCTTCGTTGCTCCTTCTACCTCGAAAACTACCACTGCTCTGACCACCACCTCGATATCCACTAGCACCTCCAAATCCCCCACTACCACTTTGATAATTACTACCTCCACCTTCGCATCCACTGCTAGATCTAGACTGAGCTTAATTGACGATGATGTTCATGCCATCAAGGTTCTGCCCATTCTTAGGGTTTAGGTTTAGGTTTAGGGTTATTTAGTTTTAGGGTTTAGGTTTACTTTTAATTTAATTAGTTATGTTTAGGTTTAGGTTTAGGGTTTAGGGTTTAGGGTTTTAGGGTTTGCTTGGGTTTAGGGTTTAGGGTTTAGGATTTTTTAGTGTTTAGGGTTGTAGGTTTAAGGTTTTGGGTTTAGGGTTTAGGATTTAGGGTTTACTATTTTTTTTTTTTTTATAAAAAAATTAAGTAAACCAGTATGTTTTGGTTTATTTAGATTATTTTTTATTTATTTTAGTTTATTTTTGTTTTTATTTTTATTTAGGTTTATTTTTTAATTTTAGTTTAGTTTATTTATTTTAGGTTTATTTATTTTAGTTTAGGATTTTTATTTTAGTTTATTTTTTTAGGTTTAGGTTACTTTCGTTCAGTTACATGTGCTGTTTAGAGTTTTTAGGTTTTTTATTTTTAAGTTCGGGTTTAGATTTTTATTTTATTTTCAGGTTTAGGTTTTAGGTTTTCATTTAGATTTATTTTAGATTTTATTTTAGTTTAGGTCTAGGATTATTTTAGTTTATTTTATTTTATTTAGGTTGGGTTTAGGTTTAGGTTTAGTTTATTTTAGGTTTAAGTTTAGGTTTATTTATTTTAGTTTTGGATTAGGGTTATTTTATTTTCTTATTTTTTTATTTTAGATTTAGGTTTTTTTTTAGTTTAGGGTTTAGGTTTAATTTTTTATTTGTTTTAGGTTTATTTTTAGGTTTATTTTTTAAGTTTAGGTTTTATTTAGTTTTTATTTTATTTTATTTTTATTTTTAGTTTAGTTTTTTATTTTATTTAGGTTTTTTATTCTTAGGTTTATTTTATTTTTTAGTTTAGTTTAAGTTTTTATTTATATTATTTTAATTTATTTTGATTAATTTATTTTATTTTATTTTTTAGGTTTAGGTTTATATTTTATTTAATTTTTCATTTCATTTAGTTTTTTGGTTTTATGTATTTTATTTTTTAGGTTTTAAGGTTTTGTTTAGGGTTTAGGGTTTAGCGTTAGTTTTAGGATTTAGGGTTTAGGGTTTAGAGTTAGGTTTGGTTTAGGTTTAGGGTTTACTATTTAGGCTTTAGGGTTTAATATTTAGGGTATTATAAAAAATTATGTAAATCGGTAGGTTTAGGTTTATTTTGTTTATTTTACTTTTTTATTTTTTTATGTTTATTTTTATTTTATTTAGTTATTTTATTTAGGTTTATTTATTTTAGTTTAGGTTTCTTATTTTAGTTTATTATTAAGGTTTAGGTTTAGGTTTTGGTTTATTTTTTAGTTGAGTTTTATTTTTATTTTTATTTTTTGGTATAGGTTTTATTTTTTAATTTTAAGTTTAAGTTTAGTCTTTTATTTTATTTTTTTAGGTTTAGGTTTTAGGTTTCTATTTTAGGTTTATTTTTATGTTTTATTTTTTAGTTTAGGTTTAGGTTTATTTTTAGTTTATTTATTTTATTTAGTTTAGGTTTAGGTTTAAGTTTAGTTTACTTTAGGTTTAGGTTTAGGTTTTTTTTTATTTTAGGGTTTAGGTTTTATTTTTGACTTATTTTTTGGTTTATTTTTTAGGTTTAAGTTTTTATTTTATTTTTATTTTATTTTATTTTAGGTTTATTTTATTTTTATTTTAAGTTTAGTTTATATTTTATTTAGGTTTTATATTTTTTAGTTTAGTTTAGGTTTTTATTTATTTTATTTTTATTTAGTTTTTATTTTTTAATTTATTTTCTTTTAGGTTTAGGTTTTGGTTCACATTTTAGTTTATGTTTTTTTTTATATTTTGGTTTAGATTTTATTATTTAATTTATTTTTAGGTTTATTTAGTTTAGGTTTAGTTTTAGTAGTGGTTAGTGGCTTAGGGTTTAGGGTTAGTTTTTTTGGGTTTTTTTTTTGGGAACCCCATATAGGGAATTTTATTGCCACAAAAGGGTTACAAGGTCCATGGGGATAAACTCCACAACTTGCTCAAAGAGCTACAATCGACTAGAGTAAATCCCCTAAAGTACAACCAAAAGCAAAATAAAAGAGTAAAGGAAAAGATACAAATTGATTAACATAGATAAGCCAATGAATAGATCTAGGCCAAAGCTCTTGGGATGAGAGAATGCATGACACTAGGAGCAAACAGAGAGAATAAGAGAAATGCACTGCAAAATTGTAGAAAGATAGAAATTGAGCAGTTAAAGTTATCTGACACAAAATGAAAATTGAAACAACATAAGCGAGAAAGATTCTAAAGTGTGTGAGAGAAGGCTCTTAGTCACACCAAATTAGGCAGATGAAATATGAGCATCCAAACTTTTTGGAAGGGTTACATCACAAGAGCTACTACCAAACCAAAGGAGTGAAATCATCACGACCATCATAGCCAACAAACGTGGGAAGATAACAACCATTTGTTGAAAGTCTTTTGAGCCTTAGTACCTGCAAACCTAAATAAAGCCATAAACATAATAGAAAAGGATACAACAAAGAGCAGAATATGAAAGGGGATCCCATGCAGAATAAATATCATCAATATAGTCACCATGGCATGAGAATCCCTACACATATGAAAATGAACCATTTTTCCGGATCCACCTTATTTTTTACAAAGCCAAGATTTTAATTAGGCCAAAATGAAAACCCACCACAGGAAAATAGCAGGCAGAGGAAAGAAGCAATAGACAACCAGTTGAAAAGCCTGCTGAAATCCAGCAAGGCAAATCAAATAGCATGTAATTAACTCCATCCTAAACATATGGGACATATATGAAACTTACAGGTATCTGACCAGAATATAGCCAGAAAAAGGTACCCAATCGAATAAGCAATGAGATGTTAACAACCCCTTGATAATAATCATTGCGAAGTTAATAACAAGTGTAAAGTAAGACAACATAACAAGCAAGAAATCAGAAGTCTAACATAGCCAAGATGGGAATGCGGTATAAGATGGACCAAACCTTAGGTAATAAGGCTCCCCACCAAAAATAATTCAAATAAGGATAATCGGAGACATTGATAATAGCTTTGGGCATAAAACGATAATAATCCAATTGACAACCAAGGCAAATAACAAAAGTATAAAACCACCCATTCAAAATAGGCGATTGCATAAGATAATATCCAAGTATATAATAGCATAATCACGGTGATGCACAAGTCTAATGAAACAAAGTGAAAAAAACAAGATTAAATAGACCACAAACATCAATTGATCATAGGTTGGAAACAATAAAAATCAGAAAAACAAGCGGTAACAAATATAACAACCTCAAAAGGCCTGTGACATAAGACCCAAAATCCAATAGCCAACAATTAATACATCAATACAATTGCACCCACCATAAGATAAAAAAAAGAGGTACAATATAGATACAAAAGGGGTTCAAGAGAGCCATCATTGAAATCCTTCAAAATAAAGAAGAGCTTTGCTAAACCAACATCCTCGGTAAAATAGAAATCATTAAGTAAGTCCAATCCAAAGAGACAATAATAATAACAAGGGTATTAGTTTCTCTCCTTAGTTGGGAAGGTGAGGTTAGCAAAGCAATCAGAAAAATAGCCCCAAAAGTAGCCGGACATGAGACAACCCGGTAGCTTCTTTGGGTATAAAAATAATCAAGTTCACCAACAACAAGACCAAATAACAAAGTTGGCCATAAAACCACCCATTAGAATAGACGAGCATAAGTTAATTTCCAATTAGGTAATAGCATAATCACGGTGATCAAGTCTAAGCGAATCAAGATGGAAAAAAACAATAGCGTTTAGATAGACCACAAACATGTGGTGATCAAGCTGAGTTACAAACAAAAAAAAGCAATCGGAAAAACAAAACAACAACAATAACCTTAGGAGTAGCTCAACATAAGATCTAAAATCCAACAACCAATAATTAAAAGCAATACAATTATTGCACCCACCATAAGATAAGACAATAAAAAAATGGTACAACATAGACACAAAAGGGTTAAGGGAGCCATCATTGAAATCCTTGAAGACAAAGGAGGTAGGCTTGCGGCTAAACTAACATCCTTAGTAAAGTGAAAGAAATCATTAAGTAAGTCCAATCGCAAAGAGACAATAATAATAAGGGTATGGCGGTTTCTCTTAGGTTGGTAGGTGAGGTTAGCAAAAGCAATCAGAAAAATAGCCAAAAGCGACTGTTGGACATAAGACCGAAAATCCAACAAACAATTAAAATAGCAAAACATTTATTGCACCCACCATAAGATAATCCGTAAAATAGTATTTATAGAGTTGAAAGTTGGTTCAAAGGAAATCCATCTTTGAAATCCTTCAAGGCATAGAAAAAGCAAACCAAGCTAAGCCCCATCGTAAAATAGGTGGAATGAGAAGTAATTCCAATCAAGAAGAAGTTATAGTAGCAAGGTATTAGTTTCTCCTCACGGGTTGTGGAGGTGAGGTTAGCATAAGAGGGCCACATCCATAATAAAGGGAGAAAAATAGATAAATTAGGGCTGTCATGAAGCTATACAAAATTATAGCAATTAAACATTGATACAACAAGTCATGAGCCCAGAATAGATTTAAAAGGAAAAGAGACAAACACACCTTAATCATATAATGGAAAAATATAGTAGGACCCTTAATTATAAAGCAAAAGTAAAGCATAAGTAATACATCTCCCTCAAGACAGAAACACCTTACCATTAATAGTGGAAATAGAAGCGGTAAGACCCCAAAAGGTTAGGGTAATTAATCCAATAGCGGATGCCACAGATCAATTAACGAGAAAGGGTATGAAGATGCATCGCAAAATCGGAGAAACAACACTAAATAAGTTGATCATGTAGTTAAACAGATAATACAACAAGCCAAACCAATAGGATGGATTAATTTTTGAGGTAAGGGAATCAAGTATTGTCCAAATTAACCAAACCACGCAAATGTTTACGAAGTGTAAGTTGACCAAAGAATTTTATGCCATCTAATCTAGCACCCAGTTAGCAAGGTAATCGGCACATGCATTACCTTCATTCCATACATGAGTGATTTTAAAATAGAGTTGAGAAAGGAGAGCTAGTGCTTGAGAAGATAGTACTATTACCCATTTTTGGAAGTCAAAGATCAATCGGCAGGGCATCCACCTCAATCCAAATATTGAGCCAACCTTTTGAAGGAAAATCTCAATAGCTTTGTAAAGCCATTAGCTCAAAAGGAGCAGAGTATTAAGGGGTAAGCAAAAGCACATAAGACTTTACCATTAAGGTTTTAAAATGCCACCACAAGAAGCATTTTGAGAGAGCCATCGGTGTTAATTTTAATAGTATTAGCATGAGGTTTTACCCAATAAACAATCTTGTCATCTTTCTGATTGGGTGGATCGGCAAGTTAAAACCAGTTTATTGGCCAAATTTACACCTTTGAATTGATTAGTTAATTAAATTGGCTAAACAAGTCATAAATTTTTTAACAATTATCCTCATGTGGTTCATAGGAATCCCATGATGTTTTGCATCATTTTATCCATCCATATGAACCAAATAAGAGTGATAGTTATGACTTTAATGTGGCCTTTAATAGTATTTTCAAAATAAACTTCAAGAAGTTGGTATAGAGTTAAGGAGCCATTGAATTTGACAATATTAAAGAGATCATCATATCAAAGTTTGGAAGCAATGGCTCCATTAACAAATACATGATTCACATCCTCAATGTGAAAGCGTATAACATTTTGAAGGTAAGTAAAACCTTTACCCCTCATCAGAGTCAGGGATAAAGTTTTTCAAAATATTCTAAGTTATAGGAAATAATTTATAGGTTTTAGGGTTTAGGGTTTGGTTTAGGGTTTAGGTTTAGGGTTTAGGGTTTAGGGCTTTTTAGTGTTTAGGATTTAGGGTTTAGGATTTTTTTAGGGTTTAGGGTTTAGGAGTGTTAGGGTATAAGGTTTACCATTAGGGTTTTTTTTTTTTTTAGGGTTGAGGTTTATGGTTTAGGTTTAGGTTTTTTTAGGTTTAGGGTTTAGGTTTTTTAGTTTAGGGTTTAGGGTTTTTAGATTTTTTTTTTTAACAGAGAACAAATTCAAATTCAAAATTTCTTCTTTTTTTTTGATTTTGTCAGTAACACCAAGTTCTCTAAGACACAAGCATAGATATAAAATGAGCATGCATGAGCAATCAAAATCTTAGGTAAGTAGAACCATCTCTTATAAAGACATAGTTCCATAGTATTAGATCAAATTGGCCATTCTTCAATTTCTTCAGTTCCCATCAGAACCACCACAACCCCTCGAGTAGCGGGATCCACCATCATATCTCCAATCTCTCTCTTCTTAGAGTAACCTCCATCTCCTCCGCATAATAACCATTTTCCACCACCTCCATATCATCATCTAGATCCCCACCACCACTTTTGATAGCTGCCTCCATCTTCATCTCATTTGCTTGATCTAGGCGAGCCTAGTTGATAGTGTTATAGGTTCGCCCATTCTTAAGGGTTAGGTTTAGGTTTAGGTTTATTAAGTTTTAGAGTTTAGGTTTATTTTATAATTTATTTAGTTACTTTAGGTTTAGGTTTAGGGTTTGGGGTTTATAGTTTGAGGTTTAGGGTTTAGGGTTTAGGATTAGGATTTAAGGTTTAGGGTTTTGGGTTTAGGGAGAATAGATTTAGGGTTTTAGTTTATGCTTTAGGGTTTAGGTTTAGGTTTTTTTTAGGGTGTAGGGTTTATGGTTTAGGGTTTAGGGTTGTAAGTTTAGGGTTGTAGGTTTAGGATTTAGGTTTTAAGGTTTAGGGTTTAGGGTTTAGGATTTAGGGTTTAAGGTTTAGGGTTTATGGTTTATGATTTAGGGTTTAAGGTTTTTTTTTGAATTAAGTAAACTGATAAGTTTAGGTTTATTTAGTATATTTAGTTTAATTTCTGTTTATTTCAGTTTACTTTTTTTTCTTCTTATTTAGGTTTATTTTTTATTTTTATTTAGTTTAGTTTATTTATTTTAGGTCTATTTATTTTAGTTTATTTTTTAGGTTTAGGTTTAGGTTTCGGTTTATTTTTTTTATCGAGTTTTTTTTTTATTTTTATTTTAGGTTTAAGTTTATTTTTTTATTTTTAGGTTTAAGTTTAGGTTTTTATTGTATTTTTTTTAGGTTTAGGTTTTACCTTTTTATTTTAGGTTTATTTTTAGGTTTTATTTTTTAGTTTAGGTTTAGGTTTATTTTTAGTTTATTTATTTTATTTAGTTTAGGTATAGATTTAGGTTTAGTTTATTTTAGGTTTAGGTTTAGGTTTTATTTATTTAGTTTAGTTTATCTTTGTTTAGGTTTAGCTTTATTTTTTTGTTTATTTTATTTTTTATTATAGGTTTAGGTTTTTTAGTTTAGAGTTTAGGTTTTATTTTTATTTATTTTATGTTTTACTTTTAGGTTTAGGTTTTATTTAGTTTTATTTTTTATTTTAGGTTTATTTATTTTATTTTGAATTTAGTTTTATTTTAGGTTTTATTCAGGTTTAACTTATTTTTAATTTAGTTTATGTTTTATTTATTTTATTTTAGTTTTGGTTTAGGTTGAGGTTTTATTTTATTTTACTTTTTTATTTTATTTAGGTTTAGGTTTTTTTTATTTATTTTATTTTTAGGTTTTATTTAGTTTAGGTTTAGGTTATAAGGTTTTTAAGGTTTATGGTTGGTGATTTAGGGTTTAGGGTTTAGGGTTTTAGGGTTTAGGGTTTAGGGGGTTAGTTTAGGTTTAGTTTAGGGTTTAGTGTTTAGTTTAGGGTTTAGTGTTTATAGTTTAGGTTTAGGTTTAGTTTAGGGTTAGCTTTAGCTTAGGTTAGTTTGGGTTTGATTTAATTTAGGGTTAGTTTAGTTTAGTTTTATGGTTTTAGGTTTAGGGTTTAGCATTTTAGGTTTAGTTGGTTTAGGGGTTAGGGTTTAGGGTTTAGGGTTTAGTTTAGGGGTTTAGTTTAGTTTAGGTTTAGAGTTTAGTTATTAGAGGTTTAGGTTTAGGTTAGTTTAGTTTAGTTTAGTTTAGATTTTAGATTTAGGTTTTATATAAATTAAAGGTTTAGGTTTATTTAGTTTAATTTTATTTATTTTAGTTTATATTTTTATTTAAGTTTATTTTTTTTGGTTTAGGTTTAGGTTTATGTTTATTTTAGTTTAGGTTTATTTTATTTTATTTTTTAGTTTAGGTTTTTTTTAGGTTTATGTTTAGGTTTTTATTTTATTTTTTTAGGTTTAGCTTTTAGGTTTTCATTTTAGGTTTATTTTTAGGTTTTATTTTTTAGTTTAGGTTTAAGTTTATTTTTTGTTTATTTTATTTTATTTAGTTTAGGGTTTAGGTTTAGTTTATTTTAGGATTAGGTTTAGGTTTTATTTATTTTAGTTTAGTTTATTTTAGTTTAAGTTCAGGTTTATTTTATTTTGTTTATTTTAGTTTTAGGTTATTTTAGTTTAGGGAATGGCTGCTTAGTTAGAAAAAAGGGGCAACCAAAATTTAGTAGCTAAACTTCAAATGAAGGTTACAAAAAGGGCTACCAACCAATATAAGAGAAGAAAATCATCCTAGCCATCTAACAAACCACAAGTGCACTGACCAAGCAAAGAATGCTAGCCAAGAACAAGGAACAACCATCAAAAGGGAAAAAAGAAACAAAAACCAAATAACAACCAAAGACCCCAACAGAGGATCAACCAATAGAACACCAACCAAGAATAGAAGAAGAGTTGAAGAAAAGCCCCAACCCCAACCAAAAGCCGACCATAACCAAGTAGAGAACCACCAACCAAATAGCCACCAACAGTAGAATAAAAAGTAGCCAGCCAGAAGAAATGAAGAAAGAGGGAAAGCCAACATCACAGCCAAGAAAAAAGCCCATAAACCCAATGAGAGTAACCACAAAACTAGCAAGGAAACATAGAGAACATAAAAGGGAGCAAAAACAACCAAAGAAAGGAAGCCAAGAAACCAAAAAAATGGAGTGAAACAAAAGAGGGATAAGAAGAAAAAACCCCCAAGGGAAAGGAGGCAACAACAACAGAATAGAATACCACCAGCAGAAGCACCCCAACAAAGAAAGCAAGAGAAGCCACCAATAGAGAAGGAGAAAAAGAAACTAAGTAAATCTAACATAAGGCAAACCATCTTTATCTAAGTTAGAAAGGCCTCTTAATTGCTTAGGAATAATATCATTGATAAACAATGTAAAATCATAGAGGTTGCTCCTCCGCTAAAAAAAATCAGCACAAGGATTGCCTTCCCTCAAAATATGAGTCATTTTAAATGAAAGTTTAGAAATAAATGGCTTACATATTCATAATTAAATAGAAAAGCTTAGCATTACCCTTGTGATTAGAATTGATCATAGCAATAACCATCTCAGGATTAGATTCCAACCAAATAGTAAGAAAATTCCTGTCCAAACAAAGCTTAAGAGCATGATAAACAACCATCAATTCATCCATAATAGCAGAAGTAGTAGAGAGTGGAGTGGAAAAAGCCAAGATAATATTCCCATGACTATTTTGAAAAATACTACCACAACCAAATTTGTTAAGTGTAGTGAGCCATCAAGATTAATTTTAATACAACAATTAAGAGGCTTAATCCAAGAAATGATTTTATAAGTAGAGGTGAGTCACAAAAAGGAAACTTGATACCCAACTTAGAGGCAACAAACTTGCAACCTCTATAATTAGTACTAAGAAGAGCCCTTATGTAAAGAAAAATCTTATCTTTAGTCTTCACAATAATCCTCTTATGATTCATAGGCACATTATGATGCTAACATCATTTCTATCAAGCCAAATAAACCAAATCAAAGTAAAAGCCACCATAATTTGATATGCCCTTTGATAGTATTTAGAAAATAAGAGTTAAGAAGTTCCATTAAAGAAAGCTTACCATTAAAATAACTTAAATTAAATAACTCCTCATACTAACCCCAAACTTTAGAGGCAATGGCACCATTAACAAAAACATGACTAACATTCTCAATATGAAAGCTACACATGCATTTAGAAAGAAGATAAAAGCCTTTATCCAAAAGTAAAGAATCAAGAATAAACCCCTTAAAATCCTCCAAACAAGAATCAAATAAGAGGTAGGAATAATATTATTCCAAATTTTAAGAAAGATAGAGAAGAGGGTTTATTAACTCTAATATGGTGCCAAGTATCTTTAAGGGAAAAATCACCATTACTAGAAATGTTGTAAAGAACTTGATCCGAATAGTACCATCAATAATAATATTGGTAATATTACAAATGGATTCAGAATCAAATCATTTAAGAGAGTGATTCCAATCACCATTTTAAAAAAAAGATTAACTTTTAAAGAAGAAGTTAAATGAGTATTAAGCAAAATCAATAGAAGAAACCCCATCCAATTATCTTGCCAAAAAAGGAAGAACCACTTGATACCCAAGAAATGAGAGGCTCTTTAAGCCATTTAACATCACAAAGGTGTTTCCAAGCAATAGAATCACCATGTTTATAGTTACAAATTAAGGGATGCTTACCTTTGCAATATTTGAAATTCATAAAATTAGCCCAAAGACTAACATTCTTCTAAAAATTCCACCATAGTTTATAGGAAAAAACATTG
This sequence comes from Cymbidium sinense, assembly GCA_021442155.1. Lineage (NCBI taxonomy): Eukaryota > Viridiplantae > Streptophyta > Magnoliopsida > Asparagales > Orchidaceae > Cymbidium > Cymbidium sinense. Next base: position 27,445 of record JAKCPB010000611.1, read on the forward strand.
GTGGAATCCATCAAGGACCTGCAACCAATACCACCTTCAAATAAAGTACCACATATGCTAAACCAAGAAGCCCAATGAAGCCTTTTGGTCGAATGCCTCGAACCCCAAAAAAACTTATTAAAATTTATTAAAAAGTCATTCAATCCAAATAATAACAAGGGAAGTAGGAACAATATTAAGCAATAAAAATAAAGGAAGAGAGTAAAGAATACTTTTAATAACAATTAATCTACCACCAAAAGATAAAAAAATGAAATTCAAGGGTAGAAACTTTATTCTGAATATTTTGGATAACCTCATCAAAGAGATGAGATCTCTTAGGACAATAATATAAGGAGAGTCTAAATATTTGATAGGAAGTCATTGAAGAGAAAAACCAGTAATATCCTTTATTTTATTAATTCTATGAGCAGATATAGAAATAGAAAAGATAAGCTAGTAGGGTTTAGGGTTTAGGATTTAAAGTTTTTTTTTAAATTAAGTAAACAAGTAGGTTTATTATTTAGTTTATTTTAGTTTCTTTTATTTAGGTTTATTTTTTTTATTTTCATTTAGTTTAGTTTCTTTATTTTATGTTTATTTATTTTAATTTAGGTTTTTATTTAGTTTATTTTTAGTTTAAGTTTAGGTTTATTTTATTTTTTTTTACTTTAGTTTTATTTTATTTTATTTTAAGGTTAAGTTTATTTTTATTTTAGGTTTAGGTTTAGGTTTTATTTTTTTTTTTTTAAGGAAAGGTTTTAGGTTTCATTTTTAAGTTTATTTTAGGTTTTATTTTTAGTTTAGTTTAGGTTTATTTTAGTTTATTTTATTTTATTTATTTAGTTTAGGTTTAGTTTAGTTTAGTTTATGTTATTTCAATTTTATTTATTTTAGATTAGTTTTTATTGGTTTAGGTTTTATTTTATTTATTTTATGTTTTAATTTTAGGTTTATTTTTTTTAAGTTTAGATTTTTTATTTATTTTTTATTTTATTTTATTTTATTTTATTTTACATTAGTTTTATTTAATTTAGTTCTTTGGTTTATTTTATTTTTAGTTTAGTTTAGGTTTTTATTTATTTTATTTAGTTTTATTATTTAGGTTTAGGTTTAGGTTTTAGTTTTTTTATTTATTTTTATTTAGTTTAGGTTTTATTTATTTAATTTTAGGTTTTAAGTTTAGGATTTTATTTATTTTTTATTATTTAATTTAGGTTTAGGTTTATTTATTTATTATTTAAGTTTTATTTAGCTTAGGTTTTAGGTTTTAGGTTTTTTAGCTAGGGTTTAATGTTTAGGTTTAGGGTTTAGTTTTTTTAGAGTTTGTGTATTTTAGGTTTAGTCAGGGTTTAGTTTTAGGGTTTAGGTTGTGAGCTTTAGGGTTTAGGGTTTAGGTTTAGGGTTTAGGAGGGTTTAGGGAGTTTAGGTTTAGGGAGGGTAGGGTGGTGGGTTTAGGGTGGGTTTAGGATTTAGGTTTATGGAGGTTTAGGGAAGATTAGAGGGTTTTGTGAGGGTTTAAGATTTAGTTTAGGTCAGTTTTAAAGAACCACAAACGGCAGGTTTAGTTTATTATTTATTTATTATTTATTTTATTTTATATTTTATTTAGGTTTATTTTTATTTATTTAGTTTAGTTTATTTATTTTAGTTTATTTTTAGGTTTAGGTTTAGGTGTTTTATTTTAGTTTAGTTTTTTTATTTTAGGTTTTTTTTATTTTATTAGGTTTATGTTTAGGTTTTATTTTATTTTTAGGTTTAGGTTTAGGTTTTTTTATTTTAGGTTTATTTTTGGTTTTATTTTTTAGTTTAGTTTAGATTTTAATTTTATTTTATTTAGTTTAGTTTTATTTATTTTGGTTTAGTTTAGGTTTTATTTATTTTATTTTTTAGTTTTTTTTTTAGTTTAGGTTTAGGTTTTATTTATTATTTTTTTAGTTTTTTTGGTTTATTTTTAGGTTTAGTTTATTTAGTTTTTATTTTATTTTATTTTAGGTTTATTTTATTTTATTTTACATTTGGTTTATTTTATTTAAGTTTTTAGGTTTATTTAATTTTTTTTAGTTAGGTTAGGTTTTTTTATTTTATTTTAGTTTAGTTTATGTTTTTATCTTTTATATTTAGGTTTAGATTTTATTTTAGGTTTATTTATTTATGTTTATTTATTTATTTTATTTTTAAGTTTTAGTTTAGGTTTTTAGGTTTAGGGTTTAAGGTTTAGGTTTAGGTGGGTTTAGGTTTAGGGTTTGTAGGTTGTTTTATTTAGGTTTGGTTGGTGGTATGGTTTATTAGGGTTTAGGGTTATTTTTAAAAAAATTAATATTTTATATTTTATTTAGGTTTCTTTTATTTATTTTAGTTTCTTATATTTTATGTTTATTTATTTTAGTTTTAATTTAACTTTAGGTTTAGGTTTTACATTTTTTTATTTTATGTTTATTTTTTATTTAGGTTTATTTATTTTAGTTTATTTTATTTTATTTAGTTTATTTTTAGTTTAGTTTTAGGTTTTAGTTTAGTTTAATTTATTTTAGTTTAGGTTTTATTTTTTTATTGTTTATTTTTAAGTTTTTTTATTTTAGGTTTAGGTTTAAGTTTATTTTTTTTATTTTATTTTAGGTTTAAATTTTATTTATATTTTTAGGTTTCTTTTATTTTATTTTTTTACATTTAGCTTTTATTTTATTTAGGGTTTATATTTTAGGTTTAATTTAGTTTATAGGTTTATTTTATTTTAGTTTATTTTATTTTCATTTTATTTTATTTTATTTTAGGTTTATGTAGGTAGGTTTATTTATTTTATTTATTATATTTATAATATTTTATTTTAGGTTTTATTTATTTTAGTTTAGGTGGTAAGATTTAGTGGAGTTAAGGTTATGAGGTTGGAGGGTTTGGGTAGGTAAGGGTTTAGGTCAGGTTTAGGGTTTAGTTTGGATCAGGGTTTAGGGTTTAGGGTTTAGGGGTAGGTTTAGGATTTAGTTTAGGGTTTAGAGAGGTTTTTATTTTTTTTATTTTTTTTTATTTAAATTTTTTAAATTAAGTAAATAGGGTTTATTTATTTATTTTATTTTTTACTTTATTTATTTAGGTTTATTTTTTATTTTTAATTTAATTTATTTATTTTTATATTAATTTAGTTTTTATATTTATTTAGTTTAGTTTAGTTTATTATTTTTGTTTAGTTTATTTATTTTTTTTTTAGTTTAGTTTTATTTTTTTATTTAGGTTTAGGTTAGTTTGATTTTTTTTAGGTTTTTTTTATTTTGGTTTATTTAGGTTTTGGTTTTTTTTTATTTTCAATTTAGGTTTATTTTTATTTTTATTTATTTATTTTATTTAGGTTTAGTTTTAGTTTATTTTTAGGATTAGGTTAAGTCCATTTATTTTAGTTTAGGTTTAGTTTTATTTTTTATTTTAGGTTTTTTTTTAGTTTTTTTTATTTTAAGGTTTATTTTAGGTTTATTTAGTTTTATTTTATTTTATTTTAGGTTATTTTTTTTCATTTATTTAGTTTATTTTATTTAGTTTTTATTCTTGGTTTTATTTTATTTTCTAGTTTAGATTAGGTTTTATTAATTTTATTTTTTATTTTATTTTATTTTATTTTAAGTTTGTTTTAATTTAGGTTTTTTATATTATTTATATTAGTTTAGTTTATATTTATTTTTTTACTTAGTAAGTTTAGGTTTTTAGGAGTACAAAGTTTAGAGGTTTAGTGGTCAGGGTTTAGGGAGTGGGGTTAGTTAGATGGGTCAGGGTTTGGGTTTAGGGCTCAGGTTCAGGGTGGGTAGGGCCCAGGGCCCAGGGATCAGAGCCAGCCTGTGGTTAAGTGTGGAGTCAGTAGGTCAGTAGTGGCCCAGGCCCAGGGCCTTAGTTTAGGAGGGTCAGTGGTTGGGTAAGGAGTGGTTATTAGGGTTTAGGTCAGTAAGATTTAGGGTAGGTCAGGGTTTATGATTTAGGTTTTAGAGGAAGTGTAGAGTAGGTTTGTTTGGTTGGGTTAGTTTTAGGGTTTAGATTTAGGTTTAGGTGGTTAGTTTTGGTTTAGTTTAGGGTTTAGTAGGGTTTTAGGGTAGTTTAAGTTTAGTTAGGTGTTTAAGGTTTAGGGTTTAGTGGTAGAATGGTTTAAGGTTTAGATAGTTTAGGGATTGGGGTGGAGTTAGTGTTTAGGTGTGGTTTAGGGTTTAGGTTTTTTTAGGAAATTAGGGAAATTTTATCACACAAAAAGAAGGTACAAAGTCCTTAGAGGGGCCAAATCTCTAAGCTAATGCTCAAAGAGCTACAAAAAGTCCTAAGGAGATAAGCCCCCCAGCTAATAGAATAGATAAAGAAAGAAAGCTAATAAAAAAAGAAACAGAGATCCACAAAAAATAATCCTTGAAATCAGCAGCAAACTTCCTCTGCTCCTTAAGAAACCAGCTCAATCCAGCATCAAAAGTCTCCCAACCTATACCAAAGATCTGCAGCAAGCTTGAAAAAGGATTAGTATAGATAATGGAATAATTAATTAAACATAAAATATAAGAGCAGATAGAAGTAAAAAGATGAAGAAAGGCTCAGGCTCAATAATAGTCATCTTAAGGTGCAACACCATATGTATGCATCCAGACTTCAAGTGAAGGGTTACAAATGCATATAGCACTACAAGGCAAAAAGAGTGGGAAGCATCATGGCCATCATTGCCAGGATACCTCTTGTAGTACCTTATCCAATGAAGATCATAACACAAACCTATATAAAACTTCAAACAATAGATGTAGCCATAAGAAACCCAACAGTCAGATATATTAAACTCAGTAAAGTAGATAAGGAGTTAACCCATAGGGAGCACAACCAAAGCCACCACCAAGAATTTCTAACACTAGGAGCAAACCTCACAATGGGAAATAGGACAAAGAGACCAAACAAAGGCAAAAGGAGGACCATAATTGGAAAGGTCCTTCATTAAAAAAACATGCCAAGATCCATAAATGATAATAATATCTAGATTAACTGTAAGACTAACATCAAGTATGATAGGAAGCAAGGCAACCAACAAAATAGGAAAGGGTAGAGGTTCAACCACAATCCAAAATCAAAATCCCAGTAGGTAGACACTAGAAGAGAAGAATGGAAAAGTAAACAGCTGGATCCATACATAGACTTGACAAGATCAAAAAAATGATAACAAAATAAATACTCTTAAACTCAACCACAGCTTGAGCACCCAATCCAAGCAACCGAAGGCAAGTCCACCTGAGCCACCAAGACAGCAAGGATTCAAATTATTAGATGAACCATCATGATGAAAGAAAAAAGAGTCATCCATTTAGAAATATTGAAAAATCCCAAGAAAAGCCATAGACAGCCACACCAATCCCAATCCAAAGACATTAAGAATCTAGTTAAAACAACTAGATACATAGCTAAAAAACAAGAAGGTAAAACCTGTATGGTCGAAATAATCCAAGATAGCAAAACAAGAATCCTAACAAGGACAACATCAACCAAATCCAAAAAACATCCAACTAGTAGTTAGCCACCTTCCAGTTCAGAATACCAATTAAAAATATAACATCGGTATTACAGGAGGCACACCCAATAATTAGACAATATAGTAAACCTGAAATAACCAAATTTACGCTCATCCAAAATAGCACTAAAGAAAGGATAGAAAATCGAAGGAAAATATCTCTCCAAGCTATAACCAAAGAACAAAGAGCCCTCAAGGTCACATAACCTCTTGTCGAGGAGCAAAACCATAACAACATCAATAGCCACCTTCATGAGCAAACCCCAACCAAGAGGGCCACACCCCAAATAGCAGAAAATCCTAAAGGATAGGAACAAGTGGGAAGGATGAGATCCAAGAGAGAAAGGACAACCAAAAACAACTAGAAAACCATCCTAGTCAGCAAACAACAAGGAGATAGAACATCCAACCATAGCAAGAAGGTCACAAAAATAGCATGAGCAACACCCAGAAAGGGAAAAAACCCACAGCCATGCTACAATAGCAAACAACCAACCAAAAAATACAAAGCAAAAAAAGAAGGCTGCAAAGAGATCCAACCAAAAAAGAGAACCACACCAATCAGAAAACAAGCAAGACCGAACAACCTCCATCTGTAGAAAACACCTCTACCAGGATGGAAGAGAAAGCAAACCAGAAAATAAATAATAGAAAAAAATTCCAAAGAATGGAAGGACAACCCCAACCCATCAAGAGAATGGGAAGAAACCAAACAAGAAAATAAAAGTTGGTTTAGGAGAAGAAATAAATAAAGACCAATCCAGCATAAGAGAAAACTAGAAATATTCAAAACCGAAAACATGGGGAAAGCCAAATCCCCATAGGAGGAGAAAATAATAAAAGCTTTTAACATAAGGCAAACCAATTTTATCTAGATTCACAAGACTCCTTAAAAGGAAAGGGATGTCATCATTAGAAAACATTTGCATAGAAGAAGACTTAGCTCCCAAATTAGCGAGAAAGTTAGCACAAGAATTGGCTTCCCTATAAATATGTGAAATTTGAAAATCTAGGTTAGCAAGAAGCCTCCTAGTATGCTTAAGTAAATAATACACTTCAACATTACCATGAGCATCAGAATTCATTAAATCTAGAAGAAGGAGAGCATCAACTTCAAACCAGATCTTATGAAAACCTTGTCATAAATAAATAGAAATTCCATGATGAAAACCTTTAGCTGAACTAACACATAATAATGTTATAAAGGGAAGCAAAAGCAGAGATAACCTTGCCACTATGATCTCTCAAAATACCATCAAGCCATAATAGCCATTAGAAACGAGCCATCATTGTTAACCTTAATGAAGTGATAATTAGGTTTAATCCAATATATAATTTTTTGGGGAGAGACAGGAGGGAAGGTTAATCCCAAAATTGAAGGCCATAGACTTGTACACCCTTTAAAACTAGAGTAAGTAAGAAGATTAGCTTTGAAAATAGACATAATTTTATATTTGGCTCTAACAATAATACGATGATAGTTCATAGGAATATTACGATGCTTAGCATCATTTCTCTCCATCCAAATATACCAAAGAATAGTAGTAGCTAAAACAATTTTAGCATGACTCTTTGAAATATGAGAGAACCAAGCTTCAAGAAGTTGCATATTAAAAAGGAAAGTATTAAAAATATTATTATACTAATTCCCCACTTTTGGAGCAATAGGGCCATTCACAAAAACATGATCCATAGTTTCAATGTGATAGCAATAGTAGCATTTAGAGGGGAGATGGAAGCCTATTTTTTCAGAAGAGTAGCATCTATAGGGATATAATGCTTCAGAATGCGCCATGTTAAAATCAAAAATGAAGTAGTACAAATATTCCAGATTTTAGTAAAACCAAGGACTCTTGATATTTAAATTTGATGAAGTGCCAAACATCCTTAAAAATAAAATCTTCAGAAGAAGAATTTTTAAAGAGAATTTGGTCAGGTTAGTTAGGGAAATGACAAATTTTTAGGATTTTGTCAACTATCACATTAAGGACAAGGATATTTAATTGAGCCACATCCTAGTTATTGTGAGTAATTAATTGATTAATCTTAAGCATCATAGTGGAATGAGTATTACAAAGAATCAATAGAGCCTTGCCCCACCAATTGTCTTGCCAAAAGAAGAGGAACCAATTGACACCCCAAGAAATTAGGTTCGCAGCATTCCATTTGATACTACAAAGTCTTCTCCACACAGGAGAATCCCTAGATTTGAAAGCACAAATGAGGGGATGTTTTCCTTGACAATATTTAGCAAGCTTAAACTTAGATCAATAATAATGGTTATTTCTAAAATTCCACCACATTTTATACAAAAAATAGTTAATAGAATCCTCTAATGTTTTGCAACCCAAGCCACCTTCGTTATTAGGACCACAATAGTTATGCCAACTTGCCCAATATAATCTTTTGGTAGAAGAGCTAGATCCCCAAAAAAAATTTATTAAAAGTCTATTGATCCTTTTAATAATAGAATGGGTAGGAACAATAGTAGATAAGAGATACAAAGGCAGAGAGCAAAGGGTACTTTTGATTAGGATAAGTCTAACACCAAAGGAAAGTAAATGAAACTCCTAAGAGGAGGTTTTCTTATTTATTTTCTGAATGACTTCATCAAATAAAGAAGATATTTTTATTCCTCTATATAAAGGAGTATCCAAATACTTGATAGGGAGAATTTGATGTGAAAAACCCATAATATTCCTGATAACATTGATCTTAGGTAAGGAAATAAAAGAGCTAGTAATAAAACAACTTTTATCAGGATTAATATTCAAGCCACTTTCCCTGCCAAAAAGAGTTAATAAATTACATAACTTTTTAATATAAAGAGCAGCCAAATGAAAATATATAATGAAATCATCAAAAACCAGGTGAGAAATGGGAAACCCACCACTGTTCTAGTACATGTTAGGCATTTTACTAAACATCTACTTAATACATCTAGAAAGATATTCCACAGCAATAGAGAAAAGGGTAGGAGAGAGAGGGTGGCCTTGCCTTAGCCCATGAGAAGCAAAGAAGCAACCATGAACTTCACCATTAAGGAGCAAAGAAAACCAAGAATTCTCAATCCCATTCTTAATTAAAGTAATAAATTGATTAGAGAATCCAAATAAAGCCAAGATTTTATATAGGAAAACCCAACCAATATTATCATAAGCTTTGGAAATGTCAAGCTTAAAAGCGTGTTTCACAACTATGGCATTTAAATCATGGATTATCTCTTGGTCTAAAAGAACATTATCTAAAATGGATCTCCCTTTAACAAATCTGGTTTGATTGGGGAAGATAATTTTAGGAAGCAAGATACTCAACCTTTTAGACAACATCTTAGAAATAAGTTTATTAAAAAAAGAAGAAAGGCTAATTGGCCAAAATCACTCCAAATTTCGTATTGTCCTTTTAGAATTAAAATAATGGAGGTGCTACCAAAATATTTGGGAGAGTACTACCCTTAAAGAAATAAAGAACAACTTTAACCAAATCCTCTTTAATGGTAATCCAACATGTTTGGGCAAAGAGGGTAGTAAAATCATCGTACCACTCCCCAGTCTGTATCATACTTTGCAAAGTGTCGCAATTTCAAGCTCGAAGGCAAGGAAGAAAGCATCTTGTTATCATCATCAGAGATGAGATTAGGGATAACTTCAGGAGAAGAGATCTCATCATAAGCAACAATTTTATTAAGAAGCTTTTTATAAAAAGAAATAGCAAAATCAATAGCTCCTTTTTATCTAAACACCAAACACCATCATTAGTTTTAATTTTATGAATGTGATTTAGAGCCTTTTTCTTTCTAACCATGGCTTGAAAATATTTAGTATTATGATCACCATCAAAGATCCATTTCAAAGAAGCTTTTTTCTTCTAATAGGTCTCCTCCATGTCTTTATAACATGTTAACCTATTTTTAGCTTGAGCCAACAAATGAATTTTAGAAGGGTCATTAACAAGTTGTCTTCCAAAACTATAACCACATTCTCCATTTCTTTGATATTGAAAAAAAAGGTTCTTGAAATAATGTTTATTCCACCAATTAAGGCATTGTTTAAGTCTTTTAATATGAACCACAATCTCCTCATCCCAAAATAGAATCATCAGATGGAGAGGTTCACCCCAAGCTACTAGCAACAACATCCAAAATCTATCATCCATGAGCCACATATTTTGAAAGCAAAAAAGGATGGGGAGAGAGGTTTAGTAAAGTTCACAAGTGATAAGCAAGGAGAATGGTCCAAAAGGGTTTTGTTTAAGTGCTCCATAGAAGTACTAGGGAGAAGGTTAATCCATAAATGGTTAAAAAGAACCCGATCTAACTTTTGTCAGAGTCTATAGTTATTCCAAGTAAACTCAAACCACTAAAGCCAATATTAGTAAGATAACAATCAAGGATCATGTTATTAAAATCTTCCATTAAAAATAAGTTTGAAGCATTACCACCAACCCATTTAGAGGAAGAAGATATAGTGTTAAAATCCCCACCCACAAACCAAGGAGCATCAACAGAAGAAGAGAAACTAATAAGATCTTCCCAAAGAAGCCATCTACCATTTCTATTACAAGAAGCATAAACAAATGAACCAAAATAACACCAATTATCATAAGTAATTTTAACAATCACAACCTAGGATAAATCATCCAAAACTTGCAAAACAAAAGGTCTATTCTAAAAAATCCAAATTTTATTGCTTGAATTAGCAAAAAAATTACCAAAACCAATCATTCTAGTAATAGAAGGAATGTTAGAAGGAAGAATAAAGGGTTCCAAGATAGCCAAAAATGAAATGTTATGAGAATGAACTAAATAATTCTATTCTAACAGAGGGTACCAATCCTCTCACATTCCAAATTAAGAAAGAAACTATTTATTTTTGGGTAGAAGAGCCAGATCTAGTAACTCTAGCAAAGTTAGGAAATTTAGTTTTAGGAGTTTTATTTTTCTTTCTCAAAATTATTTGAAATTTATTAGTCTAATCCACAACATCACCATCAAATAGGTATTGTTCAAGGATATGCTTGAAATAAGGTTGCACATTAAAACCATCATTGCAGGACACTTCACCTTCTTCCAAATCATTATTATGTTGCAAAATCATATTAGAAATCAGTTCAACATTAGATGAAGAAGCACGAGAAGAATTAGAACCGTTTAAAGCACAAGTGCCCAAGTCAGGAATAGAAACTTTATCCTTAGTTTGCTCACCAATCAAGCCCTCATGAAGGATCACATTTTCTTTAATTATAGGTGGCAAAGAAGCAAGAATGGAATCATTTGAGATAGAATCATCATCCATAAGTTTTGAAAACATATTATTGTCCATATTATTACCAATATCAGTGTGATTCAAATGGATAGGCTCATCACAAGGTGCTCCTTATTAACATAAGTGACATCCAAAGGTCGGCTTAAGAGCTACAACATTGTTGAAATGAGTAGTGGGAGGATCAAGGAAATGACCCTCAGCTTTAGGTAAAGAGTTATCTATTGGAACATCTTGCTATGGTTTAATCGAGGGCACCTTAAGAATGGGATCCAAGTTATTATGCATGGGTTTGGATTTCTTAAGGTGAGGATGAACCACAAAGGAATCAAAAACACCATGGCCATGAATTTTTCAATGGGAACAAAAAATAGGAAAATTCTCAAAATCCACTTTTTGCAAATATCCGTAGTTCTCTAACCTTAGCCAAATTTCCTTTCAAAATTTTTTAGTTATATCAAACTCTACTAGAATTCAAGCAACAGATGGCCTAGTGTCAGAAGCAGTCACCTAATCAACTTGAAGAGGATGACCGAACAACGCACCCACAGTAAAAAAAAACTCATGATTAATGAAATGAACATGTAAATTGGGAAGAGAGATCCAAACTATAACAATAGGAGATTCATCCTTAATATCAAAAATGAGGCGTGCATTTCAACAATCGCATCTAACAATTGAAAAAAAAAATATGAGCATCGAGAGAAAACCCGAGAATAATATAAATCGTTTAAAAGTTGAATCAAGAAATGATGGGAATTGATCAATCCGGTAGAAAAAAATACCAAAGAGGTTCAAGCTATGAAAAAATAAATGAATATTCTCCAAAGTAGGATGACGCAAAGCGAATTTACCCAGCAACGTGAATTCAAAGGGTTTCGCAAGCCTTTCCATAATCAAATCAGAACACATTATCATGGGTACACCCTGAAAAGAGGTAGAGATAAGTTCGAGAGACTCACCAATACAATTGTTACCAGCAAGAACATACTTGAGGGATTTTGATGCTAGGGACGAGTTTAACCTAGAGACCCTCACGGAGTTAGAAGCTATCATGGGAGCAGCAAAAATATTTGGATTTCCCCATGGGGAAGTAGAGAACACAACCATGATCAACAACAACACATGATAGAAGAAGCTGAAAGCCAAGCTAAGCCATCAAAATGGAAAACCAGTTGAAATGTCCACAACAAAAGTCACAAAGGAGATGCACCTCCACAGGGGTAACAAAATTTGCCAGAGCACCCAAAAAATGGAGAAGAGTGAAGATGGGGTTTAGGATTTAAAATTTTGTGTTTATAGGTTTTTATGGTTGGTTTAGGTTTAGATTCAAGGCCAGGTTTAGGGTTTAGTTTAGGGTTTAGGGTTTAGGTTTAGGTTTAGGGTAGGGATGATTTAGGGGCCTGGGGTTAGGGCAGTTTGTGGTAGGTCAGTGGTTTAGGGTTAGTAGGTTTGTTTGGCTAGGTTTAGGGTTTTATGATTTAAGATTTAGGTAGTTTAGGGTTTAGGTAGGGTTTAAAGTATTTAGTGATTAGGTTTAGTTAGGTTTAGGTTAGGTTTAGGATTTAGGATTTGTGGGTTAGGTTTTTTTTAGTTTAGGATTTTTATTTAGGTTTAGTTTATATTAGTTTAGGGTTTAGGGTTTAGGATTTTAGGGTTTAGGTTTGGCCTAATATTTTATTTTTTAAACATGAACCAAAGTTTAGGTTTATTTAGTTTATTTTTATTTATTTTAGTTTATTTTATTTTATTTTTTTTATTTTAGGTTTATTTTTAGTTTATGTTTTAGTGTAGTTTACATTTATGTTTATTTTAGGTTAGTTTTAATTTAATTTAATTTTTTAGGTTTATGTTTAGGTTTTATTTTATTTTTTTATTTAGGTTTTAGGTTTTCATTTTAGGTTTATTTTTTAAGTTTTATTTTTTTTAGTTTAGTTTAGGTTAATTTTTTTAGTTTATTTTATTTTATTTAGTTTAGGTTTAGGTTTTGTTTTTATTTTAGGTTTATGTTTTGATTTTATTTATTTTATTTTATTTTATTTTATTTTATTAGTTTTTTATTTTAGGTTTAGGTTTTTTTATTAGGGTTTTGATAAGTTCCTAACTCCTTAAATTTGATCCGCTTGGTTTGAGTTCGTTCAGTTGACCAGTTGAGTTAACCTTGAGTTGAGTGAGTTAGAGGTGTTTGGTGCTTCATCCGCTGGATTAGGGCCTTTGCTCAACCATTGGATTTGATCACCGGATTGAGTTACTGAGCGTTTTCTTGAACCGTTGGATTGGTTTGATTTACTGTCGTCCATTGGATGTGTGTCTTGATCAAATGGCTTGTATTCTTTCTTATCTTAGTGGATTATAGGTGTTGGCCAAGGAGCGGATGCAGGAGTCTCAGAGCCTCGATAATCCTAATCGTATCGAAGGAGATCTTGATCGTTGGATACCGATCATCGAGCCGCTTCATTTGAAGGGGATAGTTCTCTTGGAGTTTTGCCTCCAGGGAGACTAGGGTTCTCAGAGAGAGTTTGAGACAGCGATTAGGGAGATGCACTTCTGTTTTAAGGGAGGTTTTCGGTGACTTCCACCATGGGAAATGTTCAGGAGAGGAAGGAGGAAGCTAGTGGGGAGAAGAAGAAAACTAAAACGAGGAGGAAGCTTGATGTTTTTTCACCCTTGTCCTTCTCTCTTATCTCTATTTATATCTTTATGTTGGTCTTGGATCTTGAGATTCTAACTGATTTTTAGGGTTTGCTATTTTGTGCTTTGTGGTTTTAGACTTCTTGATTTTGCCACTTATCCTTCTTCTTTTATATGTGTCATGTTTATTTATACTTGATTTTAGTATGTCTTTGTAATTAGCTTGGGATGGATTTAAGTTTATGAAGGCCTTGTTATCTTTATCTGTTTATTGGCTTAGGTATCAGCATGTAACTGGATTTTTGTAAAAGCGATGTCTAGTTTTTTTTGTGTTATTTATTTATTTATTTTATTTCTATTTATTGTAAATCTTTGATATTTATTATAATGGCTTAATGTCGAAGTCTTTTAGTTTGTCCTTCTTCTTTTTTGTTTCTAATATTTTTATATTGATATTCATATCATTACTTACCTTGACCTTGTCCTTCAAATTTGGATTTAATTCTTTCTTTATCCATGAGTTTGCTAACAATCCTTCCCATTTTATTAGTAATTTTGATCTATTGATTTAGTATAGTTTCTAGAACTTTGATTTTGATAAGCATTTGTCCTTTAATTTTGATAATTGTGTTGGGTGTATGTTAGAATCGTTTGTATGGTTTTAATGGAGATATGGAATACATTATGTATTCTTTCGATATAGGTAGTTCAATTTTATAGGCTACATTTCCTATTTTCTATAGTACTTTAGGCCCATAATATCTCCTTGTAATTTGGTGTATTGATTCTATAAATTTATAAGGTTGTTATAATACCAAGTCATTGACTTGTAATTAAAGCTCTATGTTTATCACCATTTGTTTCATCTGTTTTGTGCTTTAGATTGGTTTTCATTTGTTGAAGCATGGGTTTCAGGTATGCTTTCCAGTTGGATGTTGGAATTTCATTGTGTGGGGTATTACATGGGAGTTATATAATTTGAAAAGGTCATCTTTGTTGATGTATTGATTGAAGTATTATATGAGAATTGCCTGAGTAGGAATTGTAACCATTTTAGGTGTTTCCAACACAAACTTATTGTTCTAGGATTTGGTTACCTTTGTTTGTCCATCGTTTAAGTCCAGTGTTTTTAAAGTAGTCCCACTTGATCTGAATAATTCTTGCCAAAAATTGCTCATAAACACTGGATCTCTGTCTGATACTATTCCTTGTGGAATACCATGGAGTTTAATAATGTCTGTGATAAAGATCTGAGCTATATAAACAGCAGAAAAATTATTTGGTAGGGCTGAAAAATGAGCATATTTGGATAATCTATCCACCACTACTAGTATGGTTGTTTTATTATGAGACCTGGGTAAACCGTAATGAAGTCCATGGATACTTCTTCCCATATGGCTTTTGGTATGGGCAGTGGTTGTAGTAATCCTGCTGGCCTTTGAGTATCATACTTGATTTGTTGATAGATAGTGTTGATACAAAATATTTTATATCCTTTTCATCTATTTCAGAATTATTGGGTAATTTCAAAGTCTTTGGATGCCTCCATGCCCTCAGGTGTTGAATGTAATTCTGATAAGAGTATTTTGATATCTAATTTTTAAGTATCTTTTGTAGTATAGAATCCATTAGCAATTTTATGCTTGGGAAAATTCATTGGATTATTTGCTATCTATTGTCAGACTTTGGAGTTCCTTATTGCTTGTTTCCTCTTAATTTGTTGGAGCAAATTTGTAAAGTGTGAGTATAAGCATATAAGTGTATAGTCATGGAAACTTCTGACAGATTTGCCTTAGCATTTACTTTATTGGGCTTTTTTTGGATAGGGCATGCTTATATTTGATGTCCTTGGTTTATACTCAATAGTATAATAATCCCAAGAGCTTAATTAGAAATCTTTGCTCGTAAGTTTGAATGGTTTGTTGCATTAATTCTCTAATGCTCTTTGACTGTTTCGATTGTAAACTTATTTCCCAATAAGTATTGTCTCCATTTGGCCAGCCTTATAGCATAAAGTTCTCCGCATATGTTGATGTTTCTCAGATTGAGAGATAACTTTACCAAATAAGTAAGAGGTGATTGTTTTGAGCTAATCCCCTATTGCGTCCCGAGGCATCTTTCTAAAATAAAGGGTATAGTAAAATTTGGGAAGGCTATTGGTAATGAGATCATTTTTCTTGTTGTTTGAATGCTATGGATTCTTTATCCATTGGAATTGTTGTTTAGCGCATTGATGTTAAGGAGATGCCATTCGCATAATTTTAACAAACTTTCTATAGTATCTGTTAAGCCCAAAATCTTAATTATTTTACTATTTTTTGGCATAGGCCATGCTTTTAGCTTTGATTTTGAGGGATCCACTTATCCTTGTTTGATAGTATATGACCCAAGTACTATTCTATCTTGGATGAAATAGCATTTGGAAGGTTTGACATATAGTGTATGTTGTTTCTTGTTCTAAAATAGCTTGTAGATGACCTTGGTGTAGTTCAATGGACTGTATAGTATGTCATCAAAAAAAACTAGGCAAACTTTCTTAAAATGGTTTAAGTACTCAATTCATTAGTGCTTAGAATGTTGGGGGGCATTGGTTAATCCAAATGGCATTTAAGAACTCATAGTGACCTTCATGAGTTGAAAGTCATTTATAGATGGCTTCCTCTCCATTCGATTTGGTGATAACAGATCTTAAATCCAATTTGGAAAATATAGCCCCATGTAACTCATCCATCTTTCAGAGAGTTGGAATGGGAAACCTATCGTGTATAGTGACTTTGTTCAAAGCCCTATAATCCACAAAAATGCCAAGTGCCATCTTTTTTTTTTTATTAACAAGGTGAGATAAAAAAGGTTCTTTCTCTTATGATCCCGATTCTAACATTTCTTTAATCTTTTATTTTTTAAAATGGGGATATCTATAATTTTTTACTTTGTTGAGTTTATGTAGTTATATTTTATGGTCTATCTTGGGATGTAAACTTTGAATCAAATAATTCTTGGTATTGTGTTAATACTTGTTGTATGCCTTCAGGTAATTTGTTGAATTCCTTTGTGGTGTGTTCTTCTTCCTCAGGTATTTTTCTAATTTGTAAGTATGAAACTATTTCTTTTTTGTTTTATAATTTAGTAAACTGGTGGAATGTAATGCTATCCACTTTGGATGAGGTATCTCCTTGTAGTTGTACTAACTTGTCATTATGATAGAATTTCATGGTGATTTTTTATAGTTTGTACACTCACCTTCTAGCCATTGAATTCTAACACTACATGCTTTGCATAGGAAGAAGATAGCATAGTGAAAGTGTATCCTAAGTTGTATAGAATATTTGAGCATATCAACACTTTAATGTTTCTCCATTTCCTACTAACACTTTAAACACCTGAGTTAGTATGGTCTATAAACTTGGCTAGTTTAGTGGATAAAATTGGGGTTTAGCCATCAATAAGTACTGATTTTGTTGCCAATTACTCCTTGTAATCTTAATGTTCTAGGGTTAGACTGACCTGTAAATGCATTGAGACTGATTTCAGGGAATTCTTCTTGTAGCTCTTAGTGTTAGTCTTTGGACATAGTTCTTGATCCTCATTGATCACTATTAGATTGAGCTTTGATTTGCAAATGTGTCCTTGTGATACTTATCATCACAAAGCATAATTTTTTTTCTTCTTTCATCTATTTGTGTTTCATTTATGGGGTTGTTTGTCTATTATGCATTCCATTATTTTGGTGAATGCTAGAATTCTAGGTGATGGGTAAAGGTGGTTGATAGTTTTGATTTTGTTTACTATTGAGCTTGGTGTGTTCTCGTAGTTTCTTGGCATTATATCATGCCAGCCTATCCTCCATCAATTTAGCTAACCTGAAGGCTTCAGAGTGAGCTTTTAGAATGCTCTTACTTCCCTTTTATATCTTGCCTTAAACCATTCAAAACAACTCTATAAGAATTCGTGGAATACCGAGTCCGCTAATTCCTCAAATTCATTATTAAGCATTGTAGATTGTTGTAATTTTGCAAGTTCACCCAAATCTCTTAAGGAGGGGCCAAATCTTAATTTTTCTTTAAATTGTATCCATGAGTTGGTGATTAAGATGCATCCATCCAACTTTAGGTCCTTCTGTAGATGCTATTAAGAATTTTGGTCTTCAGAGGCTATAATAATGAAAAATTGGTCGCTTTAAATACCAACTAGGGTTTTCTCCATTGAATCTTGGCATATCAACTTTCATTATTGTTGTGTTGAGTTTGTTGTCTAGAGGAAAGGAAATTTTAGTGAGAGGGTACATACCGGATTGTTGTTGTTCTTACGAGTACTTTCCAATTTTTCTCAATTGATGAGAGTCTTTGATACTTCATTTAGTATCATAGTTATTGAAGACCTTTGTTCATCTATTTTATTACACTCTCATGGTCTTAGGTGTCTTGTGCCTTCGCCACAGGTTGATGATGTAGTCAACAAGAGCACCAATGACAAGTTCCTAACTCCTTAAATTGATCCCTGCGAGTTCGCTTTCAGGGACCCCCAGTGGTCCAACTCGCTGAGTTGAGAGTTAGAGGTCGTTTAGGTGCTTCATCCGCTGGATCAGCCTTTGCTCAACCATTGGATTTGACTGATTGAGTTAGTCTAGCATTTTCTTGAACTTTTGGTTTGATTTCTCATCCATTGGATGTGTTTGATCAAATGGCTTGTATTCTTTCTTATCTTAGTGATTTGTTGGCCAAGGAGGAGCATGGGAGTTTGGATCGATGGCCCCAAACCAGTGCCTGATTGAGAGATCTTGATGGCCGTTTAGCCGCCGCTTAAGGGGATAGTTCTCTATTTAGGAGTCATTTTCAGGCCGAGGGAGGACTAGGGCTCGAGAGAGAGTTCTAGAGGAGTTTAGGGAGATGACCATCACTTCTCGCTCTAAGGAGGTGTGACTTCCAGTGGGAAATGTTCAGAGAGGTGGAAGCTCGAGATAGAGGGAGAAGAAGAAAACTAGAAATAGAGGAGGAAGCTTGATAAGTTTTTTTCTACCCTTGTCCTTCTTATCTCTATTTATATCTTTTTATTCTTGGATTTGAGATTCTAACCGATTGCTAGGGTTTGTTTTTTTGTGCTTTTGTCATGTCTTCGTTATTCTTGATTTTACTTATCCTTTGCTATATGATGTAGGTTCTTGTTATACTTCGATTTTAGTATGTCTTTAATCAGTTGGGATGGATTTAAGTTTATGAAGGCCTTGTTATCTTTATCTTTATATTTTGTGTAATGAGGATGTATATTTAAAAAGTGATGTTTTGTTGTATTTTTATTTATTTATTTATTTATTTATTCTTTTTATTGTAAATCTTCTTTTATATTTATTATAATTTTAATGTCTTGAAGTCTTCCTTCTTCTTTTTGCCTAATATTTTTGTATAGATATTCATATTAGTTTTTTTATTTTTAAGTTTATTTTTTAGGTTTAGGTTTTTAATTACATTTTAGTTTATTTTATTTTAGGTTTATTTTATTTTTATTTTACATTTAGTTTTAATTTATTTAGATTTTATTCTTAGATTTATTTTATTTTTAATTTAGTTTAGGTTTTTTATTCATTTTATTTTAATTTATTTCACAGTTTATTTTATTTTATTTTTAGGTTTAGTTTAAGTTTAGATTTTAATTTTATTATTTTATTTTATAAGTTTAATTTATTATTTTAGGTTTTATTTAGTTATGGTTTTGTTAGGTTTAGAGAATGGTTTGGCATGAGGTGGGGTTAGTTACAAGTTTGGCTCAGTGGCCCAGGGTTTAGGATGGGTTAGTGTTTATAGGGCCCAGGCCCAGGATTTAGCCCAGGTTTGGGTGGCCAGGTCAGTGAGGTTTAGCCCAGGAGTGGGATCAGTGGTAGCCTCAGGTCATGACTGGTGGTCTAGGGCCTAGTCAGTAGGCTCAGAGGTTTAGAGCCTAGGGTTGTGGCCTGGCCCAGCCCAGTTTAGTTTAGGCCTGGGGGGTTTGTTTTAGATCTAGGCCTGTGGTCAGACAGGTCATCAGTGGCCCAGGTCAACTAGAGTTTTGGCCTGGGTTAGGGCCCAGTTTCAGGAAAGATCAGGGTAGTCAGTCAGGGCCTCCAACCAGAAGGTCATGGGGTTTGGCCTCCCTTGTGGCCCAGGGTTGGCATGGGGTAGGGCCCAGTGGCCCAAAGCCCAGCCCATGGGTTAGGTTAGTGGGCCCAGGCCCAGGAAGTAAGTTTAGGGTCAGGGCCTAGCCTGGGTTTAGGCCCAGGGCCCAGTGGTCAGTAGGATGTAGGAGAGGCCCAGGGTGGGCCTGTGGTGGCCTGAGTTTAAGGTGAGTGGTGTCAGGTTTAGGGCCTGGGTTTTCTTGTGTTTTATCTTTTTTTATTGATCTTATTTTTTACAGTTAGGATTTAGGGTGGTGGTTTAGAGTTTAGGGTTAGTTTTAGGGTTTAGGGTTTAGGGTTTAGGATTTAGGATTTAGGGTTTATGGTTCAGTGTTTAGGATTTTTTTAAAAAGAAATTAAGTAAACTAGATGGTTTAGGTTTATTTAGTTTATTTAGTTTATTTTTTATTTATTTTTCTTTATTTTATTTATTTTAGGTTTATGTTTAGTTTATATTTTTTTTTTTAGGTTTAGGTTTTAGGTTTTCATTTTAAGTTTATTTTAGGTTTTATTTTTTTAGTTTAGGTTTAGGTTTATTTTTAGTTTATTTTATTTTATTTAGTTTAGTTTTAGTTTATTTAGGTTTATTTTATTTTGGTTTATTTTATTTTATTTTGTTTATTTTTTTTTATTTTAGTTTTTTTTATTTTATCTTTAGGTTTAGGTTTTATTTAACTTTTATTTTATTTTATTTTAGGTTTATTTTATTTTTATTTTAAGTTTAGTTTTATTTTATTTATATTTTTATTCTTAGATTTATTTTATTTTTTTAGTTTTAGTTTTATTTATTAAATTTTGTTTATTTTTACTACCATTTTATTTTATTTTTAGTTTAGGTTTAAGTTTAGTTTTGGGTTTTAATTTAATTATTTTATTATCCAGGTCAGGTTTATTTAGGGTTTGGGTTTAGTCCTGGTGGGTTTGAGTTATGTCAGGGCCCAGCCAGTGGCCCATGGTTGTGAGTCAGGGATCAGTGGCCCAGGGAGGGTGGCCCAGGGCCCAGCCTGAGCCCAGAGTTCAGTCAGTGGGTGTGGTCAGTCAGAGTTTAGGGCCCAGGTCAGAGTCAGTGGTTAGAAGGAGTGTGGAGGGGTTAGGGCCTAGTGGAGTTTAGCGCCCAGGAGCCCAGTGGCCCAGGTTTAGGGTTAGTAAGTAAAGTACCAGTAGTTTATTTAGGTTTGTGGTCTAGTCTGGCCCAGGCCTAGGTCAGTCAGATCATGTGATAGCCTGGGCTCCAGGTCAGAAGCCCAGTTCAGGGCCCAAGTGTGGTTTCCTCATACTTTGGTCAGGGCCTGGGGTCAGGTCATCAGCCTTAGTTTCAGGTCAGGTCTGGCTTTGGGTCAGTGGTTTAAGGCCTCAGGATCAGAGTAGGTTTAGGCCAAGACTAGTCTGGCCCAGGTCACCTGGGCTGGCCTTTAGGCCCAAGGCTAGTGCTAGGATAGGGCCCAGGTCACCAGGTCTTAGGCTCAGCATGGCCAGGGCTGGTCAGGGCCAGGTTTAGTAGGAGGGCCTAGGCCAGGCCCAGGGCCCAGTCAGCCTGTGATTTAGGTGGATTAGGCCTTTTAGTGGTCTTGGGTCCGGCCCAGGGTCAGGGCCTCTGTGGCAGTAAGATTAAGCTTTTAGTTTAGGGTTTAGGGTCTCCAGCCTAGGGCAGTGGCCAGGGTTTGGTCATTTGTGGTCAGGTTAGTTTAGGCCTAGGGTCAGGTTTTTTATCTTTCTTTTATAGGTTTAGCTCAGTTTTTTATGGTTTAGGTCCCAGCCTAGGGTTTAGGGGTTTAGTTGTGGTAGTTTAGGGTTTAGTGTGGGCTCATGGTAGTTTTAGAGTTTTGCAAACAAACCCAGGTTTTGATTTATTTAGTTTTAGTTTTATTTATTTATTTTATTTATTTATTTATTTTTATTTAGTTTAGTTTTTTTTTTTTTTTTTTAGGTTTAGGTTTTATTTTTTATTTTTTATGTTTATAGGTTTTATTTTATTTTAGGTTTAGGTTTTAGGTTTTAATTTAGGTTTATTTTTAGGTTTATTTTTTTTTTAGGTTTAGGTTATTTTTAGTTTAGTTTATTTTATTTAGTTTAGGTTTACATTTAGGTTTAGTTTATTTTAGGTTTAGGTTTTATTTAATTTAGTTTAGTTTATTTTAGTGTAGGTTTAAGTTTATTTTATTTTTATTAATGGTTTAGGTTTTTTTTTTAGTTTAGGGTTTAGGTTTTTTTTTTAGTTTAGGATTTTGATTTTTTTAATGTGAGAACAAATTGATTCAAAATTTCTTCTTTTCGATTTCATCAACCAAGTAACACACCAAGTTTTCTAAGACACAAGTGACGACATATATTAAAAATGAGCATGCATAGAGCAAATCGAAAACCCTAGATAACTAGACCCGTCTCTACTATAAAGACATAGTTCCATAAGCAGCAGATCAAATCGATTGTTCTTTAGTTTCTCCAGTTCCCATCAGAACCACCCTGGCCTCTCGACTAGCGGGATCCACCATCATAGCCCCGATATCTCCCTCTGCCACCACCATGGCTTTAACCTCCTTCGCTCCTCCCACCTCCATAACCATCTCTGCTCCAACCACAACCTCCATATCCACCAGATCCCCACAACAACCATATAACACACCCTCACCTCCACCGCCGATCTAGATTGAGTCCTGCTGGTGATGTTCTTACCGTCAAGGTTTTGCCAATTCTTAGGATTTTGGTTTATGTTTAGGTTTTTTAGATTTTAGTTTTTAGATTTATTTTTTAATTTATTTAGTTACTTTAGGTTTATGTTTAGGGTTTGAGGTTTATGGTTTAGGGTTAGGATTTAGGGTTTAGGGTTTAGGGTTTGGATTTAAGCTTTAGGGTTTAGGGTTTAGGGTTTAGGATTATGCTTTTAGGATTGTGGTTTATTTTAGGTTTAGGGTTGTAGGTTTAAGGTTGTAGGTTAAGGGTTATAGGTTTAATGTTTAGGGTTTAGGATTTAGGGTTTAATTTTTTTTTTAAATTAAGTAAACGAGTAGGTTTAAATTTATTTAGTATATTTAGTTTATTTTTTTTATTTATTTTAGTTTGCTTTATCTTTTACTTTATTTAGGTTTATTGTTTAGTTTTATTTAGTTTATTTTATTTATTTTAGGTTTATTTATTTTAGTTTAAGTTTCTATTTTAATTTATTTTTTTGGTTCTAGTTTAGTTTATTTTTTTTAGTTGAGTCTTACTTTTATTTTAGTTTTTAGATTTAGGTTTTATTTTTAATATTTAGGTTTAAGTTTAAGTTTTTATTTTATTTTCTTAGGTTTAAGTTTTAGGTTTTTATTTTAGTTTTATTTTTATGTTTTATTTTTTAGTTTATGTTTAGGTTTAAATTTAGTTTTTTTTAGTTTATTTAGTTTATGTTTAGTTAATTTTAGGTTTAGTTTTAGGTTTTATTTATTTTAATTTAGTTTATTTTAGTTTAGGTTTAGGTTTATTTTATTTTTATTTTAGGTTTAGGTTTTTTTCTTAGTTTAAGGTTTAGGTTCAATTTTTTATTTATTTTTAAGTTTTATTTTAAATTTTTTTTTAGGTTTAGGTTTATATTTAGTTTTTATTTATTTTATTTTAGGTTTATTTTATTTTTTATTTAGTTTTTTATTTAAGTTTTTTTATCCTAGGATTATTTTATTTTTTTTAATTTAGGTTTTTTATTTTATTTCATTTTTTATATTTATTTTATTTATTTTGAGGTTTAGGTTTAGGTTTAGTTTAAGTTTTATTTTATTTTATTTATTTATTTTATTTTTAGTTTATTTATCATTTTATTTTGAGGTCTTTACTTTAGCTTTTTGATTTTTAGGGTTTGGGTTTAGGTTTAAACCCAGGGTTTAGTTTAGGTCAGGGTCCTGTGGCCTGGGCCAGCCAGGGCTCAGTAGGGCCAGGCCAGTGCTCAGTTTTAGGGCTCAGTTTAGTTTGGGTCAGGGTCTTTGTGGTTGGGTTTAGTCAGGTTAATTTAGAGCCTGTGGGTTTGGGCCTCAGTGGTTTAGGCCCAGCCTAGTTGGGTGGGTGGCCAGAGGGTTAGGGCAGGCCCAGGGCTCAGAGCCCAGGTGTGATCAGGGTGCAGGCCTGAGAGTCAGGGCCCAGGTGGGTCAGTCCAGGCCCAGGATAGAACCCAGGTATTATTGGGTTGGTTAGGAGGGAGGTCAATTAGAGGTCAGTCAGGGTGGTAGGGCCCAGGTTTAGGGTCAGTTTAGGGTCAGTGGCCTGAGTGGAGTTGGCCTGGGGAGTGGTTGGCTATGGTTTATGGTTTAATGTTTAAGAGTTAGTTATTGGTAGGGTTTAGGGTCAGGATTAGTAGGGTCAGGATTAGTTATCTGTGGTAGGTTAGGGTTTTAAAAGCAAACCGAAGGTTTAGGTTTATTTATTATTTTTTATTTATTTTATTTATTTATTTTATTTTATTTAGCTTTATTTTTTTTATTTGTAGATTATTTATTTTATGTATTTATTTTAATTTAGGAATGTAGTTTTATTTTTTAAGTTAGGTTTATGCTTATTTTTAGTTTAGTTTAATTTTATTTTATTTTTTAGGTTTAAGGTTTTATTTTAATTTTAGGTTTAGGTTTAGGTTTTATTTTATTTTTTAGGTTTAGGAGGTTTTATTTTAGGTTTATTTTAGGTTTTATTTTAGTTTAAGTTTAGGTTTATTTTAATTTTATTTTATTTATAGTCAATTTAGTTTATCTGTGGAGGGTTTAGGTGGAGGGTTTAGTGTTGTTAGAGTTTTAGGATTTAGGGTCAGGGTCATGATTTAGCTTTAGTGTATTTAAGGCCTAGGATTTAGGGTCATTGGGGTCACTTTTAGGGTGGGGTTTTTAAAACTCAGTGGTGTAGGGTTTAGGGTTTGAGTTTTTTTTAAATTAAGCAAACCAATCGATCTATGTTTAGTTTAGTTTATTTAGTTTATTTTCATTTATTATATAGTTTATTTTATTTTTTATTTTTATTTATGTTTATTTTTATTTTATTTTTTAGTATATTTATTTTAGTTAATTTATTTTACTTTAGGTTCCATTGTAGTTTATTTTTAGGTTTAGGTTTATGTTTATTTTTAGATTGGTTTTATTTTTATTTTATTCTTTAGGTTTAGGTTTTATTTTAAAGTTTAGTTTAGGTTTTATTTTATTTTAGGTTTAGCTTAGTTTTATTTTAGGTTTATTTTAGGGTTTTATTTTTTTAGTTTAGGTTTACTTTAGTTTATTTTATTTTATTTAGTTTAGGCTTTAGGTTTAGTTTATTTTAGGTTTAAGTTTTAGGTTTTATTTATTCATTTAGTTTATTTTAGTTTAGGTTTAGGTTTATTTTATTTTGTTTATTTTAGGTTTAGGTTTCTTTTATTTTTTTAGTGGGTTTATGTTCATTTTATTTATTTTATTTTTATTTTAAGTTTATTTTTAGGTTTAGGTTTTTATTTAGTTTTTATATATTTTAGGTTTATTTTATTTTATTTTACCTTGGTTTTATTTTATTTAGTTTTATTTTAGGTTTATTTTATCTTTATTTAGTTTACATTTTCATTAATTTTATTTTAGTTTAGTTTTATTTTAGGTTTAAGTTTAGGTTAGTCTTTCTTTATATTTTATTATTTAGGTTTAGGTTATATATTTATTTAGGTTTAGGTTATATATTTATTTACCTTTGGTCTAATTAGTTTAGGTTTCTAGCTCAGGGTTTAGGGTTTGGGGTTTGGGCTCTGGCCTAGGTAGGCCAGGGTTTGGTCCTAGGATTTGGGTTCCTGGCCAGGTGTGGTTGCTGCAGTATAGGGTGGTTGTGGGTGGGTTTAGTTAGTTTAAAGCCTGCTCACTCAGGTATTTTACCCATTTAGTTTAAGGTTTGTGGTTTGTGGTAGGTTTAGGGTTTAGGGTTGGGTCTTGGCCTTGGGGTTTAGGGTTACTTTTAGGGTTTTTGATTTAGGGTTTAGGTTTAGGATTTGAGCCTAGATTTAGGTATGGTTTTAAAAAAATCATGCAAACCATAAGTCCAGCTCAGGTTTAGGGTTAGCTTTAGGGTTTAGGGGTAAAGTTTTATTTTTTTTAATTTTTTTATTTAGGATTTTAGAGTTATATTTAGGGTTTAGGGTTTAGTTTGGGTTTGGATTGTGGTTTGTGGTTTTTTAAATTAAGCAAACCCGACAGTTTAGGTTTATTTAGTATATTTAGTTATTTATTATTTATTTACTTTATTTTATTTTATTTATGTTTATTTTATTTTATTTAGTTTATATTTATTTTAGTTTAGTTTATTTTATTTTTAGTTGAGTTTATTTTATTTAATTTTTAGGTTTAGGTTTATTTTTTATTTTAGGTTTAGATTTAGGGTTTTATTTTATTTTTAGGTTTATGTTTTGTTTTTATTTTAGGTTTATTTTAGGTTTTATTTTTTTACCTTAGGTTTAGGTTTATTTTTTAGTTTATTTTATTTTATTTTATTTTAGGTTTTAGGTTTAGTTTAGTTTATTTTAGGTTTAGGTTTTATTTATTTTAATTTAGGTTTAGGAGTATTTTATTTATTTTATTTATTTTTTATTTTAGGTTAATGTGTCTTTAGTTTAGGGTTTAGATTTTTTATTTATTTTATTTTAAGTTTATTTTTTTTAGGTTTTTTATTTAGATTTTATTTTATTTTATTTTATTTCAAGTTTTTTTTTAAATTTTTTAGTTTTTTATTTTATTTAGGTTTTATTCTTGTTTAAGTTTAGGTTTTATTTTATTTAGTTTAGGCATTTATTTATTTATATTTTATTTATTTTAGGTTTTAGTATTTATGGTTTTAGGGTTTAGGTTTAAAGAAAGAGGTTTAGGTTTAGGTGTTAGTCAGGGTAGGGATCAGGGTTTAGGGTTTAATGTGACTTGTGCCTGTTTTAGGTTTAAGATTTAGTATACTAACCAAGGATGAGGGTTTAAGAAGTAGTTTAGTTAGTTATTGTTATTAGGTTTTAGATTATGTTTATTAGTTACTATATTTATTTATTTAGGGTTTATTATTACATTATTATTATTATTATTATTATTATTATTATATTATTATTATTATTATTATTATTAATTTTATTTGGGGTTTATTTGGTTTTAGGTAGTGTATCTGGGTTTATTTGGGTTATTGTAGTTTAGGATCTTTAGTTTAGTTTTAATTTTGCTTTTATTTACTTTTTTAGTTTAGTGGGGTTAATTTTAGTTAGGTTTTTAGTTTAGTTATTGTAGTTATTAATTTAGGGTTTATTTTAGGTTTTATATCGCCATTATTATTATTTATTATTTATTTAGTTAGTTTTATTCTCAGGTGGTTCAGTTTAGTTTATTAGTTTAGGGTTTGTTTCTAGTTTTGTTTAGTTTTAGTTTTTTAGTTTAGTTATTATTGGTTATTTGGTTTTTTTAGTTTTAGGATTTAGGTTTACTATTTTCTAGTTTATTACTATTATATTATTATTAGTTTTATTTAGTTTTATTAGTTTTATTATTATTATTATTGTTTTATTGTCATTATTATTCTTTATTGTTAGTTTTAGTTTATTTATTATGGTTTTATGGTTTTAGTTAGTTTTATTAAGTTTAAGTTATTTTTTATTAGTTTTAGTTTTAGGTTTATTATTAATTTTATTATTATTTATTATTTAGTTTTATTAGTTTTAAGGTTTTATTATTATTATTATTTATTATTATTATTATTATTTTAGTTTTGTTTTGTTTATTAAGTTTGGGTTTAGGGTTTAGGGTTAGATAGGGTTTGTTAGATTAGGGTTTAGGGTTTGTGGTTTAGGTTTAGGCTTTAGGATTTAGGTTTTTAGATTTGGTTTAGGGGTAGATTTAGGTTTAGGTTTGGTTTAGGTTTAGGTTAGGTAGGGTAGGTTTAGGTTTAGGCTTAGGGTTGTAGGTTTAGGGTTGTAGGTTTAGGGTTTAGGGTTTAAGATTTAGGATTTAGGGTTTAGGGTTTGGGCTTTTTTTAAAAAAATTAGGGTTTATGCCTTCTTCCTAGCATAGTCATTGCACACTAAAAGGCAACCCCTTAGGTTGGCTAGCTGTACCCCGTGACCAATAGGCTATCCATTTGGATTTTTAAATTTGAGATAGGACAAGTATGAATTATCCCCTTCTTAGTTGGTCCATCACACACCAACATGGTCCATAAATAAATCTATCAAATTTGATCGAGCTCACATCCTCAGCAGATATGCCCTCAATTTGAAATCAAACTAAACCAAACAAACCATATCAAATCACATGAAATTAAGATAAAATTAACCCTGACTACTTTGAGTTGACATAAGTCTCGACAAAGATTCACTCAAGAGTCACCCCGTCGTTCAATTTGTTGTGCATCCAATAGTCACCCCAGATTGTTCCTCGCTTTGGAAGATGTAAGTCTGTGCCTTCTTCTTCCTAGCTTAGTTGCACCTAAAGGAAACCCTTAGGTTGGCTAGCTCTACCCCAACAGACTATCTCTTTGGATTTGCAAACTTGAGGTCAAGTTAATATAGCCTTCTCGTCCATTGACACTAGGTCCATACATTAACTCAAATTAAATCAAACCCAATCTGATTTTCCTAGTGGAGTTAACTCACACCCTTCTCCCTAGTATAGCTCTAAATCATATATAAATAAGTCAAATAAACAAATTAAATACAAAACCAACCTCCCAATGGAGCCAAATTAAACCAACTCCCCAAAAGAGTCAAATCAAAGAAATCCAACCAAACTCTTATTCCTAGCGGATACATCCACAAATAAATCTATGAAATCAAACTCAAATCCTAATCACAAGCAGATAGCCCGAACCTACTTCCATAGTGGAAAGTTTATATACCCAATCCCCAGCAGACTCAAGCCCATATCTCTAGTAGATATGCCTCCACATCACTAAAAAATAAACAAATTAAAATCAATTCGATCATAATCCTCATGGATTATAGATTCTTATCCCCATATCTTCTTTCCACAAATCATATACAAATCAAATTCAAACCTTATCCCCAAAGATATTTCTTCTCTTTATGCCCTCATAAAGACCCTCACATGTCATGTTCAATGCATGTGATCCCCTAGTGGATTTTGCCTCCATGTCCCTTGCCTGAAATTCTCATCAAATCTTATTTCTTCTCTTATGCACACCTTTAATACTTCAACCAAAGCCTAGCGGTGTATTCGCTCAAATTACATCATCTTAACATTGTAATCAACATTTTATGATTTGTGATGCTGCAAGCTCAAACTAACTATTCAATATCATGCTAAACATATTATCAGAATTAGACACTATATTATATTATAATATATGATGTCATTTCATAATTTGCTATAATATAATATATTGTCTAACATAAAGCTCATTAAAATCAATTAAAAGGAAAAAAAAATTTCTCAAAATATGAAATATGTTCATTTTGGATGTAAAATTATTATTTTTCTATTAGAAAGGGTACAAAATAGCATAATTTTTGTTGTTGCTCCTTGGTGTGTGCCATGAATTTGGCCAAATTCTTCCATCTCAACCTTCAAGTTAGCATTTATGAGTTTTGACCCAATGTATTATAACTAAAATAAAACATACTAAAATGTACAATAACATTTAGTAACACACCACGAAATTCATATATATGTGAAGTTATATTATTATGTACATTATATTTTAATATGCTTTCAAATAATATATTATATTACATTACACCTTAAAATGAATAACTTTAAGCAAAAAATTATAAAATTTGGTTGAAAATGAACATTTATTTTGGATGTAAAATTCCATTCTTCGATTAAATGACACACCATAGCACACCCCAATGATGTTCCCTAAAGCTTACCTTAAATTTGGCCAAATCCCATCGCTCGACTTATAAATCGGTATTTTTATGAATTATAGACAAACTCTTCTACATCATATAATAAGAAAGTAAAATAAGCAAAACAACAAGTAATAATTCTCAATAGTATAAATGTATGATGCTACACTATGTAAGTTATGGCATCTATATAATACACTATAACATATTATATTATATTATATTGCATATCAAATCAAAAGGGATCGCTTAAGATAAAGGAATCATAAAATTAGTCTAAAAATAAAAGAAAATTATATATTTTAGTTGTATCACTTACATATTTTTAAATGGGACAATATATTATGATGCCATGCTCTACCTATTATGAATTTGATCAAATTTCACTATTTTAAAGTCTAAACAAACATTTTTATAAATAATGCTAGTGTATGCTTGACTATATGATCATAAAATACTAAAAGAATTTAAAATGCGTAGAACAACATATTATGATATATGATGCTATACTATGCAACAACATATATAATTAATTTGAACAAAATATCTTATACTTTAACACTACATTATAAGTTAACACCTTTGGTACTACAACTAATTCCCATTTTAAATTTAATAAATTTCATCATCTACTTTTTTAAATCAATATTTTTATGATTTATATTAATATAGACTTATAAGCACAATACCATAATATACTAAAACATTTCAAAACATTTTATAAGATCCAAAACACATCACTACATTCTTAAACATATGACGCTACATTATACTATAATATATGGTATTATAATGTGATTTAGGGTTAGGGTTTAAGGTATTCAAATCTCTAATAGTTAAGGGAAAGTATCTTGAAGACATTTTCTTTAGCTACCATAACTATGTTAGGATTTGGTCATTCTTTACATCTACTAATAATGACATCTTTATTCAAGGTTTAGGGGTTTAGGGTTGGGGGTTTTACGGTTAGTTTAGAGATTAGGGTTAGGGGCTAGATTAGGGGTTTGTGGGTAGTAAGGTTAGGGTTTAGGGTTTATGGTTTTAGGGTTTGTGGTTGGGTTTAGGGTTTAGATTTGGGGTTGTGGTTTAGGGTTTAGGTTTAGGGTTTAGGGTTTAGGTTTAGGTTTAGGGTTTAGTTTAGGGTTTTAGTTTTAGAGGTTTAGGGGTTTAGTTTGGGGTTTAGGGGTTTTAGGTTTAAGTTTAGGTTTAGGGTTTATGTTTTAATTTAGGATTTAAGGTTTTTTTTTAAAAGAGAACAAATGATCACCCATTTCTTCTTTTTGATTTCATCAACTAAGAATCACCCCAAGTTTTCTAAGACACAAGCCATATAGATAAAAAAATGATCACCCATAGAACAAATTTAAAATGATTGATAAGTAGAATAGTCCTCACCAGTTCCTGAAGGGCAATCGACTTGACCATTCTTTAATTTCTCTAGCTCCCCATCAAACCACCCCACCTCTGTAGCGATCAGCCATCATATCCGACCTCTGCCACCACCCATGGACTATAACCTCTATCTCTCCTCCCTCCACCATAACCAGCACTCCTCCAACTCTCAAATCAACCCAAGACACCTGTGATCCCCCACCACCACCTCATGATAACTATCACCTTCGCCTTTGCTTCCACCATCAGATTTAGACATAGCCTTGTTGACGGTGATGTTCATGTCATCAAGGTTATGCCCATTCTTAGGATTTAGGGTTAGTTTAGGGTTTAAGGTTTAGGGTTAATTTAGGGGTTTAGGGTTAGTTTAGGGTTTAGGGTTTGGGGTTTAGGGGTTATAGGATTTAGGGTTTATAGTAGTTTAGAATTTTAGTGGTTTAGGTTTAGGGTTTAGAGTTTATGGTTTTAAGGTTTTTTAGGGTTTAGGTTTTAAGGGTTTGGGGAGCTTGTAAGTTTAGGGTTTAGGGTTTAGGATTTAGGGTTTAGGATATTTTTTTTATTAAGAAAATCAAGTTTAAGTTTATTTAGTTTATTTTTTTATTTGAGTTTATTTATGTTTTATTTTATTTAGGTTTATTTTATTTTTATATTTAGTTTTTTTATTTTAGTTTATATTTTATTTTATTTTTAGGTTTAGTTTAGGTTTATTTGTTTTTAGGTTTTAGGTTTTATTTTTGTTTTGTTTTAGGTTTTATTTTTTAGATTATGTTTAGATTTATTTGAGTTTATTTTATTTTATTGAGTTTGGTTTAGGATTAGTTTAATTTAGGTTTAGGTTTTATATATTTTAGTTTAGTTTAGGTTTCTTTTATTTTGTTTATTTTATTTTAAAAGTTTAGGTTTTTTTAGTTTAGGGTTTAGGTTTTATTTATTATTTATTTTTAGGTTTATTTTTTAGGTTTAGATTTTTATTTAGTTTTTATTTTATTTTATTTTAGGTTTTATTATTTTATTTCTGTGTTTAGTTTATTTTATTATTTTTAGTTTTTATTTTTTTAGTTTAGTTTAGATTTTTATTTATTTTTGTCTTAGTATTTTATTTTTAATTATATTTTTTTTAGCTTTAGGGTTTAGGTTTAGGTATAGGTTTTAGTGTCTATTTTATTTTGGTTGGTTTTTTTATTTATTTTTTTATGTGGTTTTATTTAGTTTTAGTTTTTAGCTTTTAGGTTTAGGGTTTAAGGTTTAGTTAGTTGGGTTTTAGGATTTAGGGGTTTATGATTTAGGGTTTTGGGTTTGGGGTTTAGGGGTTTATGAAGATTTAATTTAGGTTTAAGGTTTAAGTTCTAGTTTGGTTTTAGGTTTAAGGTTTTAATAGAGAACAAATTCAGATTCAACATTACTTTTTCAATTTCATCAACCAAGTAGCACCCCAAGTTTTCTAAGAAAACAGTGAGCGACATAGATAAAAATGACTCATAAGAAAAATCAATAACCTAGATAAGGAACTCTGCCTAACAGAAGAGACTGCCTCATACCCAGTTTCTCCATTTCCAACAATCCTCCCGCCATCATATTTATGATCTCTCCGACCACTCCACTCCCGCCTCCACCTCACCCTGCCTCCAACCACTACTTCTATATCCACCGACCTCTAGATCCCCCCCCACTGATAAGCCCACACCTCCCGCCTGGATCTCTGAGCCTAGTTGCCTGCATGTTCCCGCCGATTCTTTAAGTGTAATAGTTTAGTGTTTAGTAGTGTTACTATGTTTAGTGGGGTTTTGGGTCTGTGGTTGTGGGTAGTTTGTGGGTTCTGATTTAGGGTTTAGGTTTAGGATTTTGGGTTGTTTAGGGCTTAGTGGGGTTTAAGGTTTTAGGGTTTAAGATATAGGATTAGGTCAGGGCTAGGGGTTTAGGGTTAGGATTTAGAGATTTAGGTTTTGGTTTGGGATTTTAAGGTGTGAAGGTTTTCAAATTAAAACCCGACAGTATTGAGTTTAGTTTATTTATTTGATTTTTATTTTATTTATTTAGAGTTTATTTTATTTTTATTTATAAGTTTATTTTTATTTATTTTCATTAGTTTATTTTTTATTTTATTCATTTTAGTTTTATCTATTATTTTTATTTTAGGTTGGTTATTTTTTTTTTTAAATGAGTTTAGGTTTTATTTTATTTTATTTTTTAGTTTAGGTTTAGTTTTATTTCACTTTATTTTAATTTAGGGTTTAGCTTTTAGGTTTTAGATTTAGTTTTATTTTAGTTTATAGCTTTGTTTTATTTTATTATTATTTTAATTTAGGTTTAGTTTGTGCTTTAGTTTTATTATTTTATTTAATGACCTTATAGGTTTATAGGTTTTATTTAGTTATTATTATTTTATGAAGGTTTTTTTTTCTAGGTTTTATTTTTATTATTTTATTTATATGATTTTTTTTTAAGTTTAGGTTTTCTTTTTATTTTAGTTTAGTTTTATTTTTATTTATATAATTTTTTATTTTAGGTTAAGGTTAGTTTTGGTTTTAGTTTATTTTTTAATTTTTTTTATTTTCTTATTTTGTTTTATTTTAGGTTTTATATTTATTTTATTTTTGGTTCTTTATTTAGGGTTTTAGTTTTTTTTTAGTTTTTAGGGTTTAAAGTTTTAGCTTTGAGTTTTAGTTTGGGTTAGGGTTAGCTGGGGGTTTAGGTTTAAGATTTAATAATTCTTTTTGATTTCATGAACTAAGAAGCACCCCAAGTTTTCTAAGACAAAATGACATAGATAAAATGAACTCATATTTAATCAAAACCCTCTGATAAGCAGAACCTTCTCCAGAAGACACAATTCCATACATGATCTGGATCACATTTTTTTTCTCCAGCCCCATCAAAATGTCACCCCTTCCTCTCAGTAGAGATCCCATCATATCGATCTCCCCCCTCTACCACCACCACTGGTAGAACCTCCATTGGCTTCTCCCATGTCCTTACACTCACTGATGCTCCTGACCTCCATATCCACCCAAGACTCTAGATCCCCCAACACCACTATGATAACTGCCACCACCTTCACGCCCATCGCTAGATCTGTGACTGAGCCTGGCTGACTGTGATGTTCTGTGAGTGAAAGGTTCTCACCGATTCTTAGTTTAGGGTTTAGGGTTGGGGATTTTAGTTTTGTGGCTAAGTTTTAGGGTCTGTGTTAGGTTATAAGTTTTAGTGGGGTTTAGGGTTAAGGCTTGGGGGGTTTGTATTTTTAGGGTTTAGTTTATAGTTTAGGGTTGTAGGTTTGGTGGTTAGGTTGTATTTATGGGTTTAGGGTTGGGGTGGTTTAGGGTTTAACAGGGCCTCAGGTTTAGGGCCCAGGGGCCTCTAGAGGGTTGGTTAGGCCTGTGTTCAGGGGTTTAGGGTTTAGGGTATAGGATTTAGGTTTAGATTTTTTTAAAGCACCAAACAAGCCAGGTTTAAGTTTATTTAATTTATTTTTTATTTATTTGAGCTCATCTTATTTTATTATTTTATCAGTTCCACTTTTTTTATTTATTTTAGTTTATTTCTTATAAGTTTATTTATTTTTGTTTAGGGTTTTATTCTCAGTTTATTTTGTGTCAAGTTTATTTTTTAGTTAGTTTTATTCTTATTTTATATCTTTAGGTTTTAGGTTTATTTCTTTAGGTTTAGGTTTAAGTTTTATTTTAATATTTAGGTTAAAGGTTTTAGGTTTTATTTTAGGTTTATTAGTTTTATTTTTAGCCTTTATTATTTTAGTTATTTAGTTTCAGTTTAAATTTGGTTTAATTTGATTTTAGGTTTCAGGTTTAGGATTTATTTTTCTTTAATTTAAATTTTAATTAATTTAGGTTTATTTATTTTATTTTATTTAGTAAGTTTCAAGTGTTTAGTATTTTGTGTTCATTTTTTTGGTTTATTTTTTTTAGGTAGATTTTTATTTAGTTTCATTTTATTTTATTTTAGCCTATTTTATTTATTTCACGTTTAGTTTTAATTCAAGCTCTTTTAGTTTAGTTAGTTTTATTTATTATTTTATTTTCTTTATTTTTAGTTTCTTAGTTAGCTAATTGTTTTAATTAATTAAATTTTATTTTATTTTTCATTAGGTTTATTTATTTATTTTATTTTTTATTTTTATTTAGTTTAGTTTGTGGTTTTTTTTTGTGGTTTAGTGGTTTAGGAGTTTGGTGTTTAGATTTTAATTTTAAGTTTAGGGTTTAAGTTTTAGTTTGTGGTTTTAGGGTTTGGGGTTTAGGGTTTAGGGCTTGGGGTTTAGTGTTTAGATTTGGGCTTTAAGTTTTTTTATTTTGAATGAGAATAAATTCAATTCAATATTTCTTCTTCTGATTTCATGAACCAAGTAGCACCCCATGTTTTCTACTGAAACAAGTGATGACATAAAGCAAAATGAGCATCATAGATAAATCAAAACTAGTGGGAACCTTTTCTACTATAAAGACACAATTCCATAGGAGTGACTGAATTGGCCATTCTTCAATTTTTTCCGCTTACCGTGAACCACCCCTCTCAAAGTAGTCCACCATCATATCCTTGATTTCTCCTCATCACCACCATTTAAACCTCCGCTGCAACCTCTAGCCTCCATTACCACCATCGTCCTCCATATCCACCAACACTTTTGGATCCCACCACCTTGAACTGTCATTTCCGCGCCTCCACTTCAAGATCTGCAAAGGCTAGTTGACATTAATGTTCCATGAACACCTCTCTACATTCTGTGGTTTAGGGTTTTAGTTTGAGGGTGTTATTTTAACTTTAGGGTTTAAGGTTAGTTTAGTGGTTTGGGGGGTTGTAGGCCTTATGCCTTTAGGACTTAGGCTAGGGTTTAGGTGGCCTAGGGTCAGTTTAGGGCCTAGGGGTTTTAGGCTTGTAGGATTTTAGGGCTTCAGGTTTATTATTTTTTTTATTCATTTGAGTTTATTTGATTTTTTATTTTAGTTTAGGTCTTTATTTATTTTTTTAGTTTATTTATCCATTTTATTTTATTTTGGGGCTTTATTTTAGGTTTATTTTATACTTTTATTTATCCATAACAGTTTTATTTTATTTTATTCCTTTAGTTTTGATTTATTTTTTATTTTAGGTTTTAGGTTCAGTTTCTTTTTAGTTTAATTTTAGTTTAGTTTTCTAGGTTTTATTTGTTTTTTTATTTTAGGTTTATTTAGTTTTTTAGGTTCTTAGTGATTTTTATTTATTTTTTAGGTTTGTGCCTGATTTTTATTTGCATTTAGGTCTTATTTTATTATCTTATTTATTTTATTTTCTTAGATCCCATTTGACTTATTTATGACCTTTATTTAGCCTTTTTCCTTACCTTTATCTTATCTTTAGTCTTTTAGCTTCTTTATCTTTATCTTACCTTTATTTTTCTTTAATTTTATGCCAGCCTTAGGTTTAGGCCGCCTTTAAGTTTTATTTTATTTTATTGTTATCTATATTTTATTTAGGTTTAGATCTTTATTTATCTTAGGTCAGGTCTTAGTAGCCCCAGGGCCCCAGTGGCTCATAGGGTTTAGGATGGCCTAGGGCCTCCAGGGTCTTAGTTTAAGGTAGGGCCAGTGGGTAGGCCCAGTGGCCCAGGTTTAGTGGCCTGAAACTTAGGGCTTAGGGTCTTATGCGACAGGTCAAGGAGTAGCCCTGGGTCAGCCTCAGGCCAGGTGTTTAGACTCCTGGCTGATTACCACAGTGCAAGGCCCAGGTTTAGGGTTTTAGGCTCAGGCCTGGCCTGCGCCTCAGTGGCTTGGGTGCCCAGGGCCCAGTTTAGAGCCTGGGAGCTCCAGGGTTTAGGATCTGCGGCCTAGGAGGCTCTAGTGTTGGCCAAGGTTAGTGGGTTTATTTACTCCTGGTCAGGGTTTAGGGCTTTAGTTTAGGGCTCAGTGGTTTTTTTTTTTAAAAAAAATATTAGCCTAGTCCATTTTAACATTTTTATTAATTTTATTCATTTTATTTTATTTTATATTTTCAAGCTATTTATTTTTATTTATTTAGGTTTATCATTTAAGTTTATTTATTTTAGTTATTTGTTAGTTTTTTCTTCTTTAGTTTAGTTTTATTTTTTATTTTATTTTTTCCCGCTTAGGTTTTATTTTTTTTTTAGTTTTAAGATCAGTTTAGGTTTTGATTTTATTTTATTTTTTGTTTACGCTTCAATTTTTTAATTTAGGATTATTTTTACTCATTTGAAATTAAAATTAGGGTTTGATTTTATTTAGTTTAGTAGTTTAGTTTTATTTTATTTACTTTCTGCTAGGTTCCTTTTAGTTTAGGGTTTAGGTTTTTATTTATTTTTTAGGTTTATTTTTTAGGTTTAGGTTTTTATTTAGTTTTTATATTATTTTATTTTAAATTTATTTTATTTTTTTTATTTAAGTCTTTTATTTTTTAATTTAGTTTATTTAGGTTTAGTTTTTATTTTTTATTTTATTTTATTTTTAGGTTTAGATTTAGATTTAGGTTTAAGTTTTAGTTAATTTTATTTTCATTTTTTTTATTTTATTTTTTGGTTCAAGTTTATTTATTTATTTTATTTTCAAGATTTATTTTAATTTAGGTTTTAAGCTTTTAGCTTTTGTATTTTAGGGTTTAAAGATTTAAGTGTTGATGGTTAGTCTTGTGGTTTAGGGTGTTTGTTTAGGGTTTAGGGTTTAGTTAGATTTTAGGCTTTAGGTTTATGATTTAGGGTTTTAGGGTATAGGGTTTGGGGTTTAATAATTTAGGTTTAGGATTGATTTTGCTTCTTTTATATGAGAACAAGTTAAGATTTAACCTTTTTTTTTTGATTTCATCAACCAAGTAACACACTAAGTTTTCTAAGACACACGAGATGACATAGATAAAAAATGAGACGCATAGAGTAAATCAAAAAACCCTAGATAACTAGAATCATATACTTTAAAGACAGTTCATAAGAAGTAGATCTGGATCAACCCTAGACACTGGAGTAGGATCCACCATCAAATCCCGATCATCTTCTACACCTCGCCAGCAACCATGGCTATAACCTCCGTCCTCCCGGCCTACATAACCCACCACTACTCCATCACAAGATCCACCAACACCCTTCCTGATCCCCACCCCACATACTACGTATAATCACCCGCCTCACTCACCTTCATCTCCAAATCTAGACAAAGCCTGTTGACATTTATTGTTCTACCATCAAGGTTATGCCCATTCATAAGTGTTTAGGTTTAAGGTTGTTTATTAAGGTTTTAGGTTTATTTTTAATTTATTAAGTTACTTTATTTTAGTTGGGTTTATTAGGGGTTTAGTGGTTAGGTTTAGGTTTAGGGTTTAGGGGTTTAGGGTTTTAGGGGTTTAGGGTTTGGGGCCTAGGGCCCAGGTTTATGTGGCTTGGCTCAGGATCAGGTTTAAGTAGGGTTTGGGTTTAGCCTGTTTTCAAGCCTGAGAGTCAGTGGCCTTAGGGGGGTTTAGGATTTTTTGGGTTAAGGATTTCTAATTTATGGTTTAGGTTTCTTAAATTAAGCCACACCTGAGTTTAGGTTTATTTAGCTTTACTTAGTTTTATTTATTTTAGTTTATTTTACTGACTTTTATTTATTGTTTTGTTTAATTATTCTTAGGTATATTTACTTTATTTATCTTAGTTTATTTATTTTAGGTTTAGCTCAGTTTATTTTTTAGGTTTAGGTTTATTTTTTTTAGGTTTAGGCCTTTTATTTTACTTTTTTAGCCAGTTTAGGTTTTAGGTCTTATTTTAGATTTATCTTTACATCTTTATTATTGTTTAGGTTTAGGTTTATTTTTACTTTATCTTATTTTATTTAATTTTAGGTTTAGGCTTGTAGTTAGTTTATTTCGGGTTTAGGGTTTAATTTTATTTATTTTAGTTTAGGCCTAGTTTTATTTTATTTTATTTATTTTATTTTTATTTTAAATTTAGTTTTTTTTTTTTGGCCTAAGTTTTAATTTACTTTTTATTTATTTTTGGTTTATTCTTTTTTTAGTTTAGAATTAGTTTTTATTTTATTTATTTTAGGTTTATTTTATTTCTTTATTTATGTTTAGTTTCATCATATTATGTTATGTTTCTTTTTATTTTTAGGTTTATCATTTAATCTTATTTTATTTTATTTTTAGGTTTAGGTTTTAGCCTTTTAGTTTAGTTATTTTATTTTATTTTATTTTATTTTAAATATTTTATTTAATAGCTCAGCCTATTTTATTTTCTTTTAGGTTTTATTTAGTTTATGTTTTAAGGTTTGAAATTTTAGGTTTCATGGTTTACCAAGGTCACTGGTGGTCTTAATCTAGTTTATGGCTCAGGTTTAGGGGTTTAGTATGTTTCCAGCTTTCAGCCTTTAGGGGTAGGGGTTTTTCAGTGGCTTTAGGAGTGTTATCTTAAGGTTTAGTGATGTTTTGGTTTAGAGCTTTAGCTTTAGGGTGTGTCAGGGTTAGGGTTAGGATTTTGGCTCTGTCACTGCCAGTTGTGGTTCAGAGTTTTAGGGTTGTTTAGATTTAGTTTAGGGTTTAGTATGCTCTAAAAATTTAGGGGTTTTATATTTGGTCTTTTTCAAAAAAAATTAAGTAAACCTAAGAGGTTTAGGTTTATTTAAATTTTTTTTTCATTAGGTTTTTTCATGGGTGTCTGGGTAAAATGTCTGGAGGTGAGGCGATTTCACCTAATGGTCATGACCGGTCACTCACCCTCAGCAATGTCCCAGTGGCTGTGGATCATTGGAAGAGTACTAAGTGGCTAAGAATGGATATCACCACTACCTGGGTGATTTCACTCATGTGATGCCCTTGACCCAAGGGTAGAATGAACAACATTTGGCATTTGATTTCATTTGGCAGATTTGAATGAGCAAGTGGTTAGCCCAAATTTCAAGTCTATTGAGTTGATTTGTTTGTTTGGCTCAATTTGACTAAACTAGGTCAAATTGGGTGGGGTGGTCATTGACCAATTGGTCAAATTGGCTCAAACCAAGGGTACAGTCAAGTTCATATGATTTGAGATGTTTTGGTTCAATTGATTTGGGTTAAATTTGATTTTGGCTCATTTGAATTCATTTGGGTCAAATGAAGTTGACCAATTTGACCAAATTGACCAAATTGTTTAGGTTGGGTGTTGATTTAGGTTTAGTTGACCAATTGAAGATGATTTTAGGCTTTGGTTTCAATTAATTTGATTTGTTTTGATTTAGGCCAAATTTAACCTAATTTGGTCAATTTGGGCTGGCCCAATTGGGTTCAGTTCAATCATGGCTTTGTCAAGTTCAATCACTAAATTAACTGATCCATTGGTTGCAATCAATTTGGTTTATAGTTGAATTGACCAATTTGGTCTTTAGGTCAATTTGGCTCAACTTAGGTCAAGAGAGCCAATTGGGTTTGGTTTGACTTGTTCAAGTCGTCATATTCAAATAATTATTTTGATTTAGTATGAATCATTGGTTATTTTGGCTTAGATTCTAAGTTAGCTAGTTTGGGTTTTAACGGACTTAATTTAACTTGTGATAATTGATCAACTTAGGTGATCGAGTCATGATGGGAGGTTTTGATGAGTTTGGTTCAACCAAATTGGGATTTAGAACTTGGCTCAAATAGGTCAAATTACTTTGGGTCAACTGACCCAAATTGGTTTAGTTGACTTGACGGAGTTGAAATTGATTTATATATGTATTTGGGATTGATATATAACTTCAATTGCAATTAGCTTGTGTTCAAATGGGTTTGGTTCAATTGAACATTTCAAGTCAAAAGGGTTAAGTTGGCACTTGGGCTGATTTTGGTTTGACTTGATGATTGCATTTCATTTATATTTGTGAATATGATTGCATTGATTCATTCAATTGAATTTGGGTTTTGGAATGAAGGAATTTGGCTAAGTCCTTGGAGTTGGGTCATGTTTCTATTTTAATTTGGTTTGATTTAGTTTTAATAATTTAAATGTATATTTCATTAAATTTGTGAAGATGATTGATATGATTGATTTGTGAAAATCAATTGAGTTTGACTTCATTGGATTAAGATTTAGCTAAGTCCATGGGATTCATCATATGGCTTAAGGGTTTTGATTTAATTTTATTTAGTTTGATTTAATTTTGATCATTTGAATGTAGAATTGATTTATATTTAGAAAGAAGATTGAAGATATAAATTGATTATGAGAAAACCAATTGATTTTGGGTTGATTTAGATTAAGATTTGGCTAAGTCCATGAATACGGCTTAGAAAGGGTTTCAAGTTTGGATTTGATCATGGGCTTCAATCATTTAGTTTTGGAATTTGGGTTTGTATTTGATTTGAATTTGAATTTGATGTTTAAATTGAACTTGAGGTTTGGTTTGAGAAGGTGAACATGGATTGGATTTGGGTTATAAGGTGTGGATTATCCTAATCCCTAAGGCATAACCTATTCCTATGGTTAACCCTTCTAAGTTAGCTTAAAGTATTTACATAATTGTTAGAAGTGTCTACACTAGTGAAATCTTAATGTCTAGAAGACTCCTAAGTCTAAGATGGAAGATTGAATACGACTCCAAAAGTGAGGTCAATGTGACTTAGGCTCCATAATGTTGCCTTTGGAGATAGATGAAGGATTTCAAGATCGCCAAGTTTCACATTATGGATACATCTTTCAATGCTTTGCTTGGGAGACCATGGATACATGAGAACAACATAGTTCCATCCTCTAACATCGCGGAAGTTTGTGAGAGGTGGGATCGCCTACTATGTCAAAGGAGATCTCAAGCCATTTACTCACTAAGTCGATATATAGGATGAGGATGCTTACTTCACTCAAAATCAACAAGTCTATTCTCGTGAACTTGGCCAAAGTTAAAAAATAAAAGAAAAAGAAAAAGAAAAAGAAAAAGAAAAGGAAAGAGAAAAAGAAAAAGAAAAGAAGAGAGAAAATGAAAATGAAAATAAAAGGGAGCGAAAATAAACTTGGAGGAGGAAATGGAGCCTAACATTAGATTCCGCCCACAGTTCATTACTCCTTTCAAACATATGGGTAAGATGACTTAACCTCAACCAGGTAAAAGAAGAACCTAGTTCAGAGGTCATCTGAGGGGTGGAAAACCTATTTATTGTCCACCTAAAAGATAAACCATCCATATAGACTTAGAATTTAGTTCATATGATGAGTCTTATATGATTAGCACCAAATTTCTACTCAATAGTAGATTCCCTTGAGTCGAGCCGAGCTGAATGAAGACCTCTAAAGCAAAGCATAAGTGTATCTAAGTCTATATGTTAAATAAGCTGGGAACCTTAGATCTAACCCCACATTCCTCCAAAAAAGGGTTTACAGTAGTAAGAAGCCCTAAGCTGTGAAGTCTCGTGAGGTTCTTTCTAGGAGCACCATCACAAGTCAAGAAGTTGATGTAGAACTTAGGATGATTCACATAAAGATAGAATTATCTTTGATTGGTACTTGCCTTAGGTTCATAATTTAGCAAATAAACGGTTAATCCCACATACTTGGTCTAAGTCCAAGTTAGACTATTTTGAAAGAATGTGGAAGAACAAATGCAAAAGCTCTCAATCAATACCGAGAATAGGATTCGGTATAGTAGGTCCAATTAATGATGATGATTACTACTTAGTCATCATCAATAATCATAACTTAGCTTTTAAAATCACATTAACTCATAGGAGCTATGCTTAGAAACTTCACATTCTAGATGATTTTGAAGTTAAAGATGTACCACCATTTGAAGAAGAGATCAAGTCAACCATCGAATGAGCTCAAGGAAATCAACTTAGAATTGAAGAAGATCCATGCCCCATACATACACGCTTTCAGTATAATGAAATTGGAAACCAATGACTTAGTTAAAGTTGATTGGGTTTATGGACTACTTTGCATGGAGTTATGAAGTGATGCTTGGATTGGCTCATGATGTAACGGTCCATAAACTAGCAATAGAGCCTCATCGCTAACCCTATCAAGCAAGCTCCTGATGATGCATGCATTAGACATAGAACATGTGTCATTTATGAAGTCAAGAAACCGATCGATGTGGGCTTTATCCGAGAAGAAAAATACTACATGGTTGACCTCATTTTAGAATGAGCTCCATCTGACATAGGACTCCTTAGACTCTTAAGAGTTCCTTACTCTTAATAGTGATTAGTGGACACTCAACCTCTGAGACTTAGGAGAGTTAGCCATAGGAATAGGTCATGCCTTAGGGGTGTTAGGAAAAACTTCCTACCATTAGGTTAAACCATTCCTCACATTCCTCCATTCAAGTCAAACTCCAAATCAATTCTCATTTGATTTTCAAAACTCAAATCAACTATGATTGAAATCCATGATAAATCTATGAAAATACATGATCAAAATCCATCAAAATTCCTAAGTTCAAATTTCTAAGTCCTTAATCCTTTCTAAGGACTTAACAAAAATTATGATCTAAACCAAATCAAAGCTTTGAGATTTTCTCATAATTAATTTATATTCTCATTTATATTCACATATAAATGAAATATAAATTCAAATCAATCAAACTAAACTCAAAATCAATTCATGAAATTTTCCTAAGTCTCTTAATTTTCCATTAATGGACTTAGCCTAAACCTTTGTCAAATCAATTCAAACTCATGAGATTTTCTAAAAAATAGTTTATATTTTTATTTATATTCACATATATAAATGAAATATAAATATAAATCAATCAAATCAAATCCTCAAATTAAATTTCCATTTAAA
Organism: Cymbidium sinense; assembly: GCA_021442155.1. Lineage (NCBI taxonomy): Eukaryota > Viridiplantae > Streptophyta > Magnoliopsida > Asparagales > Orchidaceae > Cymbidium > Cymbidium sinense. The sequence goes on from JAKCPB010000611.1 coordinate 70,864, forward strand.
AAATTTCCTAAGTCCCTTAATTTTCCATTAAAGGACTTATCCAAAACCTTAATCAAATTAACTCAAACTCATGAAATTTTCTCAAAACTCATTTATATTCTCATTCATATTCACATAAATAAATCAAATCAAACCTCAAATTAAATTCTCAATTTACAAAATCTTTCTTAAGTCATTAATTCTCCATTAATGGACTTAGTGAAAACTTGATCAAACCATATCAAAGTCATGGGATTTTTTCATAATTTTTTATATTCTCATTTATATTCACATATATAAATGAAATATAAATATAAATCAATCAAACCAAATTCAAAAATTCAAATCCCTACTCCAAATTTTCCTAAGTCCCTTAAATCCTTCTTAATAGACTTAGCCCAAATCATGATTAAACCACATCAAATCCTTGAAATTTTCTATGATCAATTTATATTCTCATTTATATTCACATATATAAATGAAATATAAATTCAAATAATCAAAACCAATTTCAAAAATCAAACTCAAATCAACTCAAAATCCAAAGCTAAGCCTTTCAAGTCAAAATCTTAGCCCAAATCAAGCTAAACTCTTGATTTTCTCATGATTCAATCAACCCTACAATCATGAGCTATATATATATATCCAAACTCAATCAAACCCAAGTCAAAAATCAAAGCCAATCATATTCCCCCTTTGAATATGAAATTGTCAAATGGATCAAAACCCATTTCACTTCAAACCACTTATAAATGGATTTATATTTCAATCATAAGTCCATAGATCAATCAAGCTCAAATCAAGCTTTGACCATATTTGACCCACTTAGGCTCACTTGATCCAAAGTGACCCAAAGTACCCTTATGAGCCAAATTCTAATCCTAACAAAATTGGATTGAACCAAACTCATATTTGCCTCTCATCATGATCAACAATCATCATGGGATGATCAATCAATCAAATTGAGTCAAACCCAAGGGTTGACCAAGTCAACACTTAACTCAAATTGAAACCTAATATAGCCAAATCCTACCATAGGCCAAAGTGATTGAAACCATTGATCTAAGTTCACTCATAACTTATGTTTGAACTTGACCAAGCCAACATTTGAGCCTAACTAATTGGCTCACTGGACTCAAGTTTGATACCCATTTTGACCTAAAGGGTCAAAATGCATCAAAACTTGATCTAAGCCAAATTTATTGAAACCAATGGGTCAAGTCCATTCCAAAAAACTTGTGGAACTTGGCCAATGCCTCTATTTGCTAACTAGACCTAACCTAGCCCAATTGACCTAAGACCCAACATGACTTAAAGGGGTCATATTGAGCCAAATTTGAACCTAACAAAAATTGATTGGAAATAAAGATACCAATCCACTCCATATGACTAACCTAACCTAAACATACCCTTGACCTACCCCAAATAGGTCAAATGGATCAACTTGACTCATTTGGAATAAATGAAGTCATATGAGCCAAATTCAAAACTATACCCAATTGAATCAAACAAATGCCACCAAAATATTTCAAATGGTCATTTGAACTTAACCCAACTCTTAGTTTGATCCAATTTGACCAATTGGTCAACTTGACCCAAGTTGACCCATTTTGACCTAAATTGGACAGCATGAGTCAAACCCTATCAAATGAATTCCAAAACTCATGAAACTTTCCCAAACCTAGTTTTTCCACATACCCAACATACCAAAAGTAAAAAATTAGCAAAATGACCATTCTACCCATAAGCCATAGAATAAATTTTGGCCTAATCCATGTGTAATTTGGTCTTACCCTCTTCACATTCACTTAAGGCTTTCCTAAAAGCTCAAGGGGACCTAGTGAAGAGTGGTGCACCCAACCCAATGGGTTTGGTCAGCCCAATTGGTCCCAAGACCAAACCCGACCCCATGGGTCAAAATGCCAAATTCAAACTTCCTCTCCCACTCAAATTCAAGCACATGGGTGGTTGGCAATCCACTCCTTGGCTCAAAGCAACCATGTACACACTCAAAATAGCCAAAACAAACTCCACAATATGATCAATTAGATCAAAGTAGCACATTGGCTTGTGACAATCTGATCCTTCAAGGGGAGATATATTCCTCCTAAACAAGCTCAAATCCATTAGTCCTCAATTCAATTGAACCTAGGGAATCCAGAGAAGCCATTCCTCAGCCTCCTCAAGCTTCATAGAGTGAAATCAAATCTCATATTCTCAATTTTGCATAGTGTGAAAATAGGGGAGCTCAATCCATTCTTGAATTTCTCCTCACTCACCCAATTTCCTCCACACCCATCGAGAGGCAAGTGAGTGCACCCAAGCTCTCTTTGAAGTTCCATAGGCAAGCAGGGACCTAGCTCGATCAAAGCCACAAGTTAGCTAAGGTGGAGGTGGTCCATATACCAATCGACTCAACATCAAGTGCTTAAAACTTCAGCACAGCTTCATCTCAAACAGACAAAGCTTCTCCAAGGGAATCAAGTGGCAGTAATCACCTCTGATGAGGTATGGTATTTTTTGACCATTAAACTCAATGTGGTGTGGAGCTTTGTGAAAGAAATTTTAATCCCATGGATTTTGACCTTGGATGTGCTACTTTTAGCTTTAGATGGTTGAGAGTTTGATTTGAATTGAGCTCAATCGAAGTTCGCATCTTCCCATTGATCATGGACCTCTGATCAAGGGAATAACTTGGGAGATCTCAACCATCCATCCGCATATTTGGATGGAGAACCGAGATAATTCCCCATATTTAGAAATTCCTTATCCATTTTAAAACCATGGGGAGATCTCTGGTTATTTGATCGGATCTGATGATAGATCAAATCGCCGCTAGCCACCATTTGGGATTTGATAACTTAAGTAAGAACCGCATGATGCATGTAAAGTGCATCGACCACCAATGCCATGATGAGCTAGAGGATTAGTTAGGATGTTTTAATTATTTCTAATTAATCTATGGATCTTCTAAAATTCATAACACCTTATAGAAAATTTTAAAAATTATGAAATAAAATCTATGGAAAGATAATTCAACCTAGAATATTTTAAAATTATTTTCAATGGGTGTTCGATTATGAATTTCTTTGAATTTTAGTTTTATTGTAAACTTCAGTTTGCTAATTAGTTTTTAATTAAGCATCTTATTAATCCCAAACTTCTTGGGTATATTTTAGGGGATGACTTCTACCTCCCCTATTTTTTTTGGGATTTATTGAAGGCTTGTTAGAAGAATTGCATATGGATTTCTTAGTTACCCTCCTTAGGTAATTAATGATAATTAAGGTGTAATTAGTGATTTACACCTTAATAAGTAAGAGGTTTATGGAATATTTTTGGGGCATTTCCCTTATGTAATTAGATTTCCACTTTTCCTTTCATGTAAATTAGTGCAATTAGGATTTTGGAATGATTGTTATGGGGATTAGGATGAGCATTGGTCATAAGATCCTATCTTATGCACCATGTGAGGCCTTGGAGCATCTACCTTCCAACCATCCAAAGAAGGAACCAAAGAAGAAAAGAAGAAAAGAAGAAGAAAAAAGAAGAAAGAAAGAAAAGAATAAAAATGAAATAAAGCTTGAAGACCCCCCATAACAATGAATTCCTTACCTAATTGTAATTTAATTCATTTATAATATGGGTTATATAAGGGTATAGCTCGGCTAACCACATTTGATATTTTCGGGTTTGTGAGGTGGTGCCTGACCACAATGGCCTTTTTTTCTTTTTGCGATTAGCTTTATAAATTGATTGATGATTTTTTTAGCTTTTGTATTAAGTGGCATGCTTTTCCTAGTTTCTTCCTTGCTTTATGTATGGCCTAGATGTGGATTAGGCTCTTTAGAGAAAAAGAAATCTTTTACCCAATTAACAGCTCAAAATAAAATTAAACAATTCATAACCTCACTTAAAGCTTAGGTTTAAAAATAAAATAAAAGAATTAGCAACCCATTAGCTGGATGAGAATTTCATTTATAATATCATGCACAAAAGCATCTTATTTCACTCTTGATTGGAGGGCTTTCACCTTTGCTAGAAAACTTGGCTTGACCTTTGAGAGCCATGGTGGAAACTCACCTCCTCTTTCGATTTTGGCCAATAACCTTATTTCTCATGCATTAGTCATATGAATCCTATTAGCCTGAGTTAAAATAATTGTCCAAAAATAAAAATAAAATGAAATTTGAATTGCTTTAGATTTAGGTCATTTGAAGCATGTCCCATTACATGATCTAGTTTCTTTAGGGAGTGAGTTTAAGGACTTAGTCTCTTTCTAAATAAATAACAACCTAGCTATCTTGCATAAAGATAAAACCTTGCCCACATGTATTTAAAATCATAGGAGGAGTTAGTTGGTGGCAACCCCTAGGTGGTTGTATGTCCAAGCTCTCGAGTGGTTTGTCCTCTCTTCTGGAGGCAAACCAATTACCCATTTTCTCCATAGATTTAGGTTGTGCTTTCGGCCCTCGCCAAAGCTCCCTAAATTTTAGTTTTGAGGTTGCTTTTCTCCTTTGTGGTCCATAAGTATAATTCCTCACCTCTTAGGCATTTCCTTAATCTTGTGTTAAGGAATCAAGTCCCTCTAATGAAAATGGCAACCTCAAATAAACTAAATCAATTTCACTATGTAAAGCACAATTATTGATAGTTTGAGATGCTGCCAGTTTCCTAGCATTGTGGGCATCTCCTACTTATCTTCTATTTTTGCTTCGATAATAACTCCCCCTTTTGACCAATCCCATTTGATCTTTCAAAAATAAACCAATCGATTGATAGTCCTTCCTATTGAAATCTTCAAAGATAATGATCATTTACCTTAATCGAGAGTTTTCCTAAGGAATCCCCTTGAATTAATTAACTATGGGCTTGCCCCTATAGGGAACTAATGAACCCGCTTAAAATAAAACCCGCTTACTTTTCCATGTAAAGTAGGGGAAGAATCTATAGTACATATGTAGACCCACCATCCTTAGGAGTTGTTATTGAGGTGATTAGGAACATTAAAGGGTAGTGACTTCTATCTTTCAAGATAGTACACTATTCCCTTGATGGCATACTCAATCACTTGAATAATCACATCTGCGGATCTGCGTGGCATCTTAACAAGAAGAATTTCTATAAGTGTTATCTTTCATCTCTCACCAATAGATTTGAAAGGCGACTCCTTATAGGAATTTTGCTACATAGAATTTTTTTGGCGACTCCGTTGGGGATGGATTCTCTCTCCATCTTTGGTAAATGATCATTTTCTTTGAGTATCGATGGTGGATTTGTACTTTGGTATGAATCCAAGACTATCTTTCTTTCCATTGGCACTTAGCTTATTTCATCCTTAAGTTGAGTTAGCCAACATCTTTAGGTTTTAGGACTGCATTCCTTGTTGCTCTTAAACCCCCCCGTTGGGTTCTCCAATGGGTAATAAATAAAAAGATCTAAATAAAAAGAAACATCTTAAAGACTTGCTCCTTATCATTTTCATGATAAGGAAATGTTCATTCCTAAAAAAAATGAAATGAATCTTCCATAAGAACTTTGCTTTTCAAAAATCACCTTTGCAAGAATGTACTTAATAAAATACTTTCCACCTTCATTTAACAATTCCCATAATTGTTACATGTTGGGATTTTAAAAAATAAAACTAAGAAATTTTTTTCAAAAAAAGCACAGATGAACATCTTGTTTCAATTCACTTTGTTGAAGATTTCATTTTTACAATAAAATGTACACCCATCTTTCCAAAAATCAAAATCAAAATCATAAAGTTTTGAAAAAGCACACGTGAATCTTTCTATTCAATACACTCACACTTATTGAATGAAAAGTTCATTTGTAAACAAAATTAAACTTTTCAAAAAGCACACATGAACACCTTCATTTGATATACTCAAATTTATTAAATGAAGATTTCATTCCCAACTAAAAATAAATATCATTTAGGAAATCCCACTTGAACATATCTCACATATGTTTCAAGTTGGAGTTCCTCTCATTCAAAAAGCAACAATCACACACAAAAAAATTTTACATTTCAAAAATAAGATTGATCTCCATTCTACATACTTAAAGTTGTTGGATGGAAGTCCTCTTTTCAAAAATTAAAACTTAAAACAGTCATATTTCAAAAAATTTCAAAACACATTTTTGGAACTTTATTTAGCACATTCAAATTTGTTAAATGAAGTTTCCAAATCTAAAATCAAAATCAACAATCATATTTCAAAACAAAATTTTCAAAACACATTTGGAACTTCATTTAACATACTAGAATTTGTTAAGTGAAGTCTCCAAATCCAAAATTCAAAATTTCTCAAACATACATTTGGAACTTATTTAGCATAATCAAATTTCTTAAGTGAAGTTTCCAAATCCAAAATCAAAATCAATAATCATATTTCAAAATTTTCAAACACATTTGGAACTTCAATTAACATACCAAAATTTGTTAAGTTAAGTTTCCAAAACCAAAATCAAAATCAACAATCACATTTCAAAAAAAATTTATAAAACACATTTTTGGTACTTCATTTAGCATACTCAGATTTTCTAAGTGAAGTTTCTAAATCTTAAATCAAAATCAACAATCATATTTCAAAATTTTCAAACACATTTGGAACTTCATTTAACATACCCAAATTTGTTAAGTAAAGTCTCCAAATCCAAAATCTAAAATTTTTTTCAAACACCATTTGGAACCTCACCAAGCATACTCAAAATTTGCTAAGTGAAGTCTCCAAAGCCAAAAAAAAAAAAATCCTCAAACACCTATGGAAATTCCTTCCTTAGTATACCAAATTTGCTAAGAATCCTACCTTTTCAGAAATCAAAACAACAAAACAAAAATGAAACACTTAGGATTTTCTTAGCATACCTAAATTTGCTAAGAATCCTATTTTCAAAAAATCAAACAAAACACACTTGGATTCTTCACTTAGCATACGTAAATTTGCTAAGAGAGAATTCCAAATTTTCCAAACTCAAAATAAAAATTCACAAAAACAAATAATCACTTTCTCAAACACTTTACTTAGCATACTTAAATTTTTTAAGTAAGTGAAATTCCAAATGTGTTTGAAAATTTGTTAAAGGAGAGGGTCCTCAAATCAAAAATTCAAAATTCAAACAAACCGTGAACCTGTGGAAGCATCCTTATCAAAAATTTTAATCTATATTTCAACATACCTAAATTTGTTGAAGTTGATTCATATTCAAATTCCTCTTCAATCAATCTCCTCAAATCCATTTGAACACCACTTAACACTTCCAAGTTGTTGGATGTGGGTTCAAACTTTTAAATTCAAATTTAAAAATCTATGGAGACAGAAATCTGATACAAGTTCATTTCTCATTGTAGATCTTTATAATCAATGCAGTACAGTTTAGTTTCAGTTTATTACAATTGTTGAAATGGCTGGTTCTCAAAAGTTTATCTTCACCTCCCCCACGGTATGGATCTGGCTTTAGATCAGGCCAACTTCTCCCATTTGGACCATACTCACCTGATTCACTTTGGTCGGGGATTTGAGGGAACCAGGATCACTTATGTGGGTACTCCCCTCACCACATTTGGTAGAATGAAGGTGGCCGGGTCATCAAGATCGACCCTCCTGACATGTCTCCTCACTGAATAGGAAAGCTCTGATAGTACCATAGACTTCAGTTGTTATAGTACTGGTAGTACCAACTTCAATTGTAGTTCACCCCAAAGTTGCTCATGTTTCCCCAGTGCATGCCAGTACCTTACCATCTGTACCCTTTAATGGTAAGGCTACCCTGGTCTTAGGGCTTTCCTCCCCTACATTTGAGTACGGGTCTAGCTCATACTCCTCCCATCCCACCCATACATAGTGTAGGATTAAGAACCGTGTGATCAAGCAAGCATCACCTCCGGATAGCCAGGAGCTGGAGGCAGCCTGACGTCACCGGTGAGTTTTTTTTATCACTTCACCGGTTATAGAAAACCAATTCCACCCTCTCTGTGGATTAGACAAAGAGGATGTCAAGAAGATCCGTTCATCCCCTCCTCTAGTGGGGTAGTTTTAGCCCAGCTTGGGAGAAGGAAGTATGCTGACCTCCAATGCTGTGAAAGTAGGACGGGGACGTGAGTCCAAGACTTTGATCTATTATCCTTCAGAGCTTGGGGTAGATTTTCTAGAGAGGGCCCTGAGGCCCATATATGTTACAGAGTGGAGTGAGGTTCACCGCTTCTTCTTGATTGATTTTCCAAATAAGCACCCACCCATGACCATACTAATATCTTCCTGGGACTAGCCACCATAGAGGGAAGTTCCTAAGCATAGAGTGGTGGTGTCTCCATCCCTACCCCCCCTCCCATTGCAAGGGTGTAACAACATCTCCCATTCCATCTAAGGACATGAAGGCACATCTGGGGAAAATTGCAACCTATTGATGATCCATACCCAAAGGATCCTACCCCTTCTACACCACCCATTGTGGTAAGGCTGAGCCTCCTTCTCAACCTTCTACCCTAGTGGTGGTGCAAAAGGAGTGGAAACCTCAAAGCATCGTGGTCATCCCTTAACCAACTCCTCCCATACAGCCGGATGTGGAGATGGTGATAATTATTATGGATATTCCAGATGACAGCCTGGCCTTGCACCAAAGGGTAAGAGGAACATCCTAGGATTATTACCCTCTTATAGCTAGTAATAGTTAGAGTGTCATTCATCTAGTGAGTACCCACATAGGATTGACTCTCAAGGATAAAGGGTCATACCCTCTGCACCGATAAGTGATCAAACCGTCACCTAAACTATTTGTACCCATTAAGATGGATCATTCCTTAGATAAGATAGATGCACATTATTTCATGGAGAAGAAGGAGATCTTGGGGTATGTCTACTTCGATGAAGATAAAGTCAGTTTTTATCCCAACGAAGATGACTTGATAAGAGACTCAGCTAGAGTCTGCATGGTTGATACTAGAGGGTCTCTTCTTAGGGAATAATAAGCCATGGAAGGTGATGAGGTTGATCAAGAAGACACTGTAGAATCAACCCATCACCTCCAACAGTAGTTGAGGTAGAAGGATAAATAGATTGATAGGATGGAACAATAATTATAGGACTTGTTAGCAGCAGTGTGAGTGCTCTAGAAAAAAGCCCATTTAGTTCATCCTATTACAGTCGATGTCAGTCAGCCTGAGTTAGTGCATGTCTTTGAGCAAGGTAGTACTAGCCTGTATATGATGGTAGTGGAATGTACCTCCATACAAGAAAAGGACATAAAATCTATGGTTGAGCAGCAGGTGAAGGAAGCTTTGGCTCAAGCTCAGGGAGGATCATCAGTTCCAAAGGGTAGACCTTACCTAAGGGAATTTGATGCTATCCAATATCCCAAGGGTTTCATGCCTACTTCCTTCAAAAGCTTTGAGGGCTGTGGAAACTCGAGGCAACAAATAACACACTTTAGGGCCAGTTGTTGCAACGTAGGTGGCAGCGATGCTTTGCTCTTTTCACTTTTTGTTAGTAGCCTAGCGGGTATTGCTTTTGATTTGTATGTTGAATTGCCCAATGATTCAGTAAAGGCATTTGTAGAGTTAGAGTAGCTCTTCATCATGAGATTTGTTGGAGCTCAATAAAGGCTTATTGTAGGTGATCTTGTTGTAGCACAACAACACCTTGGTGAGTCACTTGTTGATTATATTCTCCGATGGTGTAATGTGAGTATGAAGTGCAAACTACAGCTTTCTGAATAGCATGCCATTGAGATTCTCTTGAAGAATATTTGTGGCCCAGTCGCCTTCATGCTTAAGGGCTTCATTATCAAGATGTTTGAGAAGCTAATCAATAAGGAGGGTAGTCTACAAGGAGAGGCCAAACTATTACCTTTTAAGATCAGTTGCCTAAGCAAAAGCTGTAGAAGGTCTATGAGAAGAAGCCAGGAGTAGTAGCAGTGGTTGATAAGGGGAAGTAGCCAGCAAGAGATCAGTCCGAGAGATAACGACCTCAGCAACCTCCACCTCCTTTGCCACCATCGAGGAAGCCCTATCGGCCTCCACCATAGCCTCCATGGCTAACACAACCATTTCCTCAGCCATACCACCAATACCAATGACATGCATACCCGCCGATAGGTAGCTATGGTCCACCTACTCTTTTAGATAAGTTAAACAAACCTTATTCTTTTAAGAGGGAGGTAATTAAGAAGATCTTTAAGAATATCTTAAACAAACATGATTTTTAGCTACCTGAGCCTAGGAGACCGGAGGAATTAGGCAAAAGTCATGATCCAAACTTTTTCCCTTACCACCGTATGCTACGCCACCTTTTACAGGATTGCTTCACATTCAAGGACTGGCTTGAACATAGTTTCAAGACCAGTGTTGTAGTTAACCCAAAGGAATACCTTATGGAATAACCTTCTAGTTCCATTAGGGTAATCCTTGGGGAAACATGTGATCCTACCAAAACCAAAGAAGGTTGGGACATTTCTTTGTCTAAAACATCTAAGAAAATAATTCAAAAGATCAAGAAGCTTTCTCTACAGGTGCTGAGTCAGCTCAAACCTCCAACACCAAGGAAGGTTTGCAGGTTGCCAGTGCTAGCTTTAAGAAAGTGGGAGCTCAGCAGCAGTAGCAGCAACATGTATCAGCTCAGGATAGCCCTTTAGCATAGCCATTGACAGTGTCCAGCCTCCAGCCTTCAGTTGTAGGTTCCAGACCGGTGACTTCTTCCATTTCAGCTAGCTTTTCTATTTCTTCTACTAGTAGAACTCTTGTATCAGTGGATTAAGGCATCAAATCTCTTACTCCACTCACTTTACTTGACTTCTACTTTGTTCCCCCAAATAAATCTAAGAAATTGAAGATTAAAGCTAGTTTGAATTACATCTATGTCAATTTTGATGGGTTGTCTTCTTCTATTCCTAACGATAACTCTTCAAGTCTAAATAACTATAATAATTCTCATGTTCCTCTTTCTGATCCAGAGATGGACTTTCTGACTCTGAATATTATGGGTTCACCTCTTGAGATAGACTTGGAATCATCCAATTTTGAGAGTCCCATAGGAGAGGCTGTAGGTGAGCCTAATGTGCAGGTAGAACCTTCCACCACCTTGCCTCAAGAGATTACAGAAGTCAACCTTCATAGTGGCAAGGCTCTACCTCCTAGGGTAGCACCTCAAGATAGAGGGAAACAAGTCATTGGTACTAAATATTGAGAAGCCCTTCCACAGGATGCTCCATCCTTACCTTGATAATATTTAGTAGTCATGAAATTAGCCCAATGACTATTGTTACTCCTAAAATTCCACCAAAGTTTATAGGAATAGGTAGTGATAGCTTCATTGATTGGCTTACATCCAAGACCCCCTTCAGCTAGAGTGCCACAACTTTTACACCAAGAGGTCCAGTGCATTCTTTTAGAGGAGTTATTAGAGCCCTAAAAAATTTGTTATGAGGCCAATTCTAATGATAGAATTGGTCGGCACAATGGTTTGAGTGAGGTATAAAGGCATGGAGTTAAGGGTGCTCTTAATCAAAGTGAGCCTACCACCGAAAGAGAGTAAATGGAATTCCCAAACAAAACTTTTATTAGAAATTTTCAGGATTAGCTCATCAAAAAGATGAGATCTTTTCTGACCTTTAAAAAGTGGAGCACCAAGATAATTAATAGGAAGTTGTTGTTACTTAAAATTAGTAATTCTCAAGATTTGGTTGATCCTATTACTAGAGATTTTACAGGAAGGAATGAAACAACATTTTCCTTCATTTAAGAAGAGGTCACTTTCATTACCGAATTTATTTAAAAGGTTCTTAATAGTTTTAATGTGTAGAATAGAGGCATTGCTAAAGATTAAAAGTCATCAAAAAACTAAGATGAGAAAGAAGACGCTTGAGTTCTAAAAAAACCGTAGGATTTTGTAGAAAAGATCATTCAGGCTCCTCGAAAGGTATTCAATAGTAATAGTAAAAAGAGAGGGTGAAAGGGGATCTCCTTATCTCAATCCATGCATCAAAGTAAAGAAACCTAGGGACTCACCATTCATGATAATAGAGAACCAAACATTAGTAATATAATTTTTTATGAGGCGGATGAAAATATCTGAAAACCCAAGCAAATGAAGAATTTCAAAGAGGAAATCCCAAGATAGGTTGTCAAAAGCTTTAGAGATGTCCAGTTTGAAGAGGATGTTGCCACCTCTGGTAGGAACGTCAATGTCATGAATTAGCTCTTGGGGTAGAAGTATGTTATCAGATATAGCTCTACCTTTAACGAAGCCAGTTTGGTTTGGGGAAATAATTTTAGGCAGCAGCAGACTAATCCTATTAGAAATTAATTTAGGAATGAGTTTATGAAAGAAGGTGCAAAGATTGATAGGTCTAAAATTACCCCAAGAATCAGGATTATTAGTTTTGGGAATGAGAAAAATGGAAGTGCTAGAAAAATATCTAGGTAAAGGGTTGCCATCAAAAAAATCAACAACGACATCTACAAGGTCAAACTTAAAAATAGGCCAACAATGCTGAAAGAATTGAGTCGAGTAGCCATCAGGGCTAGCAACAGAATCAATGTTCATGCTATTAAGAATACTACTAATCTCAGCTTCCATAGGACGCAAAGTGAGCAAGTGGTTGTCATCATTAGTAACCATTAAGGGGATCAGGTGTGCGTTGGAGAGGGCTTCTGAGGAAGGGTTGTTGTTTAATAAGTTTTTAAAATGTTGTATGACATAATCTTTAATTTCATTATTATCAGTGATCCAGCTAACGTTAATATTTTTGAATTTTTTAATAGAGTTTAAGGCTTTCCTTTTTTTTGAAAAGATCGTGGAAATACCTTGTATTTCTATCACCATCAACAATATGTTTGCTAGCAGCCTTTTGCCGCCCGTAAGTTTCCTCCATATTTTGATAATTAATCAAGTTATCTTTAGCTGCCTTCAAATCATCAAGCTTATTAGAGTCGCTTAACATAACATCTTCAAGGGAGCAAACTAATTGTTCCATATTTTGAGATTGGCAAAAAAGATTTTAAAATGATGCTTGTCGATTTATGTTTTATTTAAGTCTTTTAAGCTTAAGCCAAAGCCGAATCATGCCTTTAACGGAATTGTCTAGATGAATAGGGGCCATCCAATTAATGAAAACAACATTAATGAAATCACTATGTTGGATCCACATATTTTGGAATCTAAAAGAGGTAGGGGAGGATAGTGTATTGGGAGGAGTTTTGATAGAAATTAAAAGCGGAGCAAGGTCAGACAAAGATCTATTCAAATGCTCAACAGAAGTGAGGGGCCATTGATTGATCTAAAGGGAATTAAAGAGGGTCCTATCACCGCCAAGTCTAGAGTTATGTCAATGAGTGAGCTAAAACCAATATCAATCATTACAATCAAGAATCATATTAGAAAAGTCTTCCATAGAGTGGATGTTAGGAGAGCAACCCTCCTTCTTTTCGAGGAAGAATAGTGTTGAAGTCACCCCAACCAACCGTGGTTTGTTGATAGAGGAGGCAAAGGTTCTAAAATGTTCCTACCACTCTATTACAAGATGCATAGATAAAGGAACCAAGAGCAAAAAATTCACCCAATGAGATTTGAAGATTAACCAATTGTTGGAGATCATCATGGATAGAGATGTTGATTAAATTATTCCAAGAGCACCAAATTTTATTACTAATATTATAAAAGAAATTTTGAAAGCCCGTTTCTAACAAGGGTAATCTTAAAGAGTGTATGAATGGTTCAATAATAATAAGTAAGGCTTTGTTATGAGTACACAAGGCTTCTAATACAGCATGACAATGAGAGTCCCAATACCCTAACATTCCAAATAAGAAAATTGATCATAATAAATTAGAAGGAAAGAAAAAATGATAACTGAAAAAATAAAAAGCAAGGAGAATAGAAAGCATGAAACAAGTTTTTATGCAAAGTTAGAGAAGATCTAGTGGTTCTAGTGGAGCTATTAGTGAACATTCTAGCTTTAAGGGATTTTTTTTAATAACGATTTGAAAAGGTCTATCTATGTCCAAAGTATCTCCATCCAAAAGAGAGTGGTTTGTGATATTGAGTAGGACCGATCTATCAAAGCATTCTAATGGTGATTTCTCTTCTGTCGAATTGGGTTGAGAAATTGTTAGCATGTGTATCACTCAAGGGTAATAGAAGGAGAGGTTGTGACACCAAAGCACAAATTTCATGTTCATTTTCGGATTACTTTTAGATTTTGGTCCTCCCCAAAGTATCAACATTTTTCAGAACAATTCTAGAATTAGTTTTAAGATTTTGATCCAACTTGAAATTCCCATTCAAATCACCATTAGGGTTCATATGAATCAAGGTATTATCTTGAGAGGCCAAATTATTTGAATTAGAGGCAATGTGAAGTAAGTTATCATTAGCCTCCTCACAAACCTCATAAGCATTATTTTATCAAGCTATGGCTCAATAAAAAATCTATAGATAATAAAAAAGAGTGGGGGTAGGAGGGTGAGTTCCATTTTGAGTGACTTTAGGCACATAAGAGAATTTATTGGTTTTTTCATTTGCTAGAGAGTGATTAGGATCCAACAATTTATTCTTTTTAAGATGAGGGTGCAAAATAAAGCATTCAGAGTGATCATGACCATGGATCTTACAATGTAAAAAAAATAGGAAATTTTCAAATTCCACTTTTGATTATACCCAAATTTTCAACGATCCAAACTTCTTTTTTTTTTGGCAATATCAATCTCAAACCAAAAAATATGAGCACTGATGGTCGGTCTCACAAAGGGTGGCTCCCATCAATTTGAAGGGGCCGAGCAAAGAGAGTCCCAACCGCAAAGAGAACTTGATGGGTAACATAATGTATTCTCATGTTTGGAAAAGCTAGCCATAAAGGAACAGTTGGGGATTCCTCTTTGACATCAAAAAGAGGAGACCATTTCAATAGTCTCATTTGACAATTATACACAAAGTAAAAGTGACGAGCAAAAACTCTTGAGTAATCTAAGTCATTAGATAGCTGAATAAGGATATGCCTAGGATCAATCAATCCGATATTGAAAATTCCAAAGAGCTTTAGGCTATGAAAAAAGGATCGAATGTTATCAAGAGTCGGGCGACGTAAGAAAAATTTACCAGCTAAAGAGAATTCAAAAGGCTTCGCCAACTTTTCCACGTCAAGTTTCAAGCACATTACAACAGGAATTCCACGAAAAGATGTTGAGATCAAATTGATCGAAGCATTACAGGCAGTGTTCTTACCAGATAATGCATCCTTGAAGGACTTAATAGCAGGTAGAGTAATGAATGGAGTTTGATCCATAATACCTTGTAAATCAGAAGCCCTAGCCGACGCCTCCAAGTTCGAAGAGCTCGGCTGTGCAAAAAATGACACCTTTGCCATTGAAAGAGCAAGGGACACTCACATTAGCGGCCAAACAGAAACCAAAAATCCAAAAATTATGATCGAAGGATCAAACCCCACCCGCCCAAGGAAAATGCAAAACAACACCCAAAAGTGCCGCAGAACGCCAGAGAGTTTTAAGGAGCCGTGGGTTTAGCTCAGGGTTTAGTTTAAATAGTCAGTGGGAGGCTCAGGGCCCAGGCCTGCTTCAGGGCTCAGGGCCTAGGCCCAGGTTTAGGCCCATGGCCCAGGGCCCAGGGCCCATGGCCTGGGCTCAGCTCAGCCTTGTGGCCCATGGTGGCCTGTGGCAGCCGTGGCCTAGAGCCTGGCCCAGGGTCTTAGGGCCTAGGGCCCAGTGGCCCAGGACTCAGGGCTCAGGATCAGGGCAGGGCCTAGGGCTCATTCTTGGCAGGGTCTGTGGTCCATTTTTGGCCTCAGGGCACAGCACGCTCAAGGGCTGTGCCAGCCCAGTGGCCCAAGGCCCAGAGCCCATTAGAACCAGAGATCATGGCCCAGGGCCCACCAGTGCTGGCCTAAGCTCTGGCCTAGGTCAGCCCAGGGCCTCTGGCCCAGTGGCCTGGCCCAGTCACCTTGTGGCCTAGGGCCCAGGCAGGGCCCAGTGGCCTTTAGGGCCCAGGGCCCAGGGCCTCAGCAGCCCAGGGCCCAGGTGGTCTCCCTTTAGGGCCTAGGGCCCACCTGACGCTGCCCAGGGCCTAGTGCCTAAGATCTTGGGCCCAGGGCCTCTCAGGTGGCCCAGTGACCCAGGCCTAGTCATAGCCTTTGGCTCACTTGGCCTTAGGCTCCCATCTAGTTTTATTCTTTAGGTTTATCTTTATCCATCTGCCTAGGTTTATCTCTTAAGCCCATGCTAGGCCTAGACTCCAGGTTTTAGCTCATGCTTTATTTTATTTATTTTTATTTCCATTTTGGTTTTTTTATTTATTTTAATTTTAAGTTTTATTTAGTTTTGGTTTTAGTTTTTATTTCTTTGGTTTAGGTTTAGGTTTAACATTTGGGGTATAGGGTTTAATGTTTAGGGTTTAGGTTTAGGGGTTAGGGTTTAGGGTTTAGGTTTTAAGATTTAGGGTTTAGGGTTTAGGGTTTAGGGTTCAGGTTTTAGTTTAGGGTTTTTTATTTTTTTTAATAGAGAACAAATTCAGATTCACCTTTTCTTCTTTTATATTTTAACAACCAAGTAACACACCAAGTTTTTTAAGACACAAATGACAACATAGATAGAAAATAAGTACCCATAGAGAATATCAAAATAATTTGATAACTAGTACCATCTCTATTATAAAGACACAATTCCATAAGCAACATATCAGATTTGCTGTTATGCAATTTCTCTAGTTCATATTTGAACCACCCTGGCCTCTCGAGTAGGGGGATCTACCATCATATCCCCGATCTATTCCTCCGCCACCACCATGATTTAAACCATCATCGTTCCTTTCACCATAACCACCACGTTCATATCCAACAACACCTCTAGATCCCCCTCCACCACTATGATAATTGCCGCCTCTGCCTTCTCCTCCACCCCAGATCCAAACTGAGCCAAGTTGATGCCAAGTTGACAGTGATGTTCTTACCATCAAGGTTCTGCCCATTCTTCAAGTTTAGGTTTAGGTTTATTAAGTTTTAAGATTTAGGTTTAGGGTTTGGGGTTTATGGTTTATGGTATAGTGTTTAGGATTTAGGGTTTAGGATTTTAAGGCCTATGCGTTTAGGGTTTAGGGTTAGGGTTTAGGGATTAGGGTTTAGGGTTTAAGGGGTTTAATAGGGTTTAGCTTTAGGATTTGTGGATTTAGGTTTATTTATTTTTTAAAATTAAGTAAAAGCAGTTTCAATTTATTTAGTTTAGTTAATTTTTTTATTTATATTTAGGTTTATTTTTATTTTTATTTAATTTAGTTTATTTATTATAGGTCCATGTATTTCATTTTATTTTATTTTAGTTTATTTTAAGTTTAGGTCAAGGTTTTTTTTATTTATTATATTTAGGTTTTATTTTATTTTAGTTTTAGGTTTTAGGTTTTATTTTTTTTAGGTTTTATTTTAGCTTAGATTTAAGTTTAGTTTATTTTATTTTATTTATTTTAGGTTTAGGTTTAGATTTAGTTTATTTTAGTTTAGGTTTAGGTTTTATTTATTTATTTTAGTTTAGTTTAGATTTAGGTTTATTTTATTTTATTTATTTTCTTTAAGTTTACATTTTTATGTTTAGATTTTATTTTTATTTTAGGTTTTATTTTTTTAGGTTTATGTTTTATTTAGTTTTATTTTATTTTATTTTAGGTTTATTATAATTTTATTTTACATTTAGTTTTATTTTGTAGATTTTATTCAAGTTTTGTTTATTTTATTTATTTTATTTTATTTCTTTATAGTTAATTATTTTAATTTTTAGCTCACTTTAGGTTTTATTAATATTTATCTTATTAGGTTTATGTTTCTTTATTTATTTTATCTTATTATTTTAGATTTAAGTTTTTAGGTCAGGGCCTAGTGCCCAGTTTAGGGTCTTAGGTTTAGGGTCTTGGGGTTGTGGTCCAGGTGTTAGCTTAGGATTTATGCCTTTAGTTTTAGGCCTACATGGGGGCCCAGGATCAGCCTGAGGAAGAGCCCAGGCCCAGCCTGGCCTCAGCCCAGGCCTTAGGGCCTGGCCAGCCTAAGATCTGGTGGCAAGTGAGTTTAGGGCCGTGGCCCAGTGGGGTCAGGCCCAGGGCCTGGGCCTGGTCAGCCTAGCCCAGGGTTTAAGGTTTAGGTCAGGTTAATTATGATCTTGGTTGTGGGTAGGTGATTTAGGCCTAGCTTTCTTTAAAATGGCAAACCAGTAGTTTTAGCTATTTAGTTAATAGATCTTATTTATATTTTAGTTTATTTATAGGATTATTTTTATTTTATTTAGATTATATTATTTTATTTTATTTATTTTTAATTTAGTTTATTTTTACAGTTTAGATGTCATATCAGTTTAGTTTATTTTTTATCAGGTTTTAATATTAGGTTGGCCTTTTTATTTTATTTTATAGGTTTAGGCTCATTTTAGATTTATTTTAGGTTTAATTTTATTTTAGTTTATTTTTAGATTATTTTACTAGTAGTTATTTATTTTAATATTTTAGTTTATGTATGTTTATTTTTTTATTTAGGTAGTATTTAGGTTTAAACATCTTTTAGTTTAGTTTTAATCTTATCTTAGTTTATCTTTATCTTATTCATAAGCAGTTTTATGAGGTTTAGTAGTTCATTTATCTTATCATCTTATCATTTATCTATAGGTTATTATCTATTTTCAGTATTTATTTAGCCTCTTCAGTTTTATTTTAGTTTAGGGCCCAGGCCCAGTGGTCTGGGGCCTGTGTGGTTATTTAGGCCCAGGCTGGCCCAGGGCCTAGCCTCAGGGCCTGTGGCTTGGCCAGGGCCTGGGTCAGTCCCAGTTTGTGGCCAGGGTTCAGTTGGGCCCAGGTCAGGGTAGACTGGGCCTGTGGCCTAGGGTCCCTGGGGCTAGGCCTAGTGTTAGCCTAGGGCCTAGCATAGGCTGTAGGTCAGTGCCTGGGTTTGGCTGGGTTTAGTCAGGTTTAGAATGTATGTAGGCCCAGGGCTTTTAGGGTTTAGGGTGGTTTTTAAAAAAATCACAAACCCATGCTCTATATATATACATTTATTTTAGTTTTATCATTTAATTAATTATTTTATCAATTTTTATTTAGTTTTATCTATATTTATTTTATTTATTTTTTTAAGTTTAGGTTAGGTTTAAGTTTATTTTATTTTATTTAGTAGGTTTTATTTTTATCTTAGTAGTTTAGTTTTATATCTTTTGGTATATTCTTTATTTTTATTTTATTTATTTATTTAGTTTATTATTTTATTTTATTATTTCTTACTATTTATCTTATATTTATTTTAACTTAATATTTTATTTATTATTTATTTAAGTTTTAAGTTTATTATTTATTTATCTTATTTGGGTTAAGTTTAAGTTAAGGTGATTGGGGTAGCCCAGTGATCAGGTCCAGGTGAGTGTTAGGGTGTGGTAGTGGGGAAAGCCCAGGGCTCAGGGTGTCTGCTAGGGGAGTAGGTGAGTGGAGGTCTAAGGGTTTTTAGTAGGAGTTTAGGGTTTAGGTTTATATTTTATTTATTTAGGTTTAGTTTATGGTTTGAGAGGATGGTTTGTTTTAGAGGGTTTAGGATATTTAGGGTGTGGTTAGGGTAGGGTTATTTAGGTGGTTTAGGGTTTAGGGTTTAGGGTTTAGGTTTAGGTTTATGGTTTTTAATAAAAAAAAAAATTCAGTTTCATTTCTTCTTTTGATTTCCAACCAACCAAGTTGTCTATGACACAAGTGACAACATAAATTATAAATGTGCATGCATAGAGCAAATCAAAAACCCTAGATTACTAGAACCATCTTTGTTGTGATAAAATAATTCTATAAATAGTATCGATTCTTGCTCTTCGCTTTGTTCTCCCATCAACCACCGAGTAGTGGGATCCACCATCAACCAGAACTCGCCTCCGCCACCACCGTGGTTAACCTCCATACCTCCCACCTCTATAACCACCACGCTACACCCATATCCATCTCCACCTCCATCCACCACCACTATAACCACCGCCTCCTCGATCTCCCCACCCCATCTAAATTGAGTCTAGTTGAATGTGATGTTCACAGTCTCCCAGGCTTAGTTATATTATTTATTTAATTACTTTAGGTTGGCTTAGGCCCAGGGTTTAGGGTAGGGTTGTTAGGGTGTGGGTCCAGGGGTAGGGTTTATGGTAACATAGGTTTGGGGTTTATGTTTAGTTTTAGGGTTTAGTGAGGGTAGATTAATGGTTGATAGGGTTAGTGGGGTTTAGTGTTGTGGAGAGGGCCTGGGTAGGTGAGCAAGGTATGGTTGTAGCTCAGGGCCCAGGGTGAGGGCTAACTAGGGCCTAGTCAGGTTTGCAGTGGTCAGTAGGGCCAGGAGGGCTCAGGCCTAGGGCCTGTGCCAGGATCAGGGTCAGGGCCTGTGGCCTGTGGCTCAGTGGTTGGTTTTAAAACCTAGCAACCAGTAGGTTTATTTAGTATATTTTATTTGAGTTTTTATTTAAGTTTATTTTATTTATTATTTTTATTTATTAGTATATCTTAGTCAGTTTATTTTAGTTTTTATTTTTAAGTTATTTTTTTCATTTATCTTATTTTATTTTAGGTAGGTTTTATTTTTATTTTAGTAAGTTGGTTTTAACATATTATCATTATTTTTATTTTATTTTATTTTAGTTTAGAATTTATTTATTATTTTAAGTTATTATTTTATTTTATTTAGTTTATTTTTATTTTATCTATCTTGGTTTAGTTTAGGTTTTAGTAGAATTTATTTTAATATTATATTTATTATTTAGGTTTAGGTTATTTATTTATTTATTTAGTTTAGGTTGTGGTTTGGTTAGGTTTATGGTAGGGTTTAGGTGGGTTAGGTTTGGAGTTTAGGGTTTGGGGATCAGGTTTGGGTTTAGGGTTTAGGGTTTGTGGGTTTATTGGGGTTTGGGGTAGTTTAGGTTGTGGTTTAGGGTTTATTTTATTTTATTTTATTTTTATTTAGGTTTAGTTTAGGTTTTAGGGGTTTAGAGTTTATGGTTTATGTGGTTTAAGGTTTTTTAATAGAACAAATTTAGATTCAACATTTATTCTTTCGATTTCATCAACCACAACTTTTTTAAGACACAAGTGACAAGATAAATAAAGCATACAACAAATTGAAAACCTAGATAACTAGATCCTACAGAAAGACACGCTCCATAAGTAGATGATCGGCCGCTTTCTCCCTCATCAACACCACCTCTCTCGAACGATCCCCAACATAACGATCTTCTCCTCCACCACCACTTGTTGCTCCCTCGCCTCCATAACTACAGCACCACCACCCATATCCACCAACCTCCCCCCACCACTAATAATCGTTGCTCGCTTCTTGATGGTGATATTCTTTCCATCAAGGTTCTAGACAATTTTAGGGTTTATAATTATTATTTTATTTATTTATTTAGTTAGAAGGTTTGGGTTTAGGTTTGGGGTTTGGGGTTTAGTGTCAGGGTTTAGGTTTTAGTTTTAGGTTGGGTTGGGAGGGAGCAAGTTTAGATTAGGGTTTAGTTGGTTGATAGGATTTGTGGGAGGGAGGGTTTAGGTAGGTGGAGTTTAGAGGGTTTATGAGTGGGTTTAGTGGAAGGTAGGGCCCAGGGGAGTCAGGTGAGGTCAGAGTAGGGTGTTTAGGGTGAGGGCTCAGGGCCCAGGGAAGATTGTGGCCTTAGGGTCAGGATTTTAATACAAAGTTTATTTAGTATTTTATTTTGAGTTTTATATATTTATTTATAGCCTAGTATTTATTTTAGCATTTATTTTTTTATCTTATAGGTTTATTTTTATTAGTTTATTTTAATTATTTTATTTTATTTAGGTTTAAGTTTTATTTTTATTTTTTATTTTAGGTTTTATTTTATTTTCTTTTAGTTTATTTATTTTATTTAGGTTTAGTTTTATTTTATTTAGGTTTTATCTTTTAGGTTTATTTTATTTTTTAGTTTATTTTATTATATTTAGTTTAGTTTCTTTATTTTATATTTATTTTTATCTTTTAGTTTATGCTTTAGATTTAGGTTTTAGTTTTAGGTTTTATCTTAGTTTATTTTTTGCATTTTATTTTAAGCTTCAGTTCTTTATTTATTTTATTTTAAGTTTCATTTAGCCTAGTTTTAGGTTTGGTACTCAGGGTTGGCCTAGCCTAGTTCTGGTTTAGGCCGTTTCTGTGCCTCAGATTAGGGTTATCAGGGCCTAGGGTGTGGCTAGGTTTATGGCCTTGGGCTCCAGGGCCCAGGCCTCCAGGGCCCCAGGCCTGTGGCCCAGCCTCAGGCCTTGTGCCTCCAGGGCCATACTCCTAGGCCTAGGGCTCAGGCCATCCATCTCACTCCACTTCCATTCCAGATCAGGCCTCCGCCTGCTTCAGCCATGGCCCAGGAGCCTCAGGGCCCAGGCCCAGGGCCCATGATTTCCAGCTAGGGTCTTTAGAGGCCTAGGGTTTAGGGTAGATTTTGGGAAAATTGGGAATTTAATTTGCCACAAAATAAGGAGTACAAATTTAAAGGGGATAAATCCTAAACCAATGCTCAAAGAGCTATAATAAAACCTAAAGAGATGAATCCCCAAACTATTACAATATTAAATAAAGAGAAGCAAAAAGAAAACCAAATCACAACAAAGAAGATCCATATGAGCAAAGAAATCCACTGATTTATTTGATAATAGGAAAATCCACTGGCTAGACTACCAACCTATAAAAGAAATCTACAACATTCTAAGGAAATGATGAGTACAATTAAGTAGGCATAAAGAGAAAGAGCAATATAAAGAAAAGGCTTAGGCTTACTCGCAATCATCTTAAGGAGCAACACTATATTTAAGCATCCAAACATCAGATGAAGGGTTACAATTACATATAGTTCTACCAACCAAAACAAGAAATAGGGAAACATCAATACATCATAGCCAAAGATACCTCATATAGAAGTAATCCAGATCATCCAACAACGCTGCAAAGTCTTCCAACCAGCAAATAGAACATCCAAGCACAAAGCCACCAAAATAACCAAGCCCAAGAAGGCGTAACAATAGCCATCCATCGTGACAACAAAGAATACAAAACCACCAAAATCAAACACCAAAAGGGAGGAGAAATATAAAAAAGAGCAAGCACCATTAGGGATAACAACACATTCCAAAAAGATAGGCCCAAAACCAAAGAACCATCCCAAGATTGTCCCCAAAGCAACAAACCAATACCCAAATAGGGGATAACTAACACCAATAGCAAACCACCAATCCAATAAAGAGGATAACCCAAGCAGACAAGCGAAAGATAAAATGGTGTGCCGCACCTCCACCAAGATAGATAAACAAAAAGACCAAAGGATCATCCAAATAAGGCTACCACCAAGAATAGACAATAATAAGAAACCACCACCACAAACCAAGAGGCCAATTAGGAAAAAGGAGAGCAAAATATACCTAAAATAGGTAATACCCACAGTTAAAATAAAATCCAAGACACCAAACCAAGTCACCAACACCCAAGGCAAAACAACAACCACTAAATAGCCTTCATCCAGCCAACCTAAAATGACATCAAACCAAAAACCCAGACAAATAAAAACCACAAGAGTTCACTAGCAACAAAACAAAATCAAACAACCAATAAAGCCACCTAGCGCACTAGCAAACAACATTTATGCCAAGAGAAAATTGTCCCACCAAGCGCCACCACCCAAATAGGAAAAAAAAGAAAGAAAGCAAAACAAGAGAGGAAGACCATTATAGAGGAAAAAACATAACCAAAAGAACCAAACCAAAACCAGTGAAACTGATCACAAAGCCGCAATCAATAAAACAGAAAAAATAATAGCCAACAAACAACCTCGACCTGGCCAAATCTAAACCAAAGATAAACCACCAACAACCCCCCAGATATGCCACCAATAGAGGAGGTAAAACTAGCCAACACAGCCACCCAATCAACCAACCCAGCCAACCAACATAGCCAATCAACTCAACCAGCCAACAAGGCCACCCAACCAACCACCATAATAGCAAAAGATCCAACTCAGATAAGGAAGCAACCAGCCCAGATATGAGGAAAACCTCATTCAGAGGGAAAGATCAATGGCAGGCATAGCCATAACCCAATTGGAGGCCACCAAAAATAACCAAGAAATAATTGTGGTAATTAGCCAACCAACCAAAAAACCAAGGAAAGGCAAGCCTAGGAGGGTCACCAACCCACCAATAGCAAAATAGGGAGAAAAGGAACATGACCAGATAAGGTCCTTCAGATAGAACAAACATCCACAACAAAGAGAAAATAGAAGGTAACAATCAAAAACATCAAGCTTCAAGCCACAAGTCGGGGAACAACCAACAATTAGTAGCCATGAGAAAATAGAAAGGAAAGTTGCAACCACCAAAAGCCCAACACTAAGATAGAAAAAAGACTAACAATAGCCTTCAAACAAACACCACCCAAGATAACCAGGCAGAGGGTAGAAACAAACAGCAGCATCCACCAAACAAGGCAGCACTCATAGAAAATGAGGTTAGCCAAGACCCTAAAGAAGAATAGCAAGGTGCAATCCCAATATGGGAAAGCATAAAAGAAGCAATCAATAAAAAGGCTCAAATAAAACACCATAGGAATACCACGATATTTAGCATCATTTCTATCCATCCAAATGAACCAAAATAAAGGTAATAGCAATATTTTGATATGACCTTTCATAGTTTTTTTGGAAACAAGCTTCAGGAAGTTGATATAAAGAAAGGAAACCATGAAAATAGTTAGTGTTAAATAAATCATCATACCATATCCATAATTTGGAAGCAATGGCACCATTGAGGAAAACATGATTAACATTTTCAATATGAAAGCAACAATATAGCACTTAGAAGGTAAATAAAACCCTTTATTCCAAAGCAAGAAATCTACAAGAATAAAGTTATTCAAAATCCTCCAAGCTAAAAAATAAGAAATGGGAATGATATTGTTCCAAAGTTTAATGAACATTAGAGGAGTTCTTATCTCTAATAAAATTCCAAACCTCTTAAGAATGAATTCACCATTGTAAGAGAGCTTAAAAAAATTTGATCAGTTTGTTAAAAAAAATAGGGCATTTCTAAAGTTATCAAAAGAGAAATAGAGATATAATTTTAAGTTTGTTTTCGCTCAATTGTTATTAAGCCAAAAAAGAGTTAACTTTGAATAGAGTGTGTAGATAAAAGGGAGTCAAAAGATCCATTGCCAAATCCAATTTTCTTGCCAAAAGAAGGATGAACTCGAAGGAATACCCAAATATATTAAGGATTTAGCAACCCATTTAATGGAGCAAAGCCGTTTCCAAATCAGAGAGTCACAAAATTTATAAGCACAAATAAGAGGGTGTTTACATTGGCAGTATTTTTCCATCTTAAAATTAGCCCAAAGGCTATCATTCTTTCTAATATTCCATATAAGCTTATGAGAGAAGGCAATAATTACTTCACGAATAGGTTTGCAACCAAGACCACCTTCACCCAAAGGACCACAACAGTTATAACAAGAAGTCCAATGCATTCTTTTAATAGAATTATTAGATCCCCAAAAATATTTATTAAGAAACTGATCAATTCTGATAAGAGTAGAATGAGTAGGAATAATAGTTTGAATCAAATATAGAGGCATTGAATTGAGAGTGCTTTTAATAATAGTGAACCTACCACCAAACAAGAGTAAATGAGATTCCTAAATAGAAATTTTATTTTTTTTTGAATTAACTCATCAAAAGATGGGATCATTTTGGACCTTCAAAAGAGGAGCAAAAGTACTTAAGGGGTAAATGTTGATGTTTAAAATTAGTGATATGCGTGATGTGATTGATTTTATTATTGGAGATACTGAAGAAGTAATAAAATAGCTTTTGTTATCATTGATAGTAAGACCACTTTCTACAAAATGTATTTAAAAGATTTTAAGATTCTTGATATGATGAATAGAAGCATTGCAAAAAATAATGAAATCATCCACAAAGCTTAAATGGGAAATAATAAAAACCACCAAGTTTTAATAGATACTAAGATTATTTAAGAATAAATCATTGCTCCTAGATAAGTATTCAACAATAATGATAAATAAAGTAAGATAAAGGATCCCCTTATCTTAAGCCATGGAGGAAGGAAAGAAACCCAAAGCTTCACATTAAGAAAATAGAAAACCACATTATTAATACAATTTTAATAAGAAAAATAATTTTATAAAACCAAAAATAAATTAGAATATCAAAGGAAATCCCAAGAGATATTATCAAAAGCTTTGGTAATATCTAATTTGAAAAGAATGTTTCCACCTCTAGTCTTAGCATCTAAATCATGAATTAATTCTGTAAGTAAAATATTATAAGAAATATATTTACCTCTAACAAAACTAGTTGAGAAAGATAATCTTATAAAGAAGAGGACTAAGCCTTGGCAATAATTTTGGAAATTAGCTTATTGAAGAAGGTGCAAAGACTAATAGGTCTAAACTCACCCAATAGTTAGATTATGTTTTTTTAGGTACAAGAATAATTGAAGTGCTAGAAAAATATCTAGGAAAAGGATTACCATTAAAGAAATTAACCACAACATCAATCAAATCATTTTTAATAATAAACCAACAATTTTGAAAAAATTGAGTAGTGAAACCCTCCATAAAGCAACATAATCTATGTTCATGCTATTAAGAACTTTAAAATTTTCATCTTCAAAGAAAAATAGTAAGCAAAGCATTGTCATCATTGGTAATAATTGAAGGAATCAAGTGTGATATAGAAATATCATCATAAGAGCAACTCTTATTAAGCATATTTCTAAAATAATTAATTACCAAATCCTTAATATCATTATTCTTCATAATCCATTGTCCATTTTATTTTAATTTTTTGAATATTAATTAATGCTCTCTTTTTATTAACTAAAGCATGTAAATACCTAGTATTGTCATCACCATCTGCAATATGTTTACTAGAAGCTTTTTGATGCCAATAAGTTTCTTCCATATTTTGAAAATTAAGAAGTTTATCCTTCACCTCATTCAAGTCCATAATCTTGAAGGTTCCATCATTATAGAAACTTCAAGATCACAAAACAAATTTTCCATATCCTTCATATTAGCAAAAATATTTTTAAAATAATGCTTATTCCACCAAACTAGATTTTGTTTAAGTCATTTTAGTTTAAACCAGTCTATTCATCCTCCTAATCAAATTATCGTGATGTAGGAGCTTTCCAATTGTTAGTAACATTAAAAAAAATTAATTATGGTGTTTATTTTGAGATGTGGGACAACATAGATCTTGGGGGTTTATTGAAGTGATCGTATGGAAATTAAAGAATGATGCACTATCTAAAAGATAGAAATCATCACCCTATAATGGACCTAATCACCTAATAAGGACTCCTAAGGTATGATGGGTCTTCAAATATACTAGAGATTTTTTCCCTACTTTACATGGAAAAGTAAAATAGGGTTTATTTTAAGTCGAGTTCATTAAATTCCATATGGAGGCAAGCCCCCATAGTTATTTACATTCTAAAGAATGAATTCTTAAGAATACTCATTAAAGTAGAAATTAAGGTCTCCAAAGATTTCAAGGCTACTATCAAAAGATTATTTGTCGGAAAATTAAATGGATTGTTCAAGGAGAAGACTTATTATGCCAAAGGAATGAGTAGGAAATGCTCATGATATTGGAAGCCTAGTGAGCATTCCAATCTATTCTGGTTGGGCTTATATGTTTAAAGTTGAAGAGAATAATTTTATTGAAGTTAACATTTTATTAGAAAGCTAGGACTTATAATCCAAGAACACAAGGTTGTGGAAATGCCTAAGATGTAAGGATTTATTCTAGTAGGTTGAAGGAAATAGCAACCTCAGACTACCTATCTAGGGAGCTTTGGCATAAGCCAAAGCATGACCTAAGTCTAAGAAAAAATGGACATAAGATTTACCTCCATAAGAGAGAAAATCACCATTGCCGGGCTTATAACCTGAGTTGCCGCCAACACTCCTCCTATGATTTTAAAACCATGTAGGCAAGTCTTATGCATTTGCAAGATAGTTGGGTTATTAATTTAGAAAGAGACAAAGTCCTTAAACCCACTAAGAGACTAGAGCATGAATGAGTAATGACTTAATCTACAAATGTAAATCTTTTCAAATTTTATTTAATCTTGGACACTTCATTTTCACAATTTCTTTGGAATTTTGTAAGCCTATATACATGATGAAGTTAGATTATTGGCTAAATCAGCAGGAAAGAGGTGTTTTCCACCATAA
This sequence comes from Cymbidium sinense, assembly GCA_021442155.1. Taxonomy (NCBI): domain Eukaryota; kingdom Viridiplantae; phylum Streptophyta; class Magnoliopsida; order Asparagales; family Orchidaceae; genus Cymbidium; species Cymbidium sinense. The sequence goes on from JAKCPB010000611.1 coordinate 99,091, forward strand.
AGGAGGCCCTCAAAGGTCAAGCCTTCTTCTATCGTGCAAGGATGGAAACTCTCTCTTAGCAAGTGTAAAGCAATATGCATGCATGATGTGAGACATACAACATTCAGCCAAGGGGTTGCTAAATGTTTTAATTATCTTGATTTAATGCCTAGGCTTTATGTGAGGTTATGGATTATTTAAAACTTTAGTTATGAGTTGTAGTTAGGTAATAGATTTATTTTTCCCTAAGAGCCTAACGCATCCGCCACACATTCAAACATCAATCATTTAAGAAACTAAGAAAAGCATGTCATTAGTACACATCCTTAACAAATCATCAACAATTTCTATAACTATCATGAAAGAATAAAAGGTCGATGGAGTCTACACCATACACCCTAAAGAAAAGAAAAGCTCTACCCTTATACAACCCAAAATTACAAAATAATAATTACAACTTATAATGAATGAATGCTATGAGCGATCTTCATTCTTAATTCTTCAGGTCTTTATTTCTTTCCTTTGATTTAATTTGCTCCACTTCAAAGACATCACATGGCCTCCATGGACAAAGCCTTCTAGCCAATGCTCATCCTTATCCCCCATAGCACTAGTACTAATTCCTAATTCCAAAATTACATTAAGAATAGAAAAAGTAAATTTAACTACACTTGCAAAATATAGGTTAGTTAAATATACATACAATCTCAAGCAGTTATATCATAATTTGGGCTTAGCACTCTGCACATGGGTAACCAAGCCCACCTGTCCTAACTTGATTATGCTTAGGGCAACCAGCAAAGAGAGCATTTATATTTTAAGCCCTTAAACATAATCCCCTGTAAAAAATATGATTAGGCTAATCATGGTCGACCATCCAGTCTATGAGGCATACACCCTAACATCTAGTCTACAACAATACATTACAAACCAAAATATAAATTATACCAAGCACCACCCTAACATAAAGCTAGAAGTAGTGACTTAATTCTAATGTGTGTATTAAAGCTTGTGTGGTATGTCTTGCTAGGCATTAGAGTTATAATTCTCTAAGTTTAGAAAGATTTAATTTAACATGAAGGGTTGGTTTCACTTGAAGTTATTTAATTGATTTAAGAATTTTAATTTATGTTTTCTTTATTTCATTTGATTACACTTAGCAACTAAGTGTTATAAAGAGAAGAAAAGATGATTGCCCTCTTCATCCCTACCTCAAGCCACTTCTAAAGCATGTTAATTTGATTTAGTTCTCTTTAGTAAATGGTTTATTACAAATTATAACTTAATCCTAAGTTTAGCTCACTTTAAGTAATCTTATTTAATATGAAAGGTATCTTAGATTAATTCAATTGAATTACTATCACATGGCATATGTTCAATCATTCCTTCCATCACATGTAACATGCATATGATATTAATCCTAAATATAAAGACATACAATATGTTTTAACACACTTAGATGATGAATGTAGATGTGTATATTTATAGAAAATGAGATTTTAATTCATTTAAATGCACATACAAGTGTATCAATGTTTTAAGATATTTGCCATTGTTAAACCAGAGGAATGAGATAAAGACCTCCTTGGGGCTACTTAAAGCCTTGCATCTGTCTAGATTAGATTTACTATTCTTGAATACACATGAATGTATAAATGACTACAAATGGAAAATCATGTAGTTGTATTTCTTTCAATTGAATTATTTATACATGTGAACTAAAGTTGAAAAAGGAGATTTTATTCATTAACTAAATGCACATACAAGTGTATAAAAGTTTTAAGTGGATACTTCACCATTGTTAAACTAGGGGAGTGAGGTTAAGACCTTATTGCGGCTACTTAAATCCTTCAATCCGTAGAATGTCCAGACTAGATATACCTACTATTCTTGAATACACATGAATGTACAAGTGATTACAAGATTGAAAAATCATGCAAAATTTGTATTTCTTTCAATTGAATTATTTATACATATGAGCTAAAGTTGAAAAGGAGATGTTCATTCATTAGCTAAATGCATATACAAGTGTATAAAAGTTTTAAGTAGATACTTCTTCATTGTTAAACTAGGGTAGTGAGGTAAAGACCACCTTAGGGCTACTTAAATCCTTGCATACCTAGAATGTCCAAACTAGATATACCCATTATTCTTGAATACACATGAATGTACAAGTGACTACAAGAATTGAAAATCATGCAAAATTTGTATTTCTTTCAATTGAATTATTTTCACATGTGAGCTAAATTTGAAAAGGAGATTTTCATTCATTAACCAAATGCACATACAAGTGTATAAAAGTTTTAAGCAGATACTTCACCATTGTTATACTAGGGGAGTGAGGTAAAGACCTCCTTGGGGCTAAAAGCCTTGCATCCCTAATGTCCACTAGATATATCCACTATTCTTGAATACACATGAATGTACAAGTGACTGCAAGAATGGAAAATCATGCAAAAATTATATTTCTTTCAATTGAATTATATAAACATTTGAGCTAAAGTTCTATCTAAATTATAACATAGAAATACATTGGAATGAATTCAAACGAATGTTGTGTCCTTTTCAAATGAACTATACACTTGTTAACATTCAAACTTTTTGTAAATTCCTATAGACTAAAGAAAGAGAACTCCATATCACATGTTCTAAGCCATACACATGCAAGCTTATAAATATTTATAACTATTATCACTCCAAATGTTGTAGTTGACTTATAAACTTTTGAACATAACTTTGATTTAATAGTGATAATAGCCACACTTATATTAAATTAAATCAACACATGCAAGCTTGACATAAAGGAACCATTTGATTTAGTTAATTTTGCAAAAGATGAATGCATGAATCAAATGACATACAACATTTAATATGATGGAGAGGAATAACTAAACATAAACACATGATTTCATTCAATTAAATTAATTCTAAGGACAATCATATCAAATAAAAACATTTCAAGCAAACCAAAGTTTTTATGTCACTTTTAACTTTTATGTTTTGAATTTGATTTAATGAAATGAAGGAAAGTTTGTTGATCCTAACCCATTCCCATGTTTGTGAATTGATTTTTAATAAAATGTAATTAAGTGGATTTTATGGATTACTTAGGTTGTAATATGCATTAAATCACTAATTAACCCTTACCTATGTTACCTTAAAGTAATTAATTAAATAATTATGAGCCAACATGATATGCACGAAAATAACTTGGAATGATCCTAAGAAATGAAAGGGCCTAATGTAATTAGCTCATAATATTGATTAATTAGATTAAGAAACTTAATTAATTACTTTATGATTTTCCAACACATATGGGTAAATCATAATTTCATTAACTCTCTTTAGCTATTAAACACCTAAATATCTACCCATGAATTAATTAATGAAGATAGATATGATTGTAATTTTAATTTGATTAATGATATATTAATTAATTAATCAATTTTTTCTTACTTAATTTGCCAAATTGATTAATTATCCTCCAAATGAAATGGATTTAAGGAATGGGTTGGAAAGAGGTCCCAATCATATTCCATAAATCCAATCTTTAATGAAATAAATTATAGGGAAACAATTAGGAAAGAAGTCCTAATCATTTTCCTCCAATATTTTATATGAATAACAAATCAAATAAAGCTTAGTCAATTGTAATTAATAGTTAAATTAATTATAATTAAGGATATGTCTCATAACTAAATTTTCTTTTGACTTTTAAGATCAACAAATATAATTGGGATTGAATTGATTTTTATAATTGACATTAATAAATTTTGTTCAAACAACTTTTATATTTGATTATAATATTTATAATGTTATTGGTTTAGTTAATTTTTTATACAAAGTTTTACTTAAATTTTATGATAATTTAATTTATACATTTTTTTGGAATTTGTTTGATCACATATTATTTCTTTTTTATTATAAAGATTGATTAACTCCTTTTTTAGATTTGATTAAATTTAATATAAATAAAATATTGATTAATCATGATCATTTGATCAAAGATCAAGTTAATCATGGCTTGATAGGTGAATCAAATCACTACACCATTTGGCAATCAAAACTATTCACTTCAAACACATAAAATGAATAGTCTTACTTTTGTCTCTAAACTTGTTGAAAGGATTAAAAGTAAAGTGAATGCTCTAAAGGTTGGATCCTAATGACGCCACATTCAACACATCAAACATGAGATCCCTGCTTTCTAAGCATTTAAGAATTATACCTCAGAGCTAATGTCCGTGGATTCTAACCGAGGTGGCTTCATTTGAAGAAATAAAGCCCTATTGAGGTGCTTATTGGGTCGATCAATACTTCAACATTATTTTTATTTTCTCCTATGGTCTTCCTCTCCACACTTGCTCATAGACACTTGGCTTGCATCCTACTAGAAGAGGAAAATCTAGATTCTTGACTTTTGAATGTTCTCAATAATCTTATCCACATATATAGTCCCATTGATGATCAAACTCATGATGTAATATGCAGCCATCCATCCGTAAGCAAAGAATTTTGAAGGTTGATCAAAATGATCGTCTGACCTCCACTCCCAGATGCCACTCTACCATAGCTCTAAATCCATCAATGCTTAAACATCTTTCAAAGAATAAAGCATGTTTTGCTTCCTTCTTCTGAAGCTTTGGATTATTACTTGCATCAAAAGGTCGATGGCTTAGTCCATTCTTAGAGTGTAGCTAATGTATTCCTATGTTTCTTCAAGAATAATAATCTCCACCTAGATTATATATATGATGTGCTAGGGAATTTAGAATAATAGGTTCAAAAGCCTCTAAAACCTGAGCATACCACTATGGATCATTAAAGAACCCTCTAGGAGCTACCAGCAATCCCTTTGATTTGGAATTTATGCATAAATCATTGAGGATGGCTTTCAGGGCAATTTAATTCCTAGCATACTATTCTGCATCAATACTTGCACCTATTCCATGTCCACTCAGCTCATTTCCCTCAAAGGATTACTAAATCTATGAAGCAACGAGGCTGATGTTAGGGGCCTTCTACATGACTTCAACCAAGTCATCTATGATCTTCTTGATCTTCTCTGAACCGATCTCCTCCATGGAGACCTCAATAGTGGGCTCGTGGAAGACCAAATCACTACCCTTGATGATTTCAAGTAGGGATTATTTCTTCACACTAAATCCAGAGAACCATCCATGGAGACCTTCAAAGGGGCTCTTTTGTGACCAACGATGCAATGGGAGAAGCGATGAAGAATGGGACCGACGCTTGGGGCTGGAAAGTTGTGGTCTTTATGAAAGAGGATGGAGGCATAGAGGGAGAGTTCACTAGTGGCTAGGCTATGTGAGTGGCATGGTTTGCTCGATCAATAGAAAATTCATGGGATGTCTCATGTGCTTTATAGGTAGCCGATTTATGGGGCTAGTTGGGATCAAGGAACTCTGAGATACTACATGCTACATGTGTCTTTTTGGAGAAAGTGAGGGAAGAGATGTCACCTGAGGAAGAAGGAGGCATGCTATTGGGTGCTAGGCTCACTTGGTTGAGAGGAAGAGATGGACGGAGAAAGCTCGCTTAATTTGTGTCTATGGAGGAGAGGTGCTTGAGAGATTTTTTATTTTTTTATTTTTTAGGGTTGGGATGGGAGAGTGCTTAAGTGAAGTAGGAATGAGAGGGCTGCTTCTCTTGAAAGGGAGATGAGAAAGATGGGGCCTCATTTTTTTAGTGTGTCATGTTTTTCTACTGAGAGAGAGAGAGAGAGAGAGAGAGAGATGCTAACTTTGTCCAACATGCCTCAACTTCTCCCACATTCCCTTTTTTTATTTCTCTTTTTTTGAATTTTTTATTTGTTTTCATGATCACATAAATTAACAAGGAGTAGGTCATTTAATAGTTTTGTCTTTTTCACATTTTTTTTTAAAATTTGGTGAAACCCATTTTTTTAAATAAATGATTATAAAGTTTTACATAATTTTAATAACTTTAGTAAATAATTGAATGAAAATTTATAAGTTATGTGTATAAAATAAGATAATTTTAATTATGATTAATAATTGTTGAATATGGATTCATAATTTGATAAATTAATTATTTTGATTTAATGGTTAATATATTATATATATAACATTTATTTTTAGTTTTTATTTTGATTAAATTCTAATAAATTTCCTTTGATGTTTAGAATTGGTTTAATCTCTCTCTCTCTCTCTCTCTCTCTCTCTCTCTCTTTTGTAGTTCATTTTAGATTTCAAATGGATTATGTTAAATTAAAATTTGTTGTTTGTTATATATATATATATATATATATATATATATATATATATATATATATATATATATATATATATATATATATATATATATATATATATATATATATATATATTAGTGACTTAACATTCAAATCATGATTTGATTTAATTTAGGCTTAAACTTGAATAAAATTGCATTTGATTTTGAATTCTAATATGAATGATTTACTTGATGGTTTTGATTATGATTTTAGAACTAAATATGATTGAAGGATTGATTGATTTAGTTGGAACTTGGCTAAGTCCATGAAATTGGCTTAAGGGTTAGAATTTAGATCTAATTTGATTTGGATTTAGGCTTGGATCATGATTTGAAGTTGAGTTTGAGTTTGAATTTGATAAATTGATTGAAGGGTTGAATTTATCTTTGAGAAAATCAATTGAATTTGGATTGATTTGGATTTGGCTAAGGCTAGTCCATAAGATAAATCATAGGGCTTAAGAAGGATTTCGATTTTGGATTCAATCATGGGATTTGGAATTGAATTCAATTTTTTATATTTGAATTGAATTTGAGGTTTGGTTTAAGAAGGTGAACATAGGTCAAATTTAGGCTATAGAGTAGGTGAGTCTTCTTAATCCCTAAGGCATAGCCTAATCCTATGATTAACCCTTCTAAGTCTCTAGGTTTTGGTTAAGTGTTCACCTAATCACTAGAAGTGTCTTATGACTAAGGAAGTCTTAGTGTCTAGAAGATCCCTAGGTTTAAGAAGAGGAGGTTGAGAACTTACTTTAAAAGTCAGGTCAACATTAATATGATGAATCCACATGTTCTGAAATATAAAAGGAGAGAAATTCTTTAATCTATTAGAATTATTTTTAATAGAAACCAAAAAGAAGAGCATGCAAGGTTCTGCTTAAATGATCTATAGAAGTAATAGGCCATTGAGTAATCCAATGAGTATTAAAAAAGAATCTGGTCCAACCTTTGCCAAAGTTTAGAGTTTAGCCAAGTATTATTAGAACCCTTAAAACCAATATTATTCAAATTACAATCAAGGATCATCTTGAAAATTCTTCCATGGAATGAATATTAGAGAGCAACCACCACTTCATTTAGAAGAGAACAAAATAGTGTTGAAATAACCACCAACAAACCAAGGTTTATCAATGAGGTGAAAAATTAGTCAAGTTATCCCAAAGAAGATTTCTACCAAATCTATTACAAGATCCATAAACAAAGAGCCCAAAACACAATAACCACCATAAGATATTTGAGCATTGACAACTTGATGAAAATCATCAAAAATAGGAATTTCTATAAAGTTATTTCAAAAACACCAAATCTTATTACTAACATTAGAGAAAAAATTATTGAAATTGATCATTCTAGCACATGGTTAATTTTTTTAGCATGAATAAGTGGCTCGAGAATAATAAAAAAATATTATGGATATGACAAAGAGTTCTAATATGACAAAATAGAGAGGTATCAATCCCTCTAACATTCAAATTAAAATTAAACATAAAGAAAAGAAAAGGTGGGGAATAAATGTTAATTGAGAGAAGAGAGAGCACACTTTAGTGTTTTAGCAATTTAGGAAAAATTTTAACATTTTTTCTCTTTCGAATATAAAGTTTGGAAGCCATTTTCTTTTCCCATGGAATCATCATCCGAAAAATATTTAGCAACATTAGTCACAGATTTAGGAGAAATCTCCTGATGAGATGTGAATTCTCTTTCTTCCAAGACACTAGAATTTATTAAAGACAAATGAGCTTCAGGAATAACAAGGGAGGGAGCAAAAATTGATTTATTAAGAAGGCAAGTGGGAACACCAAACCCTTCCTCATCATTAACCAAATTATTAGATAAAAGCAAATCTTTTAGAAGCTAAATCATCCTAAATTTGAATATGGAATGGTTTATCAACTAATTATCATGAGGTATTAAAGCCATATTCACCATTGAATTAGAATGATGCATAATATTAAATTTCACATTTATGTTCTCCATTAAAGCTTCATTTTTATATATCAATGCCAATAAAAATGCAAAGATTGAATCGGAGGAAACAAAATCTTCATTCAAAAGTTTATGAAAGCTATTATTGTTCACATTAGAAGACTTCAATTGCACAAAAGAAGTGAAAGGTAAATCAGCCTTATTTGAAACATTCAAAGAATCCTTTTTCCCAAAGTAGTTTTTTGATATTTAACAATGGTCTTAGGAACAAAAAAGTTTCCTTAATAGATTTTCTTTTTAGGTTAGGATGAAGAATGAAACATTCATAATTATCATGCCGTGGATTTTGCTGTGAGAACAAAAGACATGGAAATTTTCAAATTTAATTCTTTGCATGAAACCATAATTTTAGATCCCAACTACATTTCTTTGGGGTGTTTCGGTAATGTCCAATTCAACAAGGATTCTAGCCACTAAAGGATGAGATTAATAGTTGCAATCAATTTGAAATAATAATGACCAAAAAAACATAATAAAAAGGGAATTGATGGTTAATGAAATGAATTCACATATTGGGGAGAGAAATCCAAACCGAATGATTGGAATTTGGGTTTAGGTTTAGGGTTTAGGGTTAGGTTTGTGTGGGTTTTAAGTTTTTTGTGGTTTAGCTTCAAGGTTTAGGTTTTAGGTTTTGTAGGTTAGTGGTAGGGGTTAAATGGCAGATATGGTTTAGTGGTAGGTTTAATTTAAGTTTAGGTTAGTAGGGTTTAGCCTAGGGTGTGGTATAGGGTTAAGGTTTGGTAGGTGAGGGTTTAGGGTTTGTATAGTGGGGTGGGAGTAGGTAGTTTCAAAGGGTCAGGTTTAGGGTAGGGTCATTGTAGGTAGGGTTTAAGATTTAGGATTTAGGATTGTGGTTTGTGGTTTGGTAAGTTTTATTTTTTATTTTATTTATTTATTTAATTAAGCAAATTGATAGTTTAAGTTTATTTAATTTAGTTTATTTTTTATTTATTTTAGTTTATTTTATTTTTAAGGTTTATTATTTTATTTAGTTTAGTTATTTATTTTAGGTTTTATTTTATTTAGGTTTTATTTAGTTTATTTTAGGTTTATTTAGTTATTTTTTATTAGTTTTATTTTATTTTATTTTAGATTTTTTATTAGATTTAGGTTTAGGTTTATTTTATTTTTAGTTTATTTTATTTTTATTTTTTAGTTTTATTTTATTGGTTTTATTATATTTTAGTTTAGATAAGTTTATTTATTTATTTAATGATTTATATTAGTTTAGTTTATTTATTTTATGTATTTATTTTAGGTTTAGTCAGTAGGTTGGTTTAGAGGTTTATTTATTTTATATTTATAGGAGTTTTATTATATTTTATTTATGTATATTTAGGTAGGTTTAGGTTGTGGCCTAGTGGAGGGTGTGGAGTTTAGTTAGGGTTGTTTAGGGTAGGTTTTATTGGGTCAGGTTTAGGGTTTAGGGTTTTAGGTTTAGGGTTTAAGTTTTTGTGGTTTTTTTATTTTTTTATTTGTGGTTGGGGTTTGTGGTTTAGGGTTTAGGTTTTAGGGTTTAGGTTTAGGGTTTAAGGTTTAGGTTTAGGTTAGGGTTTATGTTTTTTAGGTTATGGGTTTAGGGTTTAGGTTTATGTTTTTTAACAGAATAAATTCAGATTCAACATTTATTCTTTTGATTTCATCAACCAAGTAACACACCAAGTTTTCTAAGACATGTTTATAACATAAATAAAAAAATGCACACAGAGTAAAAAAAAACTCTAGATAAGTAACTTCTCTACTATAAAGACATAATTATAAGCAATATTGATTATCTTAGTTTTTCCAGTTCCCATCGAACCACCCTCTCTGAGTGGGATCACCACCATGTCCTGATCTCTCCACTCCACCGACTATAACCTCCTCCACTCTTTCTCACCTCATAGCCACTCATATCCACTAGTACCTGATCCCCAACACCACTCAGGATAATGCTCCCTCCTTCACCTCCAACGCTAGATCTATCACTGGCTGATTGATGTTCCTACCATCATTTCACCCATTCTTAGTTTAAGTCAGTCACATTTATTGCTTGGGTTTAGGTTTATTTTATTTATTTAGTTACTTGGTTTATGTTGGGTTTAGGTTTATGGTAGTTTAGGATTCTTTGGGGTTTAGATTGTTATGGTTTTAGGGTTTGGGTTTAAGTTTTTTATCATTTAGAGTTTGGTTTAGGGTTTAGGTTTTTGGGTTTAAGGTTTTTATTTAGATTTGTGGTTTAGGGTTTGGGGTTTTGTTTTAGGTTAGTTTAGGGTTTAGTTTTTCAGTTTTATATTTGGAGGTTTAGGATTTAGGTGGTTTAGGTTTTAGGGTTTTTGTTTTAAGGTTTAGGGTTTAGCCTAGGGTTTAGAGTCAGTTTTAGGGTTTAGGTTTAGGGTTTAGTCAGTTTTAGTTTAGGGTTTAGGTTTGTGTTTAAGAATGGTTATTTAGATTTTGGTTTAGGTTTAGGGTTTAGGTTTAACGTTTATGGTTTAGGGATTAGGGTTTAGGGTTTAGGTTTAGTTTAGGGTTAATGGTTTAAAGTTTAGGGGTTAGGGTTTAGGGTTTATGGTAGAAGGTTTACGGTGTTTTTTTTTTTGGGAAACCCCATGGGGAATTTGACACAAAAAGGGGTTACAAGGTCCTTAAAGGGGATAAACCCAACTACTACTCAAAGAGCTAATCACCAAGGAGTAAATCCCCATCTAAAGTATCCAAGCAAAAAAGAGTAAAAAAGCAAAAGATACAAGTGATTAACAAAAGTAAGCAAATGAAGGATGAGGGCCAATGTTCTGCAGGAAGTGAGAATGCATGACACTATGGAGAAACCCAAGAAGAGGAGAAAAGCACCAAGAGAAAAAGAGAAAGCACCCAAGATTGTAGATAGAAGAAGTTAGGCAAAGTAGTACAGAGAAAATGATAAGCAGAGCACTGAAAATGGTAATAATAAAGAAGGGATAAAGGAAGCTCGTGCTCACCACACAGTTGGGCGATGCAAATATGAGCATCCAAACTAAGAAGGGTTACATCAAAGAGCTACCACCAAACCAAAATAGAGTGAAAGCATCATAGCCATCATAGCCAACAAACCAGATAGCATTTGATGAAGATCTTTGAGCCAAAAATATCGCAAGAATAAATAAAGTCAGATATATAAAAGTGGAAAGAGCAAAGAAAGATAAAGTGGGTAAGGGATCCCATGCCAAATATATGGGAATTAACCCATTCCAATGTAGAAATTAATAAATATACATTCTTGGTAAATAGTCCAGTAGCTTATTATTTCATCAAAAGATAAGCAAAGAATGTTAATGCAGTTAACAACCTGGTTTTAGAAAATTGAGAACAACATATAAAGGGAAAAAGATACCCAAGCAAATTACCACAGAAATGGAAGTACAATATATAAGAAGAAATGTAAAAGGGTACCCCACCATAGACAAATCCAGAAGAGAAATAGAAACACCACGTAAATAGTTTTATGATCAAACTCATTAATCAGCCAACAATCAGAGTAATAGTGAGTGGCCATAAATCCACCAATGAGATTAAACAATGCAAAGATTAAAATCAAGAGAGGCAAAAGTATAGTCACAATGATTCACACAAATGTAGCATAAGCTAGGGAAAAAATAAGAAGATATGAAGTCAATTGTACCCAAATGTTAACAAAGAAAAAAAACCCAAAAGCCAATAATCAAATTGTGAAACAACAACAACCACAAAACAACCTGCTGATAAAATAGATACCCAAGCCCAAATGACCACAGAAATGGGAGGACAAACAAGAGATAAGAAGAAGGTAAAGGATATTATAACAGAAAAAGCCCATAAGTAATGGGTAAAATAGAACCATAAAGACATCTAGATGATAAAGGACCCAAAATCCAAAGGGCCATCGTGTAAGCAATAATGCAATTATTACCCCACCAAATTTAAGCAAAATAACATCAAAATCAGTCAAAATAGGATACAACCACACGAGGTGAGGCAACATAAGATTCAATGATCCATAACAAACAACACCAAGATAGAATAACAAATAAGTTGGCCAACAACCAACCCCATCAAAATGGAAGATGCTTTCAAATAGATAAAGCACAAGGCAAGAGAGTACAAATGCAACAAGTGAAATCAGCAGCTCCAACAAAAAATCCTTCCAAATGGGAAATAGTAGCCTAAACCCACAACCACGGTAAAAGAGAAGCCAAGGAAGAAGAACCCATTCTCAGGGAGATAAGAATAACAGAAAACACATTCTGAAGAAAATAAAATAGCCAAAGAATCAACAAAACAATAAGACTCAATAACAAGAAAGGTAACTGTAAGTATGAACAAAGGAATCAAAGATCCAGAGAAGCCAATAAACAAGATAATAAAGAACAGCAAGTTGGCCAAAGAACCACCTAATACAAATAGATAATGCCTTAGAAAAAACCCAGAAAGAACCAACAAAAAAACCTTGACAGAAATCAAACTGAAAAACCATTATGAAAGGCCAAACCTGCAAGGAGATAAGGATAAACAAGAGAAAACAGACACTCTCCTAGCAGATTGGAAGAAAGAGGTTACCCAAAGCAATCAACAAAGCAACTCCAAAGGCACCCTACTGGAAAAGAAGGATAACCCCAAAAATAGCTTGTCAATAGAGTCTCAGATCCATCAACAACCAAGATGAAAATAAAAATTTGGCCAAAACCCCCAATGCAAATATACAAAACAAAAGTAAAGTCCCAAATGATAGAAAGGATCGTAAAAATAAACAAGATGATCAAAAGCATCAAAGCTAATAAAGAGACAGCAACAGCAAAATCTAGCAACAATAACCTCAAAAAGGTAAATGATCAAGACAATAAAACCAAGCATAAGCTAAAATCAATTATGTAGTTGGGTAATCACAATAAATTTAAAAGACAAGGGGAGAAGATAGTGATTAGTGATCACAGAGCAAAAGCAAGCAAAAGAAGTTGGATGATAAAATAAAAATACCAAAAAACCAAATTAGTCAAATATATTAATTACAATAAAGGAAGTGTTGATTTTGTCCATACAGATGGGAAGAGGATTAGATACCATCAAACCAACCCCAAGAGCACATGACAAAGGCCCAAAATCCAATAACCAAACATTAAAACATCGAATAAATATCAGCATCCTACATAAGAAACACTAAGAAGTAACATGCAACATAGTTACTAAGTGGTTCCAAGAAGTTTCATTTTGATAACCAAGAAGACATAAAATTTTATGCCATAATCCCATAGCATCACTAAATTAAAATGAGGTAATTCCAATCCATAATAAGGAGAAGAATATCGAGCAACAGATCATAAAGAAGAATAGGGCTATCTTAAGCATTGATGCAAGGATCCATTATAACCAAAAAAAGGAAAGAAATATGTCTGTTGATAAAAAAATATAGCATCAACAAATAGAGCATTTAGTAGATCTCCTCCAAAGAATGAGTAAACCCCTTATCATTAACAATGGAGGCAAGAATGACAGAAGACCCCAATCAAGATTGGGATAGAACAATACAGACACATAGCTCAAGAATCCAAGTGGGAGTATGGATGATGCATCCAAATTTGAGAGGTACAAATAAGACTTTATCAATGTAGTAACAAAAAAGGAAGCCAATTAAAGGAAATGCAATTAAACCAATAGACATGTCAAATCAAAATAAAGTAGTATCCGTGTGAAACACAAAACCAAGAGAACAACAACATAATATAAAATGGGCATTCGCAAATGATATTGAACCATCAATCCCATAGGTTAGATTAATTTGAGATAAGGGAGCCCAAGATATCCAAATTAACCAAGCCACACAAATGTTTTAGGGGTGAGTTGATCAAAGAAGATTATACCATCCAATCTAGCTCTGACAGGCAAGGTAATCAAGACATGCATTACCCTCATGCCATACATGAGTGATGTTAAAATTAAATTGGGTAAGAAGAGCCAGTTTGCTTGAGAAGGTAGTACAATTGTGTTTCATTTTGGTGGAAGTCAAAAGATCAATCAGCAGAAGGGCATCCACCTCAATCCAAATATTGAGCCAACCATTTTAAAGGCAAATCTCAAGAGCTTTGTACGCTGCCATAAGCTCAGAAAAGGAATAAAGCAAGAATTAAGAGGGTGCAAGAACATAGACTTACCATTAAGATTTAAAATGCCACCACAACCTAAACCTTTAAGAGAACCATCAGTTAATTTTAATAGTATGATCATGGTTTTACCCAATAAACAATCTTGTCATTTCTAGTAGGGTTGATCCCAAGTTAAGGCTTTATTTATACCACAATTTACAACCTTTGAATTGTTTGTGGAATGAGATTGGCATTAAACAAGTCACAATTTTGTTTTTAATTCTAGAATTATCCTCATGTGTTCATGGGGATCTCATGATGTTTTGCATCATTTACCATCCATATGAACCAAATAAGAGTGATAGCAAGCTATGACTTTAATGTGACCTTTAATAGTGTTGTCAAAATAAACTTCAAGAATGATATAAAGTTGGGAGCCATTAAAAAAGACAATGTTAAAGAGATCATCATACCAAATCCAAAGTTTAGAAGCAATGGCTGCTAAAAAACATGATTACATTCTCAATGAAAGCAAAGATTGACATTTGAAGGTAATTGAAAACCTTTACCCCACAACAAAGGAGTCAACAGGGATGAAGTTTTTCAAAATATGCCAAAGAAGAATAAGAAGTGGGGATAGTGTTATTCCAAAGTTTGAGAAACACATTGAAGAATCATGAGTTTCTTTAATGAAGCCAAACATTTTTAAAGTTGAAATCACCATTATGTGAGAGCTTAAAAAGGATCATCTTGATTGTAGGAATGATAGAATAGTAGTAAGTTTGTTCAAGAGAAAAGAAGGAATATAATCAAGAAGTTTACTATTGTTCCACATTATTCTACCGTAAAGATTTCACTTTAATAAAGAAGTGGAATGTGGAGAGTAAGTCATCAATGGACCCACATCCACTCAGTTATCTTGCCAAAAGAAAGAGGAGCCAAGTTAATCCCCAAAAAATTAAGGATTCTACATCCCATTTGACAAAAAAAGTCTTTCCAAAGGAGAGTCTCCCCGCTTTATAGGGACAAATGAGGGGTGCTTACCTGACAATATTTATCATGAAATTAGCCCAAAGACTATTGTTACTCCTAAAATTCCAGAGTTTATAGAAAAGGTAATGATAGCTTTATTGGCTTACATCCAAGACCACCAAAGAGAGTGCCACAACTTTTAAACCAAGAGGTCCATGCATTCTTTTAGAGGAGTTATTAGCCCCAAAATTTGTTAAAGAGATGCTCAATTGCTAATGATAGAAATGGTCGACAATGGTTTGGATGAGATATAAAGGCATGGAATTAAGAGTGCTCTTAATCAAGGTGAGCCTACCACCAAAAGAGAGTAAATGAAATTCCCAAACAAAATTTTATTAGAGATTTTGATAAGATCATCAAAAAAGATGAGATCTTTTGACCTTTAAAAGGATCCCCAAGATAATTAATAGGAAGTTGATGTTAAAAATTAGTAATTCTGAGATTTGGTTGAGCCTATTGGTAGGATTTTAGGGAAGGAATAAACAACATTTTCCTTCATTGAGAAAGAGACCACTTTGCCAAATCATTTAAAAGGTTCTTAATAGTTTTAATGTCAAAAGAGGCATTTCAAAAGATTATAAAATCATCAAAACTAAGATGAGAAATAGGGAGACACCATGAGTTTTAAAATACATGGTAGATTTTTTATTGAAAAGATCATTCGTGCTCCTAAAGATATTCAATAATAATAAAAATAGAGGTGAAAAGGGGTCTCTTGTCTCAAACCATGCTCAAGTAAAGAAACCGGGACTCACCATTCATAATAACAGAGAACCAAACATTGGTAATATAGTTTTTGGTGAGGCGGATGAAATTATCAGAAAACCTAAACAAATGTAAGATTTGAATTAGGAAATCCTAGGAGAGGTTATCAAAAGCTTTAGAGATGTCCAGTTTGAGGAGGATGTTGCCACCTCTAGTAGGAACATCAATGTCATGAACCAGCTGAAGGATATTGTCGATATAGCTCTATTTTTAAGGAAGCCGCTTTGGTTAGAGAAATAATTTTAGGGAGCAGGACTTATCCTATTATTAATTAATTTAGCAATGAGTTTTGAAAGAAGGTGCAAAGCGATAGTCTAAAATCTCCCAAGAATCAAGATTATTAGTTTTGGGAATAAGGATAATTAAAGTGCTAGAAAAGTATCTAGGTAAAGAGATGCCATCAAAGAAGTCAACAACAACATCAACAAGGTCAAACTTAATAAAAGGCCAACAATGCTGAAAGAAATGGGTAGCCATCGTCGAATGAGTCAATGTTCATGCTATTGAGAGTACTACTAATCTCACCCTGAGACTAAAGTGAGTAAATGATTTTCATCATTAGTAATCATGAGGGATTAGGTGTGTTGGAGAGGGCTTCTAAGGGAGGGTTGATGTTTAATAAATTTTGAAAATGTTGTATGAGAATCTTTAATTTTATTATTATGGATCCATAGTTAATATTTTTGATTTTTGAATAGAGTTTAAGTTTTCCTTTTTGAAAAGAGCATGGAAATTTGTATTTGCCACCATCGAATATGTTTGCTAGCTTTTTGACTCGAGGTTTCCATATTCGATAATTTATCAAGTTATCTTTGCTTTAACTCATCAAGCTTACTAGATCGCTTAAGATAGCATCTTCAAGAGAAACTAATTGTTCTAATTTTGAGATTGGCAAAAAAGATTTTAAAATGATGCTTGTTCCACCAATTTAGGTTTTGTCTTTCTTAAGCCAAAGCCAAATCATGCCTTTAACTAATTGTCCAGTGAATAGAGCCATCCAATTAATGGAAACAACATTAATGAAATCACATGTTGGGTCCACATATTTTGGAATCTAAAAGGAGTAAGGGAGGAAATATTATGAAGAAGTTTTGATAGAGATCAAAAGTGGAGCATGGTCAAACAAAGTTCGCTTAAATGCTTAAGTATGAGGCCATTGATTGATCCAAAGGGAATTAAAGAGGGTCCTATCAAGCACGCCAAAGTCTAGAGTTATTCCAATGATAGTGAGCCAAAAAAACCAATATCAATCAGTCGAGGATCATATTAGAGAAATATTCCATGGAATGGATGTTAGAGAGCAGCCTCCCTTCCTTCAAAAGATAGTGTTGAAATCACCCCAAACCAACTAGGGTTTGTTAACCGAGGAGGCGAAGGTTCTTAAGTGATCCCAAAGGATGTTCCTACCAGCTCTATTATAAGAAGCATAGATAAAGGAACCAAGAGCAGAAAATTCACCCAATGAGATTTGAACATTAACCAATTGTTCGAGATCATCAAGGATAGAAATGTTGATTAAATTATTCCAAAATACCAAATTTTATTACTAATATTATAAAAGAAATTTTGAAAGCCAAGCATTCTAGCAATATGTGTGATCTTAGAAGAGTGAATGAATGGCTCAATAACAACAAGTAAGGTTATGTTATGAGTGCGATAAAGGCTTCTAACACCATTGATAGTGAGAGTCCCAAATACAACATTCCAAATAAGAAAATTGATCATAATAAGGTGGAAGGAAAAGAAAAGAGATAACTAAAAAATTGAAGGAGAAGAAAAAGAGAGCATGAAGCAATTATTTGTGGGAAGTCAGAGAAGATAAAGTGGTTTTAGTGGAGCTATTAGTGAACATTCTAGCTTTAAGGATTTTTTTAATAATAGTTTGAAAAGGCCTATCTATGTCCAATGTATCTCCATCAAAGGGAGTGGTTGGTGATATTTAATAGCGATTCATCAAAGCATTCTAATGGTGATTTCTCCTTCTTGTATTAGAGTTATGTTGAGAAATTGGATTAGCATGGATATCACTCAAGGGTAATAAGGAGAGGTTGTGACACCATTAATAGTACAAATTTCATTCTCATTTCCATGATGATTATTGATTTTGGTCCTTCACAAAGTATCAACATTTTCGCACAATTTTTTTTGAGATTTTGATCCAACTTGAGATTCCCATTCAAATCACCATTATGATTCATATGAGTCAAGGGATTATCTTGTGATGCCAAATTATTACAAGTAGGAGTAATGTTAATGTTATCATTAGTTTTCTCACAAACCTCAATATCATTATTTTACTAGCTCATTGTTCTCCAAGGCAAATCAGAAAATAAAGGAGTAGGGTAGAGGGTGAGTTCCATTTTGAGTAGTTTTAGGCACATAAGCAACTTATTGGTTTTCATTTCTAATGGGATTAGGATCCATAATTTATTCTTTTAAGATTAGGTGTAACACAAAGCATTCGAGTGATCATGACCATGGATCTTACTGTGTGCAAAAAATAGGAAAATTTTTAAATTCCACTTTCCGATTATACCCAAATTTTTCTGAACCGATCCAAACTTCTTTAGGGTACTATTTGGTAATATCAATCTCAACCAAGATACAAAATGATGGTCGAGATCTTGTGGTTTGATCAATTTGAAGGGGCCTACAAAGAGAGCCCCAACCGCAAATAGGACTTGATGGGTAACATATATCAATGTTTGCAAAGGCTAGCCATAAAGGAACAATAGGGGATTCCTCTTTGACATCAAAAGAGGTGACCATTTCAAGAGCCTCATTTGCAATTGTAAAAAAAGAGGAGCGACGAGCAAAGACTCGAGTAGTCTAAATCTCGATAGTCAATAAGGATATGCCTGGGATCAATCAACCCGATAGTGAAAACTCCCAAAAGTTTTAGGCTATGAAAGAAGGATCGGATATTGTCAAGAGTTAGGCGGCGTAAGGAAAATTTTCCAATTAATAAAAATTCAATGGGCTTTGCCAATTTTTCCACATCAAGATCTAAGCACATTACAGCTGGCATTCCATGGAAGGAAGTTGAGATTAAGTTAACTGAAGCATTAGAGCAAGTGTTCTTACCAGATAATGCATCCTTGAAGGACTTAACAATAGGAACAGTAACGGATGAAGTCGATCCAAATTACCTTGTAGAGGATAATGCCCAAGTTCGATGATAGCCAGACAAAAAAGCACCTCACCATTGTAAGATCAAGGAAAATCACATAAGCCAAACCAAGAGCAATAAACCAAAAAATATGATCGAATGAGGAGCAAAACCCTAGAAAATGAAAGGGAACACAAAATTGTGAGAGAGTCACAGGAGATGAGAGTTTTAGGTTTTTTGGTTTTGATTTAGGGTTTGGTTTTACTTGTTTTAGGGTTGGGTTTAGTGTTTGGGTCTTTTAGGGTTGAGGGTCTATGGTTGAAGGTTTATCATTTAGAGTTTAAGGTTTAGGGTTTAGGATTTGAGGTTTAGGGTTTTTAGGGTTTAGGGTTTACGATTTTGGGTTTAGGGGGTTTTTTTTATTGATTTTTTTCTTAAATTAAGTAAACCGATAGGTTTGGGTTTATTTAGATTATTTAGTTTATATTTTATTTATTTTAGTTTGTTTTATTTTTTTATTTTTATTAAGGTTTAATTTTATTTTTATTTAGTTTAGTTTATTTATATTAGGTTTATTTATTTTAGTTTAGTTTATTTTTATTTTATTTTTTAGGTTTAAGTTTTATTTTTTTATTTTTAGGTTTAGGTTTTAATTTTTATTTTATTTCTTCAGGTTTCGATTTTAAGCTTTTATTTTAGGTTTATTTTTTGGTTTTATTTTTTAGTTTAGGTTTATGTACAGGTTTAGTTTATTTTTAGTTTAATTTATTTCATTTAGTTTAGGTGTAGGTTTATGTTTAGTTTATTTTAGGTGTGGTTTGTTATAATTATTTTAGTTTATGTTAAGGTCTATTTCATTTTTTTTTTATAGGTTTAAGTTTTTTTTATGGGTTTTAGCTTTATTTTTTTATTTTATTTTAGGTTGGTTTTGAAGGTTTATTATTTATGTTTAGTTCTTTATTTAGGTTTTATTTTATTTTATTTTAGGTTTATTTTATCTTTATTAGATGTTTAGCTTTTTTTTTTGGTTTTTAATTTTTAGGTTAATTTTATATTTTAGTTTAATTTAGATTTTATTTATTTATCTTAGTTTATTTTTAAATTTTATCTTCTTAGGTGTGGTGGTTTAGTTTTTATTTAAGGCCCAGGCAGGGTTTATTAGGAGCAGTTTAGGAGGTAGGGCCTCTTTAGTTTTAGTCCCAGGGCTGGGGTGTGGCTCAGTGCTGGGGCTGGGTGGCCCAGTCAGTCAGCAGGCCCAGGATTAGTGGTAGCAGGGCCTGTGTGGTGTGTCAGGGCCCAGGCCTGGGCCCAGGGCTCAGTGGCTCTTTAGGCCCAGGTCAGTTCAGTGGCTCAGTTAGGAGTTGGCCTGTGGTTAAGGGCTAATAGGGTGGCTCAGAGGTAGAGTGTAAGTGAGGGTCAGGGTTTAGAGTCAGGTTTAGGATCTAGTTTGTGGTTGTGGCCTGGGAAGCCTTTAGCTCAGGATTTTTAATTATTTTTTTAAATCAAGTTTGGTAGTTTTAATTTTATTTAGTTTAATTTCTTTAATTTCATTTTAGTCTTTATTTATTTCCTTTATTTATTTATTTTACTTTCTTTAGTTTTAGCTCTTAGGTCATTTCATATTTGGTTTATTTATTTTAGTTTAGTTTTAATTTTATTTTATTTATAGGTTTATATTTAATTTTTTAGATTTAGGTTTCAATTTTATTTTATTTTAGTTTAGGTTTTAGGTTTTTTTGGTTTATTTTAGGTTTTATTTTTATTTTAGGTTTAGGTTTAGGTTTAGTTTATTTTGTTTAATTTATTTTATTTAGTTTTATGTCCAAGTTTAGGTTTAGTTAGGTTTATTTATTTTAGTTTTAGGTTTATTTTATTTTATTTTAGGTTTATCTTTTTTTAATTTAGGGTTTAGGTTTTATTTTTTATTTAATTTTAGGTTTTAGATTAATGTTTATTTTTTAGGTTTAGGTTTTTACCTTGTTTTTATTTTACTTTATTTTAGGTTTATTTTATTTTCAATTTAGCTTTTATTTTATTTAAGTTTTTTATTCTTAGGTTTATTTTATTTTCTTGTTTAGTTTGATGTTTTTTTTATTATTTTATTTTATTTATTAGTTTATTTTATTTTATTTTAGGTTTAGGTTTAGCTCTTAGTTAAGGTTTATTTTATTTTATTTTATTTATTATTTTTTATGGTTTAGTGGATTTTATTTAGGTTTATTTAGTTTAGTTTAGTTTATATTTTTGGGTAGTGGTCACATCCTGGGTTTGTTTTGGGTTTAGGGTTTAGTTAGGTTTGGGTAAGATCTTTAAGGTTTCAGGTTTGCTTTTTAGCTCTGGGGTTTAGCTCAGTGGCCTTGGGGAGGTCTAGGGTCTAGTGTGGCCTGGTCTGGTGGAAGATCCAAGGTCAAGGTAGATCAGGTCAGGGCCCAGGGCCCAGTTTACCTGGCCCAGGTAGGGCCCAGGATTTAGGGCCCAAGATCTAGGGCCAGGGTCATGGCTCAGTGGTCAGGTCAGTAGGCTAGGTAGTGTAGGCCCAGAGGGCTCAGTGGCCTTAGGGCCAGGGTTTAGCCTGTTAGGCCAGGGCCCAGGGTCACCAGGCCCAGGGCCTAGGGCTCAAAGCCCAGTGGTCAGGCTCAGGATCCAGGGCCTGGCCTAAGCTATGTCTTAGGCATAGTGGTGGCTCAGTGCTCAGTGGGGGTCCAGGGTCAGGCCCAGGTCCCAGGATGGCCTTTGGGTTTTAAGATCAGCCCAGAGTTTTAGGGTTTAGGATTCCGGTATTTTTTTTTTTCTTAAATGTGTAGTAGGGTTTATTTAGTTTATCTTTATCATTTATTATATTTTATTTAGGTTTATTTTGTTTTAATTAGTTATTTTATTTATAAGGTTTATTTATTTTAGTTTAGTTTATTTTATTTTATTTTAGGTTTAGGTTTTATTTTATTTTGATGTATCAATATTTAGGGTGTTAGGTTTATTTTAGGTTTATTTTAGTTTATTTAGTTTATTTAGTTTAGGTAGGGTAGAAGTTTTTATTTTAGGTTTAGGTTTGGTTTTATTTATTTAACATAGTTTATCTTTGTTAAGGTTTATTTTATCTTTTAGTGTAGGTTTTAAGGGTTTAGGTTTTATTTTTTATTTTTTTAAGTTTTTGGTTTATTTTAATGTAGTTTTATTTAGTTTTATTTTATTTTATTTTAGGTTTATTTTATTTTTATTATACATAGATCTATTTTATTTAGGTTTTTATCCAGTTTATTTTATCTTTAGTTTAGTAAGTTCATTTATCTTTAATTTATTTTGATAATTTATTTTATTATATCTTAGATTAGGTCTTATTAGTTTATTTTATTTTATTTTATTATTTTATTTTGGTCTAGGGTTTATTTTATTTTAGGTCTTATTTAGTCAGCTCAGGTTTGTGGCTCAGGTCACCAGGCTCAGGTGTGAGGGTCTGGGGCCAGGCCCAGGGCCTGGCTCAGGCTCAGTGGCCCAGGTTTAGGATTTAGGGTTTAGCCAGGGCTTTGGGTGGTGGGGCCTGGGTCAGGGCTCAGTGGCCCAGGGTTTGCTGCCTAGGGCTCAGTGGCTCAGTGGCCTAAGGCCTGTTTTAAGATTTAGTAAGTAGGTAGGCTGAGGTCAGGCTCAGCTCATGCCTTTAGGGTCATGATTTAGTGTTTAGGGTTTAGGGCTCAGATGGGGGGTTTATTCTTTTAGGGTTTAAGCCTACGAATGGTTTTGGGGTTATTTTAATTTATTTTTTCTTAAATTAAGCAAAAGTGGGTTTAGGTTTATTTAATTTATTTAAAAATTTCTTTATTTTAGTTTGTTATTTTTATATTTATTTAGGTTTATTTTATTTTTTGTTCTTTAGTTTATTTATATTAGGTTTATTTATTTTAGTTTAGTTTCAATTTTATTTTTTTGGTTGAAATTTTATTTTTATTTAGATTTATTAAATTTTTTTATTTTATTTTTTTAGGTTTTTTTAAGTTTTATTTTAGGTTTATTTTAGGTTTTATTTTTATTTTAGGTTTTGGTTTAGGTTTATTTATTTTAGTTTAATTTATTTTATTTTGTTTTAGGTCTAGGTTTAGGTTTTTAGGTTTTATTTATTTTTATTTAGGTTTAGGTTTATTTTATTATTATTTTAGGTTTAAGACTTTTTTTAGTTTAGGGTTTAGGTTTTATTTTTTATTTATTTTTAGGTTTTATATTAACATTTATTTTTTAAGTTTAGGTTTTTATTTAGATTTTATTATATTTTATTATAGGTTTATTTTATTTTTATTTTATGTTTAGTTATTATTTTATTTAGGTTTTTTATTCTTAGGTTTATTTTATTTTAGTTTAGTTTAGTTTTATATTTATTTTATTTTAGTTTATTTTATTAGTTTATTTTATTTTATTTTTTATTTTAGGTTTAGGTTAGTTAAGGTTTTATTTTATTTTAGTTTTATTTTAGGTTTTTTTTAGGTTTATTTTATTTTTAGGTTTTATTTAGTTAAGGTTTAATTTTTTAGGTTTTTAGGGTTTAGATTTAAGGTTTAGGGTTAGTTTAGGGTTTAGGGTTTAGGGTTGAGACTTTGGGTTTTAGGGTTTAGGGTTTAGGATTTAGGGTTGTAGGTTTTAGGATTTAGGGTTTAGGGTTTAAGGTTTATGATTTTAATGTGTAAAGTTTAGGGTTTTTTTGTATAGGGTTTAGGGTTTAGGGTTTAGGATTTAGGGTTTTCATTTTAGGTTTAGGGTTTATGTTTTAGTTTAGGGTTAAGGGTTTATGGTTTCTTTTAACAGAGAACAAATTTAGAATCAACATTTCTTCATTTTGATTTCATCAAGTAGCACACCAAGTTTTGTAAAACATAAGAGGCAAAATAGATAAAAAATGAGCATGCATAGAGCAAATAAAAAACCCTAGATAACTAGAACCATCCCTACTATAAAGACATAGTTCCATAAGTTTTAGATCGGATCAACCATTCTTCAAATTCTCTAGTTCCCATCGGAACCTCTCCCACCTCTAGAGTAGCTGGATCCGCCATCAAATCCCTGATCTCTCCCTTTGCCGCCACCATGGTTATAACCTCCGTCGCTCATCCTACCTCCATAACTGCCACCTTCATATCCACCAACACCTCCAAATCCCCCACCACCACTGTGATAACTGCTGCCTCCACCTTCTCCTCCACAACCAGATCTAGATTGAGCCTGCTTGATGGTGATGTTTCTATTGCTGTTCCGCCCCATTCTTAGTGTAGTTTAAGTTTTTATTAGCTTTTAAGGTTTAGCTTTATTTTTTTATTATTTTAGGCTTAGGTTTAGGGCTTTGGGTTTAGGGTTTAGGGTTTAGGGTTATAATTTAGGGATTAGGGTTTAGTGTTTTGGGTTTTAGGTTTTGGGTTTAGGGTTTTTGGTTTAGGGTTTTGTGGGTTTAGGGTTTAGGTTTAGGTTTAGGGTGGTTTACCATTTGAGTTTTGGATTAGTAGGTTTAAGGTTAGTTTAGGTTTATAGTAGATAGGAGTTTAGGAGGGTTAGGAGTTGGTTTTGGTAGGTTTAGTCAGGTGGAAGGAGGAGTAGTTTAGGCTCAGTGATGATCAGTGGAGAAGTTTAGAAGGGAGTCAGAGAGTGATCAGGGCTCATGGAGTGGAGAGGTTTAGGGAGGGCCTAGGGCTCAGAGAGAGGATCAGAGCCCAGGTGGGTAGGTCAGTGAGGCACAGTATAGTTGCTGTTTAGTGTGGGTATGAACATGGGACTAGTGTGGTTAGTGGGGGTTGTGTGAGGGTCAGTAGGTCTAGGGTTTAGGATTTAGAGGGAGGTTTAGGGTTTATTTATTTATTTATTTTCTTAAATGTCACAAGTTTAGGAATATTTTGTTTTTTTTTGTTTTTTTATTTTATTATTTTTATTTAGGATTATTTTTATTTTTATTTAGTTTAGTTTATTTATTTTAGGTTTGTTTATTTTAGTTTAATTTTATTTTTATGTTATTATTTTGGTTTAGGTTTTATTTTTTATTTTTAGGTTTTTCAATTTTATTTTATTTTTTTTAGGTTTTTTAGGTATTTAAATTTAGGTTTATTTTTAAGTTTTATGCTAGGTTTAGTTTATATTTTAGTTTATATTTTATTTAATTTTAGGTTTAGGTTTAGGTTTAAGTTTTATTTATTTTAGTTTAGTTTATTTTTAGTTTCAATTTATTTTATTTTGTTTATTTTATTTTTATTTTAGGCTTAGTTTTTTTTTTAGTTTTGGTTTAGGTTTTATTTTTTATTTATTTTTAAGTTTATTTTTTTAGATTTAAGTTTTTATTTAGTTTTTATTTCATTTTATTTTAGGTTTATTTTATTTTTATTTTAGGTTTAATTTTTATTTTGTTTAGTTTTTTATTTTTAGGTTTGTTTTTTTATTTTAGTTTATTTTTAGGTTTAGGATTATTTTAAGTTTTGATTTGATTTGATTTTTCTATTTTGATTTTAGTATATTTATTTTAGGTTTTGTTTAGGTTTATGTTTTTTTAGGTTTTAAGGATTTAGGGTTTAGGGTTTGGGGTTTAGGTTTAGGATGGTTTGGGATTTAGGGTTTAGGTTTGGGGTTTGTGTTAGGGTTTAGGGTTTAGGTTTAGTTTAGGGTTTAGGGTTTAGGTTTATGGGCATAGGGTTTGGGAATCCACATGTTCTAAAATCTAAAAGGAGAGAAATTCTTTATTCTATTAGAATTATTTTAATAGAAACCAAAAGAGGAGCATGACAAGGTTGCTTAAATGATCTATAGAAGTAATAGGCCATTGAGTAATCCAATGAGTATTAAAAAGAATCCTATCCAACCTTTGCCAAAGTCTAGAGTTTTGCCAAGTTTAAATAGAACCCTTAAAACAAATATTATTCAAATTACTATCAAGGATCATATTGGAAAATTCTTCCATGGAATGAATATTAGGAGAGCAACCACCACTTCATTCAGAAGAGAACAAAATAGTGTTGAAATCACCACCAACAAACCAAGGTTTACTGACAGAGGTGGCAAAATTAGTCAAGTTATCGCAAAGAAGATTTCTACCAGATCTATTACAAGATGCATAAACAAAAGAGCCCAAAACACAATAACCACCATAAGAGATTCGAGCATTGACAACTTGATGAAAATCATCAAGAATAGAAATGTCTAAAAATTTATTCAAAAAACAACAAATCTTACTAGTAATATTAGAGTAAAATTTATTGAAACTGATCATTCTAGCAACATGGTTAATTTTATTAGCATGAATAAGTGGTTCAAGAATAATAAGGAAATATTATGGATATGATAAAGATTTCTAATACGGTTATGAATAGAGAGGGTACCAATCCCTCTAACATTTTAAACTAAAAAAATTAAACATCAAAAAGAAAAAGGTGGGGAGTAAAAGTTAATTGAGATAACAAAGAGAGGTCGCAACAACACTAGTGTTTCTTAGCAAATTGGGAGGAAAATATTTAACATTTTTTTTTCGAATATAAAGTTTGGAAGCCATTTTCTTTGCCCTTTGAATCATCATCCAAAAAGGATTTAGCAACATTAGTCACTAATTTAGGAGAAATCTTTGGATGGGAAGTGAATTCTCCTTCTTCGAAGACACTAGAATTTATTAAAGACAAATGAGCTTCGGGAATAACAAGGGAGGGAGCATAAACTAATTTATTAAGAAGGCAAGTGGGAACACCAAACCCTTCTTCATCATTAATGAAATTATTAGATAAAAGCAAATCTTTTTGAGAAGCTAAATCATCTTGAATGTGGAATATGGAATCAGGTTGATCAATTTGATTATCATGAGGTATTAAAGCCATATTCACCATTGAATTAAAATGATGCATAGTATTAAATTCCTCATTTATGTTCTCCATTAAAGCTTCATTTTTATCTATCAAAGCTAGTAAGGATGCAAGGATCGAATTAGAGGAAACAAAATTTTCATTCAAAAGTTTAGAAAAGCTATTATTGTTCACATTCGAAGCCTTCAATTGCATAGAAGAAGTAAGAGGTAAAACAACCTCATTAGGAACATTCAAAGAATCATTCTTTCCAAAGTAGATTTTTGATATTTAATAGTGGTCAACCTAGGGTTAGAAACATAAGTTTCCTTAACAGGGATTTTCTTTTTTAAGTGAGCATGAAGAATGAAATATTCAGAATTATCGTGCCCATGGATTTTGCAGTGAGAATAAAAGACATGGAAATTTTCAAATTCAATTCTTTGCATGTAATCGTAATTTTTAAATCCAAACTACATTTCTTTGGGGTGTTTCTTGGTAATGTCTAATTCAAGAAGGATTCTAGTCACTGAAGGATGATATTTTGTAGTCGTTGCCTAATCAATTTGCAATGAACAACCAAATAAAGCACCCACAATAAAAAGGAATTGATGGTTAACAAAATGGATTTGCATATTGGGGAGAGAAATCTAAACCAAAATGACTAGGAACTAGGATTTAAGGTTTAGGGTTAGGGTTTAGGATTTAGGGTTATGGTTTAGGGTAGAGGGTTTAGGGTTTTATGGGTTTAGGGTTAAATAAGGGTTTTGGGTTAAATAAGGGTTTAGTGTTGTAGAGTTTAGGGTTTACTATTTTGGTTTTAGGTTTTAGGGTTTAGGATTTACGATTTAGGGTTTGGGGTTTGGGTTTAGGGTTTAAAGTTTAGGGTTTAGGGTTTTAGGGTTCATCATTTAGGGTTTAGGGTTTAGGTTTTAGCATTTATGGTAGGGTTTATGGTTTAGGTTTAGTTAGGAAGGGTTTAGGGTCATGTAGGTTTAGTTGAGGTTAGGGTTTGTGATTTAGGATTTAGGAGTTTTGTGGGCTTAGGATTTGGGCGAGGGTGAGTTTAAGGGTTTTCCTTTTATTTGTTTATTTTAAATTAAATAAATGGTTGGTTTATGTTTATTTACTTTTACTTAGTTTACTTTATTTATTTTTTATTTTATTTTTAATTTTTTTTAGGTTTATTTTATTTTATTTAATTTAGTTTATTTTATTTTTTAGGTTTTTTTTAGCTTTTATTTTAGTTTGTTATAAGTTTAGTTTAGTTTAAGTTTATTTTTTTAGTTTAGTTTTATTTTTTATTTTTAGATTTTATTTTCTATTTTTAGATTTAGTTTTTGGTTTTTATTTATTTTAGGTTTATTTTATTCTTATTTTAATTTAGTTTTTAATTTATTTTGGTTCTTTATTTTTAAGTTTATTTTATTTTTTAGTTTAGTTTAAGTTTTTATTTATTTTATTTTTGTTTAATTTTTATTTTATATTTTTTTTATTTTAGGTTTAACTTTACGTTTAGGTTTAGGTTTTAGTTTAGGTTTTCATTTCATTTTATTTTTATTTTATTTAGATTTAAGTTTTTTATTTATTTTATTTTTACATTTTATTTAAATTAGCTTTAGGTTTTTAGGTTCCTAGGGTTCAGGGTTTAGGGTTTAGGATTCAGGGTTTAGGGTTGTAGATTTTTAGATTTTAGGTTTAAGGTTTAAGTTTTTGGGTGTTTTTTTCTTTTTTGGTTTGGATTTAGGGTTTAAGGTTTAGGGTTTAGGGTTTAGGGTTTTTAGGGTTTATGTTTTAGGTTTAGGGTTTAAGGGCTTAGGGTTTATGGTTTAGGGTTTTGGTTTTAGGTTAAGGGTTTATGTTTTAGTTTAGGGTTTAGGTTTTATGGTTTTTTTTAACAGAGAATAAATTCAGATTCAATATTTCATCTTTTTGATTTCATCAACCAAGTAGCACACCAAGTTTTCTAAGACACAAGCGATGACATAGATAAAAAATGAGCACACATAGAGCAAATAAAAAACTCTAGATAACTAGAATTATCTCTATTGGAAAGACCCAATTCCATAAGCAGCAGATCGGAGTGGCCATTCTTTAGTTTTTCTAGTTCCTATAAGAACCACCTCCACCTCTCGAGTAGGGGGATCTGCCATCTTATCCCTGATCTCTCCTTTAGCCACCACCATGGTCTAACCTCCGTCGCTCCTCCAGCCTCCATAACTGCCACATCTGTATCCACCAGCACCTCTAGATCTCCCTGTGCGATAATCATCTCCACCTTCCTCCAACCAGATCTAGGCCGAGCACTGGCGATGATGTTCTTCTTTGTCAAGGTTCTACCCATTCTTATGGTTTAGCATTCAGTTTAGGTTTATTTTTTTTATTTTATTAGTTACTTTAGGTTTATGTTTATGGTTTAGGGTTTAGGGTTAGGGTTTAAGAATTAGGGTTTAGGGTTTAGGGTTCAGGGTTTATGGTTTAGGGTTTTGGGTTTTAGCTTTTAGAGTTAGGGTTTAGGGTTTAGGGTTTATGGTTTAAAGTTTAGTGTTTACAATTTAGGGTTTAGGGTTAGGGTTAGCTTATGGTTTTGGTTAGTTTAAAGTTTAGGTTTAGATTTAGTTTAGGTTTAGTTTAGGTTTAAAGGTTTAAGGTTTATTAAAGTTTAAGTTTAGGTTTAGGTTTATAGTTTAGGAGTTTAGGTATAAAGGTTAGTTTAAGTTTAGGTTTAAAGTTTAGGAGTTTAAGTTTAGGTTTAAGTTTAGGTTTTAGGTTTAAGTTTAAGTTTGGAGTTTAGGTTTAGAGTTTAGGTTTAGGTTTAGTTTAGGTTAGTTTAGGGTTTAACTTTAGGATTAGTTTATAGTTTAGGTTTTAGGGTTTATAGTTTAGGGTTTAGGTTTAGGTTAGGTTTTAGGTTTAGGGTTTAATGTTTAGGTTTAGTTTAGGGTTTAGTGTTTAGGGTTCTGTTAGGGTTGAGGTTTAGGGGTTTTTTTATATTAATCTTTTTCTTAAATTAAGTAAACCAGTAGGTTTAGGTTTATTTTTTTATTTATTTTAGATTATTTTATTTTTTATTTTTATTTAGGTTTATTTTTATTTTTACTTAGTTTAACTTATTTATATTAGGTTTATTTATTTTGTTTAGTTTTATTCTTATTTTATTTTTTAGATTTAGGTTTTATTTTTTATTTTTAGGTTTAGGTTTCAATTTTTATTTTACTTTTTTAGGGTTAGGTTTTAGGTTTTTATTTTAGGTTTATTTTTAGATTTTATTTTTTAGTTTAGGTTTAGGTTTAGGTTTAGTTTAATTTGTTACATTTAGTTTAGGTTTAGGTTTAAGTTTAGGTTTAGGTTTAGTTTATTTTAGGTTAACGTTTAGGTTTTATTTATTTTAGTTTAGTTTACTTTAGTTTAGGTTTAGGTTTATTTTATTTTTATTTTAGGTTTAGATTTTTTTTAGAGTTTAGGTTTTATTTTTATTTAATTTTAGGTTTTATTTTAAGGTTTATTTTTTTATGTTTTTTTTATTTTGTTTAATTTTATTTTAATTTAGGTTTCTTTTATTTTTATTATACATTTAGTTTATTTTATTTAGGTTTTATTCTTAGGTTTATTTATTTTTTTAGTTTAGTTTAATTATTTTATTAGTTTATTTTTTATTAGTTTATTTTATTTTATTTAGGTTTAGGTTTAGGCTTTAGTTTAGGTATTTTTTATTTTTTATTTATTTAGGTTTTGGGTTTTTTGGTTTATTTTATTTTTAAGTTTTATTTAGTTTAGGTTTAGGTTTTTATGTTTTTAGGGTTTAGGGTGTTGGGTTTTGGTTAGTTTATTGTTTATGGTTTAGGTTTTAGGGTTTGGGATTTAGGGTTTAGGATTTAGGGTTTAGGATTTAGGGTTATTTTTATTTATATATATATATTTTTTTGTATAAGATTTAGGGTTTAGGGTTTTTGTGGTTTAGGGTTTAGGGTTCTGGGTTTAGGTTTTAGATTTTAGGTTTTAGGCTTTGGGTTTATGTTTTAGTTTAGGGTTTAGGGTTAATGGTTTTTTTTAATAGAGAACAAATTCAGATTCAACATTTATTCTTTTTGATTTCATCAATCAATAGCACAAGTTTATAAGATGCAAGCGCAGATAAATAAAAAATACATAAAACAAACTAAAAATTGTAGATTACTAGAATTGTCTCTGTTGTAAAGATAAAGTTCCATAAGCAGAAGATCAAATCAGTCGGTCTTCAGTTTCTGCAGTTCCCATCAGAACCACCCCAGCCTCTCGAGTAGCGAGATCCGCCATCATATCCTTGTTCTCTCCCTCCGCCACCACCTTGGTTGTAACCTCTGTCGCTCATCCCTCCTGCATAAACCTCCATATCCACCAACACCTCCAGACCCCCCATAACCACTACGATAACCACTCCTTGCCTCCATGGCCGGATCTAACTGTTTGTTGATGGTGATGTTCCATGAGTTACGCCCATTCTTAGGGTTTAGGTTTAGGTTTAAGTTTATTATCTTTTAGGGTTTAGGTTTATTTTTTATTTATTTAGTTACTTTAGGTTTAGGTTTAGGGTTTAGGGTTAGGGTTTAGCGATTACGGTTTATAATTTAGGGTTTAGGGTTTAGGGTTTTGTTTTAGGGTTTAGGTTTAGGGTTTAAGGTTTAGTGTTTAGGATTTAGGGTTTAGGTTTAGGGTTTAGTGTTTAGGTTTAAGGTTTAGGTAGGGTTTAGGTTTTTAGTGTTTAGAAT
Organism: Cymbidium sinense; assembly: GCA_021442155.1. Taxonomy (NCBI): domain Eukaryota; kingdom Viridiplantae; phylum Streptophyta; class Magnoliopsida; order Asparagales; family Orchidaceae; genus Cymbidium; species Cymbidium sinense. The sequence goes on from JAKCPB010000611.1 coordinate 130,844, forward strand.
TAAGTTTAGTTTAGGTTTAGTTTAGTTTAGATTTATAGTTTAAGGTTTTTGTTTAGGAGTTTAAGGTTTAAGTTTAGTTTAGGTTAGTTTTAATTTAGAATTTAGGTTTAGAGTTTAAGTTTTAGGTTTAGGGTTTAAGGTTTAGTTTAGGTTTAGGTTTTTATTTAAGGTTTAGGGTTTATTTAAGTTTAGGTTTAGAGTTATTTTAGGATTTAGGGTTTAGGTTTATAGCTTAGGTTAGTTTAGGATATAATTTAGGGTTTAAGTTTAGATTTAGGGTTTAGTGTTTAGGGTTTACAAGTTTAGGTTAGTTTAGGTTAGGTTTAGTTTATTTAGGGTTTAGGGTTTAGGAGTTTTATTTTAATTTATTTTTTTCTTAAATTAAGTGAGGGTAGGTTTAGGTTCATTTAGTTTATTTTTATTTATTTTAGTTTATTTTATTTTTTATATTTATTTAGGTTTAATTTTAATTTATTTTATTTTTTTATTTATATTATGTTCATTTATTTTAGTTTAGTTTTATTTTTATTTTATTTTTTAGGCTTAGGCTTTATTTTTTATTTTTATATTTAGGTCTTAATTTTTATTTTATTTTCTTAGGTTTAGGTTTTATGTTTTTATTTTAGGTTTAATTTTAGGTGTTTTTTTTTAGTTTAGGTTTAGGTTTAGGTTTAGTTTGTTTTTAGTTTAATTTGTTTTATTTAGTTTAGGTTTAAGTTTAGCTTTATTTTATTTTATGTTTAAGTTTAGGTTTATTTTATTTTTATTTTACGTTTAAGTCTTTTTTTAGTTTAGGGTTTAGGTTTTATTTTTTATTTATTTTAAAGTTTTAGATTAATGTTTATTATTTAGCTTAGGGTTTATTTTATTTTATTTATTTATTTAGTTACTTTAGGCTTATGTTTAGGGTTTAAGGTTAGGGTTTAGGGATTATGGTTTAGGGTTTTAGGTTTTAGGGTTTTGGGTTTTATGGTTTAACGTTTAGAGTTTGGGTTTAGTGTTTAGGGTTTAGGGTTAGCTTAGGGTTTATGGTTAGTTTAGCATTTAGGATTGAGGGTTTGAGTTTAATGTTTATGGTTTAGGCTTTAGTGTTTAGGGTTTGGGTTTAGTGTTTAGGGTTTAGGATTTTAGGGTTTTGGGTTGTTTAGCATTTAGGGTTTAAGGTTAAGGGTTTAGGGTTTAGGTTTTAGGGCTTAGGGTTTAGGGTTTAGGGTTTAGGGTTTATTGTGTAGGGTTTGGGGTTGTAGGGTTTAGGGTTTAGGGTTTAGATTTTTGGGGTTTAGGGTTTAGGGTGTAACGTTTAGGGATTAGGGGTTAGGGTTTAAGTTTTAGAGTTAGTTTTTATGGGTTAAGGTTTAGGGTTTAGGGTTTAGGTTTATATTTTAGTTTAAGGTTTAGGGTTCAGTGTTTAGGGTTGAGGGTTTAGGGTTGTAGGCTTAGGGTTTAGGGGTTTTTTATGTTGATTTTTTTCTTAAATTAAGTAAGGTGGTAGGTTTAAGTTTATTTAGTTTATTTTTTATTTATTTTAGTATTTTTATATTTTTTATTTAGGTTTTATTTTTATTTTTATTTAGTTTAGTTTATTTATATTAGGTTTATTTATTTTTGTTTAGTTTTATTTTTATTTAATTTTTTAGGTTTAGGTTTTATTTTTTTCTTTTAGGTTTTAGTTTTAGTTTTATTTTATTTTTTTAGGTTTAGTATTTAGGTTTTTATTTTAGGTTTATTTTTAGGTTTTATTTTCTAGTTTTGGTTCGGGTTTAGGTTTAGATTTAGTTTGTTGTAAGTTTAATTTATTTCATTTAGTTTAGGTTTAGGTTTAAGTTTAGGTTTTATTTATTTTAGTTTAGTTTATTTTTGTTTAGGTTTAGGTTTATTTTATTTTTAGTTTAGGGTTTAGGTTTAATTTTTTATTTATTTTTAGGTTTTATTTGAAGGTTTATTTTTTATATTTAGTGTTATATTTAGTTTTTATTTTATTTTATTTTAGGTTTATTTTATTTTTATTACACATTTAGTTTTATTTTATTTTGGTTTTATTCTTAGGTTTATTTTATAGTATAGTTTATGTTTTTTATTTATTTATTTTAGTTTATTTTTTAGTGTATTTTATTTTATTTTTAGGTTTAGGTTTAGGTTTTAGTTTAGGTTTTTATTTTATTTTATTTTTATATTTTATTTAGGTTTAGGGTTTAGAGTTTATTTTATTTTTAAGTTTTATTTAGTTTAGCTTTAGGTTTTTAGGTTTTTAGGGTTTAGGTTTTTAGGGTTTAGGGTTAGTTTAGGATTTATGGTTTAGGGTTTAGGGTTTAGGGTTTAGGATTTAGGGTTTAGGGTTTTGCATTTAGGGATGTAGGTTTTAGGATTCAGGGTTTAGGGTTTAGGGTTTAGGGTTTAGAGTTTAGGGCTTAGGGTTTTTAGGGTTTAGGGTTTAGGGTTTTGGGTTTTAGGCTTAGGGTTTATGTTTTAGTTAAGGGTTTAGGGTTTAGGTTAGTGTTGTTTTTTTAACAGAGAACAAAACTTAGATTCAGCATTTCTTCTTTTTGAATTTGTCAATCAAGTAGCACACCAAGTTTTCTAAGATGCAAGGGACAATACAGATAAAAAATTAGCACGCATAGAGCAAATAAAAAACCCTAGATAAGTAGAACTGTCTCTTGTAAAGACATTCCTGGTAGTAGATCATCATTCTTTAGTTTCTTGGTTCCCATGAAGCACCCTTGCCTCTCAGTTGGATCATATCATCCATCTCTCCCTCCTCCACCACCAGTTGTAACCTTATTCGTCCATCCTTAGTCCACCCACCTCAGATCCCCACCACCACTATGATAATCACCTTTGCCTTCACCTCCTAGTCTAACTGAACAGTTGATGGTGACATTCTGTAAGGTTTTCCCATTCTTAGGGTTTAGCTTTAAGTTTAAGTTTATTAGCCTTTAGGTTTAAGTTTATTTATTTTATTTAGTTTTTTAGTTTTAGGTTTAGGGTTAGGTTTTAATTAAGGGTTAGGTTTAGGGTTTTATAGTTTAGGGTTTTAGTTTTGGGTTTAGGGTTTAGGGTTTTAGGGTTTTAGTGTTTAGGAGTTTAGGTTTAGTGGTTAGTTTAGTTTAAGGTTTAGTTTTATTTAAGGTTAAGGGTTTATGTTTTAGGTTTAGTGTTTAGTTTAGAGGTTTAGAGTTTATTTAGAGTTTAAGTTTAGTTTTAAGGTTTAAGTTATTTAGGTTTAGGTTTAGAGTTTAGAGTTAAGTTTAGGTTTATTATTTAGAGATTATAAACTTTAGTTTAAATTAGGTTTAATTTAGTTTAGGGTTTTAGTTTAAGGTTTAGGTTTTAAATTTTTAGGTTTAAGTTTAGGAGTTTGATTATAATTTAGTTTATGTTTAGAGGTTTAGAGCTTTAGGTTTAAGTTTAAGAATAACAAGTTTAAAATTAGTTTAAGTTTAGTTGTTTAGGTTTAGGTTTAGGTTGAAGGTTTAGGGATTTAGGGTTGATTTAGAGTTTAAGTTGAGTTTAGTTTAAGTTTATAGTTTTAAAGTTTAGGTTTAGTGTTTAAAGTTTGAGTTTAGGTTAAGGTTTAGGCTTTAGGTTTAGGGTTTATAATTTAGGGTTTAGGGTTTAGGGTTTAGGGTTTAGTTTTAGGGTTTAGTTTTTTAGGTTTAGTTTTAAATTTATTTTTTCTTAAATTAAGTAAGTGTAGGTTTAGGTTTATTTAGTTTATTTTTTATTTAATTTTAGGTTTATTTTTTATATTTTAGGTTTATTTTATTTTTTATATTTTAGGTTTTGGTTTTATTTTTTATTTTTAGATTAGGTTTAGTTTTTATTTTATTTTTTAGGTTTAGGTTGTAGGTTTTTATTTTAGGTTTATTTTTAGGTTTTATTTTTTAGTTTAGGTTTAGGTTTAAGTTTAGTTTAATTTTAGTTTAATTTATTTTATTAATTTTAAGTTTAGGTTTAGTTTATTTTAGGTTTAGGTTTCATTTATTTTAGTTTAGGTTTAGGTTTGTTTTATTTTAATTTTAGGTTTAAATCTTTTTTTTAATTTAGGGTTTAGGTTTTATTTTTTATTTATTTTTAGGTTTTGAATTATTTATTTTTTTTAATTTTAGGTTTTATTTAGTTTTTTATTTTATTTATTTTAAGTTTATTTTATTTTCCTTTTTTGTTTAGTTTTATTTTATTTAGGTTTTTTATTCTTAGTTTTTTATTTTAGTTTGTTTAGTTTTTATTTATTTTATTTTGTTTATTTTATTAGTTTATTTTATTTTATTTTAGGTTTATGTTTAGGTTTCGGTTTAGGTTTTCATTTTATTTTATGTTTTAATTTTATTTAGGTTTAGTGTTTAGGGTTAATTTAGCTTTTTAGGTTTAGGGTTGTAGGTTTTAGGATTTTGGGTTTAGGGTTTATGGTTTTAGGGTTTAGGGTTTCGGGTTTAGGGTTTGGGCTTTTTTTGTTTATTTTAGTATAGGGTTTAGGGTTTTTAGGGTTTTAGGTTTAGGGTTTAGGGTTTAGGATTTAGGTTTTATGTTTACGATTTATGTTTTAGTTTATGGTTTAGGGTTTATGGTTTTTTTTAACAGAGAATAAATTCATATTGAACATTTATGCTTTTTGATTTCATCAAGCAAGTAGCACTCCAAGTTTTGTAAGACACAAGGGACGACATAGATAAAAAATGAACATGCATAGAGAAAATGAAAAACCCTAGATAACTAGAATCATCCTCATAATAAAGTCACAGTTCCATAAGTTGTAGATTGGATCATCCTTTCTTCAGATTCTTTTGTTCCCATCAGAACTACCCCCGCCTCTCGAGTAGTGGGATCCACCATCGTATCCCTGATATCTCCCTCTGCCTCCACCATGACAATAACATCTATTTCTCGTCCTGCCTCCATAACCTCCACCTCCATATCCACCAAAACCTTCCCCACCACATAGCCTCTGCCTTAGCCTCCAAGATCTAGATTGACAGGTTGGGTGATGTTCATCAGGTTACATTCTTAGGGTTTAGGTTTAGGTTTAGGTTTATTAGCTTTTAGGGTTTAGGTTTATTTTTCTTGTTACTTTAGGTTTCAGTTTAAGGTTTAGGGTTTAGGGTTTAGGGATTACAGTTTAGAGTTTAGGGTATAGCATTTTGGGTTTAGGGTTTTAGGGTTTAAGGTTTTAGTGTTTAGGGTTTAGGGTTAAGGTTTAAGGTTTAGGGTTTATTTTTATATTTTAGTTTATTTTAGTTTAGGTTTAGGTTTATTTTAGTTTGTTTATTTTAGGTGTAGTTTTTTTTAAGTTTATGGTTTGTGTTTTATTTTTTATTTATTTTTCAATTTTTTTTTTAGGTTTATCTTTTAGGTTTAGGTTTTTATTTAGCTTTTATTTTATTTTATTTTATTTTAGGTTAATTTTATTATTTTATTTTCGTTAAGATTTTATTTTATTTAGGTTTTTTATTTTTAGATTTATTTTATTTTTTAGTTTAGTTTAGGTTATTATTTATTTTATTTTAGTTTATTTTTTATTTTTTATATTATTTTATTTTTAGGTATAGGTCTAGGTTTAGGTTACAGTTTTTTTATTATTTTTTTAGGTTTTATTTAGTTTAGGTGTAGGTTTTAGGTTTTTAGGGTTTACGGTTTTTGGTTTAGGGTTTAGTGTTTTAGGGTTTAGGTTTTAGGTTTTAGGGTTTAAGTTTATTTAGTTTATTTTTTGTTTATTTTAGTTTATTTTATTTATTTATTTTATTTATGTTTATTTTTATTTTTATTTTTATTTAGGTTTTTATTAAGTTTTTATTTTATTTTATTATAGGTTTTGTTTTTTATTTTATTTAGTTTATTTATTTATTTAGTTTAGTTTAGGTTTTATTTACTTTATTTTATTTTAGTTTTTATTTTTTTATTTTATTTTCTTTTTAGGTTTAGGTTTAGGTTTAGGTTAAAGTTTAGGTTGTAATTTATGTTTTGATTTTATTTTATTTTATTTTTTTATTTTGGTTTAGGCTTTTTATTTATCTTATTTTTAGGTTTTATTTAATTTGGGTTTAGGTTTTTGCCTTTTTAGGGTTTACATTTTAGGGTTTAGGTTAGTTTAGGGTTTAGGGTTTAGGGTTTAGGGTTTAAGTTTTAGGGTTTTGGGTTTTAGGTTTAGGGTTTAAGGATGAGGGTTTAGATTTTAGGGTTTAGGGCTTAAGGTTTAGGGTTTTAGGGTTTAGGGTGTAGGGTTTAGGGTTTAGAGATTTTAGGTTTAGGGTTTAGGTTTAGGTTTAGGTTTTAGGTTTTAGGTTTAGGGTTTAGGTTTTGGGTTTTAGCGAGAAAATTAGATTCAACATTTCTTCTTTATGATTTCATCAACCAAGCAACAAACCAAGTTTTCTAAGACACAAGTGATGACATAGAAAAAAATGAGCAGGCATAAAGCAAATCAAAACCCTAGATAACTAGAATCATCGTTACTGTAAAGACACAGTTCCATAAACAGCAGATCGGATCGGTCGTTCTCTAGTTTCTCCAATTCCCATCAGAACCACCCCAGCCTCTCAAATAGCAGGATCCACAATCATATCCCCAATCTCTGCTTCCGCCACCACCATGGTTGTAACCTCTGCTTCTCTCTTCATAACCACCCTTTGCTCTACCCTCCATATCCACCAGCACCAGATCCCCATCACCACTTATAATTGTGCCTTGGTCTCCCTTCAGATCTATCGAGCACGGTTGTGGTGATGTTCTGTGAAGGTTCTGCCCATTCTTAGGGTTTAGCTTTAGGTTTAGGTTTATTAGGCTTTAGGTTTATTTTATAATTTATTTAGTTACTTTAGGTTTTGGGGTTTAGGGTTTAGGGATTAGGGTTAACGTTTAGGGTTTAGGGTTTCGGGTTTAAGGTTATAGGGTTTATACTTTCAGGGTTTAAGGTTTAGGGTTAGGGTTTAGGGTTTAGAGTTTAGGGTTTTTTAGGGGTTTAAATTAAGTAAACTAGTAGGTTTAGCTTTATTTAGTATATTTAGCTTAGTTCATTTATTTAAAATTTTAGTATACTTATTTTTTCATTTAGGTTTATTTTTTATTTTTATTTAGTTTAGTTTATTTATTTTAGGTTTATTTATTTTAGTTTAGGTTTTTTATTTTAGTTTATTTTTTAGGTTTAGGTTTAGGTTTAGGTTTAGGTTTTTTTTAGTTGAGTTTTATTTTTATTTTATTTATTTGGTTTAGGTTTTTTTTATTTTTAGGTTTCGATTTAAGTTTTTATTTTATTTTTTTATGTTTAGGTTTATTGTATATTGTTTATTTTATTTTTATTTTAGGCTTAGGTTTTTTTTTTGGTTTAGGGTTTAGGTTTTATTTTTAGGTTTATTTTTAGGTTTAGGATTTTATTTAGTTTTATTATATTTCATTTTAGGTTTATTTTATTTTATTGTACTTTTAGTTTTATTTTATTTAAGTATTTTATTCTTAATTTCATTTTATTTTTTAGTTAGTTTTGGTTTTTTTGTTTATTTCATTTTAGTTTATTTTATTTTTTATTTTATTTTAGTTTTAGGTTTAGGTTTATTTATTTTAGCTTAGTTTAGGTTTTTATTTTATTTTATTATTTTATTTTATTTAGGTTTAAGTTTTTTTATTTTTTTATTTTTTATTTTATTTAATTTAGGTTTAGGATTTTAAGTGTTTAGGGTTTAGGGTTTAGGGTTTAGGTTTTAGGATTTTTAGGGTTTAGGGTTAGCTTAGGGTTTGGAGTTAGATTAGGGTTTAAGGTTGAGGGTTGAGATTTAGAGTTTAGGGTTTAGGGTTTAGGATTTAGGGTAGGGTTAGGGTTAGGGTTTGGGTTTAGGGATATAGGTTTAGGGTTGTATGTTTAGGGTTTAGGGTTTAGGGTTTAGGATTTAGTGTTTAGAATATAGGATTTAGGGTTTAGTGTTTTTTTAAAAAAAAAAAATTAAATAAACTCATTGGTTTAGGTTTATTCAATTTATTTAGTTTATTTTATATTTTTATTTAAGTTTATTTTAAATTTATATTTAGTTTATTTTATTTACTTGATGTCTATTTTAGTTTAGGATTTTTATTTTACTTTATTTTTTAGGTTTAAGTTTAGGTTTATGTTTATTTTTTACTTTAGTTTTATTTTAGTTTATTTTTTACATTTAGGTTTTATTTTTATTTTAAGGTTTAGGATTAGGTTTTTATTTTACTTTTTTAGGTTTAAGTTTTAGGTTTATATTTTAGCTTTATTTTTAGGTTTTATTTTTTAGTTTAACTTTAGGTTTATTTTAAGTTTATTTTATTTTAATTAGTTTAGGTTTAAGTTTAGGTTTTGTTTATATTAGGTTTAGTTTATATTAGGTTTAGGTTTAGGTTTTATTTATTTTAGTTTAGTTTATTTTAGTTTATGTTTAGGTTTTTTTTGTTTTAGGATTATTTTTTTTTGTTTAGGGTTTAAGTTTTATTTTTTATTTATTTTTAGATTTTTTTAGGTTTATTATTTAGGTTTAGATTTTTTTATTTATTTTATTTTATTTTAGGTTTTTTATTTATTTTTATTCTACATTTAGGTATTATTTTATTTAGGTTTTCTATTTTTTTAGTTTTATTTTTTATTTTTTATTTTAATTAGGTTTAGGTTTTTTATTTATTATTTTCTTTGTAGGTTTCATTTAGTTTAGGTTTTTGTTTTCAGGTTTTTAGAGTTTAGGGTTTAGGGTTTAGGGTTTAATGTTTAGGGTTTAGGTTTTATTTATTTTAATTTAGTTTATTTGAGTTTAGGTGTATGTTTATTTTATTTTGTTTATTTTAGGTTTAGGTTTTTTTTAGTTTAGGGTTTAGGTTTAATTTTTTATTTATTTTAAGTTTTATTTTTAGGTTTATTTTTTAGGTTTAGGTTTTCATTTAGTTTTTATTTTCTTTTATTTTAGGTATATTTTATTTTTATTTTATGTTTTGATTTTATTTTATTTAGGTTTTTTTCTTTTAGGTTAATTTTATCTTTTAGTTTAGTTGAGGTTTTTATTTTATTTTATTTTTAGGTTTAGGTTTTGGTTTAAGTTTAGTTTAGGTTTTATTTTATTTAAGTTTTGTTTTTTTATTTATTTTATTTTAGTTTTATTTAATTTAGGTTTATGTTTTAGGCTTTTAGGTTTAAAACTTTTAGGGTTTATGGTTTAGCTTTAGGGTTTAGGGTTTATGGTTTAGGTTTAGGTTTAGGGTTATATGTTTATGGTTTAGGTTTAGGTTATGTTTTTTTAGGTTTAGGGTTTTATGGTTTAGGGTTTAGGGTTTAGGGGTGTAGGTTGGGTTTAGGGTTAAGGTTTTGGGTTTAGTGTTAGGCTTTAGAGTTTTGGGTTTCTTGGGTTTAAGGTTTAGTTAGAGGGTTTATAGTTGGATTAGGTTTAGTTTCAGTTTAAACTTTATACTTTATAGTTTTAATGTTTAGGTTTTGAGTTTAGGTTAGTTAGTTTAAGTTTAGGGTTTATAGTTTAGGTTTAAGTTAAATTAGGGTTTTTAGGGTTTAGTTTAAGGATTACAGTTTAATTTAGTGCTTAGTGATTAGTTTAGGTTTAAATTTAGGTTAGGGTTTTATAGGGTTATAGGCTTAGGGTTTAGGCTTTCTTTTAGGGTTTAAGGTTTAGGGTTTAGGATTTAGTGTTTTGGGTTTAGGGTTTGGGGTTTAGGGTTTTTTATAATTAAAGAAACCCATAGGTTTAGGTTTTTTTAGTTTATTTAGTTTATTATATATATATTTTTTGGGTTTATTTTTTTATTTTTATTTAGTTTAGTTTATTTATTTTATGTTTATTTATTTTAGTTTAGGTTTTTTATTTTAATTTATTTTTAAGGTTTAGGTTTTTGTTTATTTTCTTTTAGTTTAGTTTTATTTTTATTTTATTTTTTAGGTTTAGTTTTTATTTTTTATTTTTAGGTTTAGGTATAGGTTTTTATTTTATTTTAGGTTTTAGGTTTTTATTTTAGTTTATTTTTTTGGTTTTGGCATATTTTTTTTAATTTATTTATTTTATTTAATTTAGGCTTATTTTTAGGTTTACTTTATTTTTGGTTTAGGTTTTATTTATTTTAGTTTAGTTTATTTAGTTTAGGTTTAAGTTTTAACTTGTTTATTTTAGGTATAGGTTTTTTTTTTCGTTTAGGGTTTGGGTTTTATTTTTTTATTTATTTTTAGGTTTATTGCTTAGGTTTAAGTTTTTATTTAGTTTTTATTTTAGGTTGATTTTATTTTTATTTTACATTTTTGTTTTGCTTTTTGGTTTATTTTATTTGTTTAGTTTAGTTTAGCTTTTTATTTATTTTGTTGTAGTTTAGTTTTTATATTTTATTTTATTTTATTTTAGGTCTAGGTTTAGGTTTAGGTTAAGAATTTAGTTTAAGTTTTTATTTTTTATTTATTTTATTTTATTTTATTTAATCTTAGGTTTATTTATTTATTTTATTTTTAGGTATTATTTAGTTTAGGTTTAGGTTTTTAGGTTTTTAGGTTTTTAGGGTTTAGGATTTAGGGTTTTCGGTTTAGGGTTTAATGTTTTGGGTTTAGGGTTTGGTGTTTATAGTTTAGGTTTAGATTTTGGGTTTAGGGTTTAGGTTTTATTTTTTATTTATTTTTAGGTTTTTGTTAGGGTTATTATTTAGGTTTAGGTTTTTATTTAGTTTTTATTTTATTTTAGGTTTATTTTATTTTATTTTATGTTTAGGTATTATTTTATTTAGGTTTTTTTTTAGGTTTATTTTATTTTTAGCTTAGTTTAGGTTTTTTTTAATTTTAGTTAATTTTATATTTATTTTGCTTGATAAGGTTAGCAGTAGGCTCTATTGCTAGTTTATGGACCATTATGTCAAGAGCCAATACATGCATCTCTTCATAACTCACAAAAGCGGTCCTTAAGCTCAATCGATAATGGAAGTCATTGGTTTCAATTTCATTCAATAATAATGCGTCATCATCAATTGGACCTCTTTGAATCCTAGTCTAATCTTGATTGAGAGCTTTTGCATTTTGTTCTTCCATATTCTTTGAAATGTCGACTGACTTTGACCAAGTATGTGGGATTAACCCTTTCTTTGCTAAATTATGGACACAATGCAAGTATCGATCAAAAAGTAATTCAATTAAATCTTTATATGAATCATTCTCAAGTTCTACATCAACTTCTTGACTTTAGGATGATGCTCCCGAAGAACCTCGAGTCTTCACACATGGATGACTTAGGGGCTTCCTTAATTACCAACCCTCAACTTTTGAGACAAAAGTGGGGTTAGGTTCCCATGCCTAACTATTTCACATATAGACTTTGATACACTTATGCTTTGCTTTCATCCAGTCTTCATTGCTATTTGGCTCAAGTTTCACCTAAAGGAATCCAGAAAGGCGTCGGTGCTAATCATATAAGACTCATCCCATGAACTAGATTCTAAGTCTATATAGATAGGAGGTGTACTCGATAGCTGGACATATGTTCTATTGGGTAATAAAGATTTTCCACCCAGGGCCTCTCTCCTCTTCCTCTGGTGGAGGTCAGTCATCCTACCCATATTTTTTAATGGAGTAATGAACTGTGGCGAAATCTAATGTCAGGTTCCACTTCCTCCTCTAAGTCTATTTTCGCTCCCTTTTATTTTCTTTTTCAATTTCTATTTTCTTTTCTTTTTCTTTTTCTTTTTCTTTTTTCTTTTTATTTTTCTTTTTCTTTTTATTTTTCTTTTTATTTTATTTTTAAACTTTGGCCAAGTTCACGATAATAGAATTGTTGATTTTGAGGGAGGTAGTAAGCCGCATCCTCATATATCGACCTCATGAACTATAAATCACTTGAGATCTCCTTTGACATAGTAGATGATCCCACCTCTCACAAACTTTATACACTGATGTAGAGAGGATGGAACTATGTTGTTATCATGTATCCGTGGTCTCCCAAGCAAGGTGTTGAAAGATGTATATGAGTCTATAATGTAAAACTTTGCTTGATCTTCCAATCATCTATCTCTTTGCAACACTATGGAGCCTAAGGCCTTCACTTTTGGAGTGTGAATTCAATCTTCCCATCTTAGACATAGAGTCTTCTAGACACTAAGACTTCCCTAGACACTTCACTTCTCAATTAGGTAAACACTTAACTTAAAGACTTAGAAGGGTTAACCATAGGACTAGGTTATGCTTTAGGGATTAGGATAATCCAACTACCCTACAACCCAAATCCATGTTCACCCCAAACCTCAAGTTTAGTTCAAACATCAAAATCCAAATCCAAACCAAAATTCCAAAACCATTGAAGCCCATGATCAAATCCAAACTTGAAACCCTTCCATATGACCTATCCCATGGACTTAGCCAAATCTTAATCCAAATCAATCCAAAATCAATTAATTTTTTATTTATATCTTCAATCATATTCTTAAATATAAATCAAATCTACATTCAAATGATCAAAACTAAATCAAATTAAATGAAAAAGGACCCTTTCTAAGCCATATGACCTATGGACTTAGCCAAATCTTAATCCAAATCAAGTCAAAATCAATTGATTTTCTCACAAGTCAATCATATTTCAATCATCTTCACAAATTTAAATGAAATATACATTTAAATCAACAAAACTAAATCAAACCAAATCAAAATTCAAACCTAAGCCACATGACCCAACTCCATGGACTTAGCCAAATTCCTTCATTCCAAATTCAATTGATTTTCTCATGAATCAATCATATTCACAAATATAAATGAAATCTACAATCATCAAGCTAAACCAAAATCAACACAAGTCAAACCAAACTTAACCCTTTTGACTTGAAATGTTCAAATGAAACCAAAACCCATTTTGAACCCAAGCCAATTACATTAAATTTATATATCAATCCCAAATCCTTATATAAATTCAACTAAACCAAACTCAACCCAAAATCAAAGCCCAATTAGTCCACTTGGCAAAGTGGCCAATTTGACTTATTTGAGCCAAGTTCTAATCCTACTCAAATTGGATTGAACCAATCCCATCAAAACCTCCCCATGATTGTTGATCACCTAGGTTGATCAATTGTCTAAATTGGGTCAAACCAAGTCAACTTGGTCATTTGACCAAGTCAACCATCCATACCCTATAAACCCAAACTAGCCAAATTGTAACCTAAGACAAATCCTTGAAACCAATGATTAATAACAAATCAAAATCAATATTTGAATATGACTTGACCTTTGAGTCAAACCAATTGGCCCTCTTGACCCAAGTTGACCCAAATTGACCTAAAAGACTAAATTGGGTCAAATCAAAATATCAAATTGATTGTAAATAGTGGCTCAAGTTCATTCCAAATTGATTGTTGAACTTGACCAAAGCCATGATTGGACCCAATTGAACCCAATTGACCAACTTAGCCCAAAGTGACCTAAAGGTTCAAGTTGGCCTAAATCAAAACCAAATCCAAATTAATTGAAACCAAAGCCTACAATCATCTTCAATTGGTCAACTAAACCCAAACTAACACCCAACCTAAGCCAATTTGGCCAATTTGGTCAAATTGGTCAACTTAAACCATTTGACCCAAATGAATTCAAATGAACCAAAATCTAATCTAAGCCAACCTAAACCAAACCAATTGATCCAAAACATCCCAAATAATCATATTAACTTGACCCAACCTAACCAAATTTGACCTAAATGAGTCAAATTGAGGAAAACCTAACCAAATTAACTTTAATTGACTTGAAATTTGGGCTAAACCACTTTTGGCTCATTTTAAATATGCCCAAATTAAATCCAATGTCAAATGATCATTCTACCCTTAGGTTAAGGGCATAACATGAGACAAATCACCCATGTAAGTGGTCATTTCCATTCCTTGGCCACTTGGTACTCTCTCAATGGTCCACTAAGCACACTAAGACACTACCCAACTAAGGGGTGGTTGGGTCATGACCCATGGGAGGTGAAATCACCTCACCCTCCCATTGGACCATTTGAAACCCATAGGACACCCATGATTCTCCTTGGCCTCCACACCTTCAACCAACCAAGAGCCAACTCACCTCCTCCGCCACCCACACCTCCCATGACCACTAGAAGCCAAACCTAATCCCACCATTCGATCAAGATGAAGGGGGTACCTCTCATTTCCACTAAAACACATGCAAAAATCATTCCTCACACAGCCACCCAAGATGAGCTAGAGCCATTCCTTAAGCTCCCAAGCTCAAAATGCCATTCCCATCAATCTCAAAATAGGACACTCTTATTTTCCTAACTTCCCCATTTCTCCATGAAACTAAAATTAACTTTGCACACACCTTCCCAAGGCCTCATCGAAAGAAGAATCATCTCCCAAACCTCTTGAGCACAGGTGGGACTTCAATCAAAGTCGAGCTCCAAATGTCAATTCATGCCTTGAATGACATCAATGAATTGATGAAATTCGCTCACGGGCTTCATCTCCACTAGATGAAGCTTCTTAATCATTTGAGCTAGTCTTAAGCTGTGAGGTATGCTTTCAAAACTGATCCTTAAGCAAGAATGGGTTGGAGCATTTTGAAGAAAACTTGCATCTCGTGTGATCTTGACCATTAGATCCCCTCCAATCGATGTTATGAAGGTGTGGGATCCTTCAAGTTGATTTAAGCTCGTAAGCTCGGATCAAGTGAGCAATGGTGGATGGACTCCATTCTCCCTCATGTGATGTTAGATCACCATCCATTCCATTGATCGAATGGACGATTCGATTGATTAGATCTACTAATCTAATTTAATCTTATTAAGCTGTGGGATTAATCGTAGCCATTCGATCATAAATCAGATGATAAATGAGAAATCATGTCAATCAAACAAGAAAGTGCATCTGCTGCCGCCATGTAGGTGCTGAGTCGGATAAGTTTTAAGTAGCCAATGCGGTGCCGGAAAGCAGCGTCCAACCTCGTGGCGTCAACAGGATTAGGCATTAATTATGCTTAATTAATCATTTTTAATGGCCAAAACTTCTAAAAAAATATAAAAAATAATAAAGAAATAAAAAAATGCAAATAAATATTAATTTTAATGGTATTTTAGAGGAGAATTAATTAAAAATGATCTTAACTATATTTGAATAGTAATTAAGGTTTAATTATAAAATTAATTAGCTTAATTACTCCTTAATTACTTGAGCAATTAATCCCAAATTTTGTGGGTTAATTTAATGGGATGACCTATGCCTCCCATGATTTTCTTGGGATTTATTGCTCACTTAATTAGGAAAATTTACTAATTAAACCTTAACTACTCTTTTAGGTTAATTAATGATTAATTAATCCCATGAATAGTAACAAATTGGTTAATTAAGTTTATTAATCATTGTTCAATAGTAAGTGAACTATGGAATAGGGTTGGGATTTTAGTAAGTTCATTTCACCCTTTTTTTAAAATAAAATTAATTAAGATTTAACTAATTAATTAAATAACTTGATCAAATTGAAATCATAATCACATACCTTAATTAATTAAATCATGGGGTAGATCTTTGGGTGTTTAATAACCTAAAGGAGTTTAATGAAATTATGGTTAGTCCACATGTGGGAAAACCATAAGAGTCATTAATTAAGTCCCTTAATCAAATTAACTATTAATCATGAGCCAATTGCATTAGGCCTTTTATTTCCTAGATCATTGCAAGTTTATTTTCCATGCATATCATGTTGGCTCATCATTATTTAGTTAATTACTTTAAGGTGACATAGGTAAAGGTAATTCATCTAATTAAGGGTTCAACTTAATTAACCCACAAAATCAACTTAATTACATTTCCTTAAATTAAATCAAATCATTAATGTGGGAATGGGTTTAAAACAACAAGTGATGATTTCTCTTCTCCTCTTTAAATCAAATTAAATATAAAATTTAATTAATAAAGAAGCTTTGGTTTGCTTTCAATAATCTTATTTTATTTAATTGTCCTTAAGAACTAGTTTGAATGAATGTGCTTATATTTGATTCTCCTCTTTCCAATCATGTTAAATTTGGTATGTCATTTGAATTCATGCATCCATCTTTTCAAAATCAAGTAAAATAAAATGGACTTCCTTTATCTAAGCTTGCATGTGTTGATTTAATTTAATATAGCATGGCTATTATCACTATTAAATCCAAATGTATTTTAAAATCTTATAAATGAATAATAATATGTGTTATGATCCTAGTTATAAATACATAAGAAATGCATATGCTTATAGCTTAAGTGTATGAATGTAGAGTTCTCTTTCCTCTATTAATGTGTTGATTTATATAAGATTGAATGCTAATGGGTGTATAGTCTGGACATCACAGGAACTGAGGCTTTTAGCTAGCCACAGAGGTCATTTGATTACCTCACTTCCCTAGTTTGTTACTTGGTTGATGAAATCAAAAAGAAGAAATGTTGAATTTGAATTTGTTCTCCGTTAAAACAAAATCAAAAACCCTAAACCCTAAGCTAAAACTTGAACCCTAAACCTAAAACCTAAACCGTAAACCAAAACCCTAAAACCCTAAACCTAAACCCTAAACCTTAAACTAAACCCTAAAATCTAAACCTTAAATAAATCCTAAAACCTAAACCTAAATAAAATAAAAAAAAAATAAACCTATAAAACAACCTAAACCTAAAATAAAATTAAAAATTAACTAAAATAAAATAAATAAAACCTAAACTAAACTAAAAAATAAAATAAACCTACAAATAAAAAACCTAGATAAAATAAAACTAACGTGAAATAAAAAAATAAATAAATAAAAAATAAATAAAAAAAAAAAGATAAATAAAACCTAAACCTAAAAAAACCTAAAATAAAATAAAAAATAAAAGAAATAAAACATAAACCAACAAACCAAATAAACAAAATAAAACAAACATGAGACACTGGCCAAAATAAACTTAAACTAAAATAAAACAAGCCTAAGCTAAAGGATGGATAGCCTAATTCTTTAAAGCTAAAAAATAAAATAAGGCTAAAATAAGCCTAAAATTTAAAAAAAATACAAAATAAAACTAAACTGAAACTTTAAAACAAAATAAAGTAAAATCTAAAACACAAAAAGATAAAAATAAAACCTAAACATAAAGATAAAATAAAATAAAACTATATAAAAGATAAACAAACTTAAAAAATGAAAATAAAAGAAAAACCTAAACTAAAATAAATTAAACTAAATAAAATAAAAATAATCCTATAAATAAAAATAAAAAATATAAAATAAATAAAAAAAAAACTAAATAAGCAAACTATCTAAATAACTTAACTTTAAAACCCTAACCAAACCCTAAACCCAACCTAAACTAAATCCTCCACTAGCCCTAACCTCCTAAACCCAAACCACTGACTATCCACTTAAACCCTACTAAACCTAACTAACCCTAAACCTCTGACCTCCATTATAACCACTTCTAAGGCCCATAAATAACCCTAAACTGAAGACTAGCCAATCCTAAACCTAAACCCAACTCCACACCTGAGCCTGACCAGCAAGAACCCTGGGCCACCACCTAAATACATTAAAAAAAGCCTATCAAACCATGACCTACCACACAAATAAATCTTTCCTAAAACTTCCTACTAGGCCACTCTAAACCTAAACCTTACTAAAATAAACCTAAAATAAATAAATAAACTGAAAGATAAAAGAAACTAAACTAAATCTACTCTAAAATAAAGATAGACTATTAAAATTATTAGATAAGATAAAATAAAAAAAACTAAACTAAAAAAATAAAAATAATAAAATAAAAAACTTAAATGAATAAAAACTAACGTAAAATAAAAATAAAATAAACTTAACATAAAATAAAATAAAACTAAATAAAACCTAAAACCTAAAAAATAAATCGAAAATAAAACCTAAACCAAATAAAATAAAATAAATAAAATAAAATAAACTAAACTAAAATAAACTAAAACTAAAATATAAAACCTAAAAAAACATAAAACCCTAAACTAAATAAAATAAAAAATAAACTAACAATAAACCTAAACCTAAACTAAAATAAAACCTAAAATAAATAAAATAAAAACCTAAAACCTAAACCTAATAAAAGTAAATAAAAAACCTAAACCTATAATATCAAAATAAAATCTAAATCTAAAAAGGAAATAAAATAAAACTCAACCAAAATAAATAAACCTAAACCTTAAAAAATATAAACTAAAATAAAAACCAAAATAAAAAATGTAGACTAAAATAAATAAACTTAAAATAAATAAACTAAACAAAATAAAAATAAAAATAAACATAATAAAAATAAAAAATAAAATAAATAAAATAAATAAAAATAAACTAAATAAATAAAGAAGAAATGTTGAATATTATTCTCTGTTAAAAAAAAAACCAAAAACCTTAAACCCTAAACTAATACATGAACTCTAAACCTAAAACTTAAACCCTAAACCCTAAACCCTAAACACTAAACCCAAAAAAAATACCTAAACCCTAAACCCAAAACCCTAAACCCTAAAACCCAAACCCTAAACCTTAAATTAACCATAAACCCTAAATTAATTAAAACCTAAAATTAAAATAAATAAAAAATTTAAACCAAAATAAAATAAAAAACAAAATAAAATAAAAACATAAACTAGTGTATGCTTTAACCAGAGGTTACCATTTATAAGATTCCTCGAGGAGAGAATGCTATAGTGTATGCTTTAACCAAGCTTGGCAAAGAGTTGTCATGTCCGAAGGATGAGTCCATATCAATAAAGGTCAAAAATAGACAAGTCTTATCCCTTTTTAATATTGAACTCATCAAAAAGTACTCTCTTAAAGGAGAGGTTTCCATTGTCAAGAAAGATGAGGAGTTAGATTGGAGGCAACCATACATGGATTACATAAATAAAGGCAAATTACCTCAAGGGAAGTCCCAAGCCCATTAGATGAAGTAGAGAACACTTTCTTTTGCTCTTGCGGATGGTGTCTTGTATCGGTGGTCTTTCGATCATATGTGGTTACATTATTTAGACAAGCATGAAGCTCGTAAGATCATGACCGAGGTACACTTAAGATTATGTGGAGCCAACCAATGGTGCGAATATGAAATCCAATATCAAGAGACTAGGATACTCTTGTGATCAAAGATTACAAGGATACTAGCGATGCCATATCAAATACATGGTGTGTTCTACACCAACCAACATTCTATATCTTACATTAGCCTCATGGCCATTCGAGTGTTGGGGTACCGACATAGTGGGTGTGATTAATCCTCCTTCTTCCGAGGGTCATCAATTCATCTTAGCTGCTACAGAGTACTTTTCCATATGGATGAAGATGATTTGTTAGAGGTCCATTTCAACATGTGCTCCAATTTTTAGGAACCATATATTATATAGGTTCGGAGTGCCTCGATGAATTATAAATGATAGTGGTACTACATTCAAACACCAGAGATAACTTTTCTTGGAGATACAACATAGATTGGAGATATTCCATCCATACTGAGGGAAAATGGCTTAGAATCCTTCAAAACTATCATCCAAATCTGAAGAAGACACTCAAAAATAATAAGTGACGGTGGCATGAGCAGTTAGTTGAAGCCTTGTGGGCCTACCGCACCACATATAGAACTCCAACTCAGTCTACTCCTTAGTGTATGGGTTTGAAGCCATTCTACCATTAGAAGTCACACTCCCATCACTAATGATAGCTGTGGGTAGCAAGATCATAATAGAGTAGAATGCCAAGTTACAGTTAGAAGAACTCGAAGATTTGGAGGAGAGACGGTTGCGGGTATGCCAAAACCTCAACTTGTACAAAGTTAAAATAATTCAAGCTTATATGATGTTGTTCCATCCTAGAGCTTTTCAAGTAGAAGAGCTTATTTTAGTTCTAAGGAGATTGATTGTTTCCTGTCGTAACATGGGAGGCACATTTGAACCCACTTGGGAAGACCCTTTTGTCATAGAAAAGGCTTACCAAGGAGTATCTTTTCAGCTTATTAATCATAAGGGAGAGCGCCTAATGCTTCCAATCAACAGGCTCTACTTAAAGAAATATTACAAATCATGTTTGAAAATAATTATCATCAATGAAAATTCTATTTTGAATTCAATCTCTTCCATGTTGAAAGTATTCTTGTTTATTAATCTATCATGATGTGTTTAGGGTGGGTGTAAGGGGTTTGAGTGGCATCTTATCCTTCATAGACACAACGCAAACACAAACTACACACAAACATATAAAAAAAACACATACCTTTTGTCTTGAGCTACTCTAAGTTGAGATAATGCCCCAACCTCACTCACTCAATAGTTGCTCTAGGTGGAGCTAACGTGCTACCCTGATAGTGTGTCACCCTAGTGGTCTTCTTTCTTTCGAGGATGTAAGTTTACTACACTTTCCTTCCTTACTTGGACTTGCTGCGATGGCTTGTTAGTTTGGTAGGCCTTACTATGTGGTAGTAAGCTACCTCATGTTGGCTTCATTTAAGAGATATGAGTCTATACTTTCTTCTTGGATTAGCCTTCGTGCACTAACTAGGTGGAGTATATTTGAGGTTTAGGATAAGTCTCCTAGTGACTCCTTCCCTCCTGACTACTTCAAGTCTCAGTCAAATCCTTCCTCGGGGCTCCCCGCTTAGTAGTTGCTCTAGGTCAGATAACATATGTCCCATCGACAACAGACTATCTCGATGAATAGTTTTACTTTGAGAGTTGTAAGCCTACATGCTTTAAGTATAAATTGATCATTGGACACCGATGGGCACCTTATGTTGGTTGGTTCTCACTATGTTAATAGATACATCACTCATGTGATGAATACACCTTAGGTTGGTTAGTTCTGCTTAGGATACACCACTCATGGAGATGTAAGAAAGCTTGCTTTCTCCTTAAGTTGGCAACCTATAAGCTTTCTTTTCGGGGCTCAAGATAATGCCCCTAGCAGCACCTCCCTTGTGGGAACTATATTTGGATCAAGTCCTTTGTAGCCCCATTTAGACATTTCCCGGGTTACTATTGGATTAGATAGTTCCCCTTTCCTAGTAATATGGTTGGAAAATTCATCCTGTGGATTGTGCAGATTCTCCCTTGGTCCAGCAAATCTAAGATAGGTCAAGGTCGACATAGCCCCTTCTCAGTGTAGTCCCTCACACACAAATAGGGTCCACGTAAACATATAAAGAAAATATATATTCACTTGTTGATTAGGAGGACACCCCTAGCGATATCTTTTCCCAAGCAGGCATCCTATCTTTAGGGCAGTGTTAGCAAAACTCCCTACAAGAATTGCCTGACTACTCTTGAGTTGATATAAGTCCCCAGCGACATTCACTCAATAGTCACCCCTAAGTCAAGTTTTATTTATTGTGCTACCAATTAAAGCGATTGTTCCCTTCTTTAGAAATTGTAAGTCTGCTATGCCTTATTTATAGCATAGTCATTGCACCAGAAAGGCAACCTCTTAGGTTTGGATAGCTCTACCCATGGCTATCCATTTGGATTGTAAATTTGAGATAGGACAAGTCATATAGCCCCTTCTCAATGGGTCCATCGACAACATGGTCCATAAATTAAATCTATCAAATTTGTGAGCTCACATCTCCGGTGGAAGTGCCCTCAATTTAAAATCAAACTAAACCAAACAAGCCATATCAAATCACATGAAATTAAGATAAAATTAACTTTCGACTATTTTGAGTTGACATAAGTTAGACATTCACTAAGTAGTCTACCTAGGTCAGGTTTGATTTGTTGTGCATCCAACAGGTCAACCCAGGGTTGTTCCTCACTTTGGAAGATGTAAGTCTGCCACGCCTTCTTCCTACATTGCACATGAAGGCAACCCCATTGGTTGGTTAGCTCTACCCTGGAGCTAGTAGACTATCCCTTTGGATTTGTAAACCTGAGGTAGGTCACGGTTGATATAGCCTCTTCTCAGTGGGTCCATCGCACACCGACAGGGTCCATACATTAACTCAGATTAAATTAAACCCAATTATTGACCTCATTTTTAGAATGAGCTCTCAACCCCACCATCTTAGACATAGGGCTTCCCTTATACTTTGAGATTTTCTTAGTCTTAAGACACATCTAGTGATTAGGTGGACACTCAACCAATCCCTAGAGACTTAGAAGTGTTAGCCATAGGAATAGGTCATGCCTTAGGGGTATTAGGAAAACTTCCTACCCTTAGCTTAAACCACTCCTCACTTTCCTTCATCCAAGTCAAACTCCAAATCAATTTTATTTGATTTTCTCCAAACTCAAATCAAATCCATGATTGAAATCTATGAGTAAAACCCATGATCAAAATCCATCAAAATTCCTAAGTCCAAATTTTGCCTAAATCCTTAATCTTCTCTTAAGGACTTAACCAAAATCATGATCTAAGCTAATTCAAATCTTTGAGATTTTCTCATAACTCATTTATATTCTCATTTATATTCACATATATAAATGAAATATAAATACAAACCCATCAAATCAAACTTAAAATTCCAAATCAATTCATGAAATTTTCTTAAGTTCTTTATGTTCTCCCTTAAAGACTTAGCTTCATCATGATCTAAATCAATTCAAATCCTTGGGATTTTCTCAAAATACATTTATATTCACATTGAAAAATGAAATATAAATATCAATCAATCAAATCAAATGCAAAACTTAAATTCCCAATTTAAAATTTTCATACAAGTCCATAGTTTTCCATTAATGGACTTTGCCAAATCATGATCAAAATCAATTCAAATCCTTGGGATTTTCTCAAAACTCATTTATATTCTCATTTAAATTCACATATATAAATTAAATATAAATATAAATCAATCAAATCAAACCCTCAAATTAAATTCTCAATTTAAAATTTCCTAAGTCCCTTTATTTTCTATTAATGGACTTAGCCTAAGTCTTGATCAAACCATCTCAAAGTCATGGGATTTTCTCATAACTCATTTATATTCTCATTTATATTCACATATATAAATGAAATATAAATATAAATCAGTCAAACCAAATTCAAAAATTCAAACTCCAAACTTCATAAAAATTTCCAAAGTCCCTTAAATCCTTCTTAATGGACTTAGCCCAAATCATGATCAAACCACTTCAAATCCTTGAAATTTTCTCATGTTCAATCTATATTGTGAGTTATATTCACATATATAAATGAAATATAAATTTAAACAATCAAAACAAATTCTAAAACTCAAACTCAAATCAACTCAAAATCCAATCTAAGCCTCTCAAGTTAATATCATAAACTTAGCCAAATCAATTTCAAATCAAGCCAAACTCTTGATTATCTCTTATGATTCAATCAAACATACAATCATGAGCTCATATATAAATCCAAACTTCAATCAAACAATCAATACTGAATTCAAAAATCAAAGCCAAAACCCTTTTATATTCTTCCTTTTGAATATTGTCAAATGGATCAAAACCCATTTGACTTCAAACCACTTGTAAATGGATTTATATTCAATCATAAGTCCATATACAAGATCAATCAAACTCAAATCAAGCTTTGACTAAGCCATATGACCCACTTAGGCTCACTTGACCCAAAGTGACCTAAAGTACCCTTATGAGCCAAATTTTAATCCTAACCAAATTGGATTGGACTAAACTCATATATCCCTCTCATTATGATCAACAATCATCATGGGACGATCAATCAATCAAGTTGGATCAAACCAAGTCAAACTTAAAGGTTGACCAAGTCAACACTTAACTCAAAATGAAACCTAACATAGGCAAATTCCATCATAGTCCAAATTGATTGAAACCATTGATCTAAGTTCACTCATGACTTATTTTTGAATTTGACCAAACCAACATTTGAGCCTATCCTAGCCCAATTGGCCAGTTGACCCAAGTTGACCCATTTTGACCTAAAGGGTCAAATATGTCAAAATCTAAGCCAAATTGATTGGAACCAATGGGTCAAGTCCATTCCAAATCACTTGTGGAACTTGACCATAGCCTCATTGGCCTAGACTAACCTTGCCCAATTGACCTTAGACCCAACATGACCTAAAGGGGTCATGTTGAGCCAAATTTGATCTTAACCCAAATTGATTGGAAACAAAGATACCAATCCACTCCATATGACTTACCTAACCTAAACCCACCCTACCTCAAATAGGTCAACTTGACCCATTTGACCTAAATGAAGTCATATGAGCCAAATTCAAAACTAATCCAAATTGAATCAAACCAAAGCCACAAAAACATTTCAAATGGTCATATGAACTT
This sequence comes from Cymbidium sinense, assembly GCA_021442155.1. Lineage (NCBI taxonomy): Eukaryota > Viridiplantae > Streptophyta > Magnoliopsida > Asparagales > Orchidaceae > Cymbidium > Cymbidium sinense. The sequence goes on from JAKCPB010000611.1 coordinate 155,025, forward strand.
GACCCAACCCTTGGTTTGACCTAATTTGACCAATTGGTAAACTTGACCCAAGTTGACCCATTTTGACCTAAATGGGTCAACATGAGGCAAACCCTATCAAATGAGTTCCAAATCTCATGAAACTTGGCCAAACCTAGTTTCTCCACATACCCAACATATCCAAAGTAAAAAATCAGCAAAATGACCATTCTAACCCTAAGACATTGAACAAATTATGGCCTAATCCATGGGTAATTTCATCATGCCCTCTTCACATTCACTTAAGGCTTTCCTAAAAGCTTAAGGGGACCTATGTAGAGTGGTGCACCTAACACAATGGGTTTGGGTCAAATTTTCCCTAGACTCGACCCCATGGGTCAAAATGCAAAATTCAAACTCCCTCTCCCACTCAAATTCAAGCACATGGGAGGTTGAAAATCCACTCGATGGCTCAAACTGACCATGTGCACACTCCTAACTGATTAAACAACCCACTGCCTAAGCTCAATTGGATCAAAATGGCAAGTGCATTGATGGTCGTTCGATCCTTCAAGGGAGATATACTCCCCCTAAACAAACTCAAATCCATCATTCCTCAATTCGATTGAGTACTAGAGAGACTTAGGATCCATCAGTGATCCTAACCTCCTAGAGCACTTGCCATTTCCCCATTTCTTGGTTTTTGAATAGTGAAAATAGGGGAGCTCAATCCATTCTTGAACTTCCTCTTCACTCAATTTCCATCCAATTGCTCTTGCATACTTCATTAAGGAGCTAAGTCGAGTGCACCCAAGCTTCCTTTGGAGTTTCCACAGTAAGGAAGAGTTGAATGGGATCGAGGCCACAAGCTAGCTAAGGAGGAGTTGGTCCATACACCAATCCAGTCAAACTCAAGTGCTCATACTCTTAACACAGCTTTGTCTCAACTAGACGATGCTTCTCCAATGGAATCGAGCATAGGTGAACTCCTCTGACAATGTATGGGATTTTTTTACCATTAAACTCAATGTGGTGTGGAGCTTTGTGAAAGAAATTTTAATCCCATGGATTTTTTACTGTTGGATTTGTTGCTCTTTAGCTTTAGATGGTGTGGGTTGAATTTGGTTTGAATTTGAGCTAGATCGAGCTTGGATCTTCCCCTTGATCATGGATGATCTTTGTTGATCAAGGGGAAGAACTTGGGAAATCTCAGCCATCCATCTTTGCATTTTGGATGGAAGGCTGAGATAATTACGCACATTTAGGATTTCCTTAGCCATTTTAAAACTGTGGGGAGATATTTGGTCATCCAATCTTTGATCGGACGACAGAGATTAAACCGTGTATGCTACCAGCCATCATTTGGGATTTGACAACTTAAGTAAACACCTCACGGTGTGACATATGTAAAGTGCACTGACCGCCACCACAACGCATTGTTCCATGAGCTAGGAGATTAGTTAAAAATGTTCTAATTAATTTTTATTAATCTAGGGATCTTCTAAAATTCATAACTCCCTCTAGAAAATTTAGAAAAATATGAAATAAAATCCAATGGAAAGATAATTTAACTTAAAATATTTTTAAATTAATTTTAATGAGTTTTAAATGATTATTTTCCCTAAATTTGGGTTTTATTAGAAACTTCATTTTGCTAATTATTTCTTAAGTAAGCCTCTGATTAATCCCAAATTTCTTGGGTATGTTTTAGGGGATGACTTCTATCTCCCCTAATTTTCTTGAGATTTATTGAAGACTTGATTAGAAGAATTGCATATGAATTTCTTAATTACCCTCCTTATGTAATTAAGCATAATTAGGGTATGATTAGCAATTTTAATCCATGATTAGGGTTGATTAAGGTCAAATCTAGTATATAGGAGGTTTAGAGAATAATTTTGGGGTATTTCCCCTAAGCTATTCCCTAAACCTCCTTTTTCTCTCCTTAATCTCCTACTCAGTAATTATCACTTTAATTAATTTCTAAAAATTTTAAAAAGTTCCAGAACTTAATTAATCTACTTTGGGTAGATGGTTAGGTGTTTAATAGCCTAAGTTCAATTAAGGAAATCAAAACCCAATTCATATGTATGAAAGGGTGTTTTGAAATTACTTAAGCTAAACCTCTTAGCTTAATTAACTTTTAATTGTGAGCCAAATTGCATTAGGCCTTTTCCTTATTAGGTGCATTGCAAATTTAAATTCCTTATGAGTTTTTTATGTCATCTCATTGGCTCATAATTATTTGGTTAATTATTCTAAGGTGGTGTAGGTAAGGGTTAATTAAGTTACTTAATTCATACCTTAACTTAATTAATGCATAAAATGGATCTAATTATCTAAAAATTAAACAAAAATATCAAACACATGTAGGAATAGGATAGGAATAGCAAACTCATATCACCTTTTCAAAATTAAATCAAACTCCAAACTAAACAAAAATAACTTTGAATTCACTTTGATTTATTTTAAACTTTCTTATTCCATAAGAATGTCTTTAGGATTTAAGTGAAGTGAACTTGTTTACATGCTTTCATTACTTTGAATCTTTCCCCAACATGTTAAATTTGTATGTCATGTGGTTTCATGCATTCAGATTTTTCAAATTCAAAATTTAAAAAAAGAACTTGTTTACTTTATGTCAAATTTGCATGTGTTGGCTAAAGTAGAAATATGAGTGGCTATTATGACTACTAAATCTAAATTATTTTCAAAACATATGAATCAAATACTAGATCTGAAAGTATGCTACTTATATTTTAATTATGAGTTTGCATGTGATAGATTATAATGGCATGCTTAGCATAGGTTTCTTTTCTTTCTTATGTTGGTATAGTTTTGAATAGGAATTTGGTGAGGTGTATGGTTCATTTGAAAAGAACCTAACACTCACCTAATCCATATATTATTCATCTCTATGCTACCACTTAAGGAGGGTTACCTATACTATACATAAATTGCATAAATAAAATGAATCCATTAATACAACTTTTGCATTCTCCTTTTATATTTCATTTCTTTTATACACATGTTTGTATTTAAGGAAAGTGGTATATTAGGTGGACAACCCAGGTTGAGACTTTAAGTAGCCTAAGTAGGTCTTGTACCTTACACCTCGTTAACAATGACACTATACTCACTTATGCATTTCTTACTTTCATGTGTGTATGTGAAGATTTGGATAAGGAAAACCCTTTCTACTTAAGAAAAATCATGCATCTCAACTTCTAAATTTTCTTAAATGGATTGCTTAGCATGGATCATAAAGTGTGTTAAATACTCTCATTTGTATGTATAGATATGCTTAGGGTCTATCCATATGCATGTTATATATGTTGGGAAAGAAATGAAGTAATGTGTATTATGTGAATTTTGATTCATTTTATTTAATCCTAAAATGCCTTTCTTTTTGAATAGGTTAGTTTAGAGTTTATCTAAACTTAGGATTAATTAAAAGATTTAATCAAAATATTCACCTAAACAAAACTAAAATGTGAACCTACTCTAGAAATTACTTAGGTTAGGGAAGGAAAGAGAAGTTCTCTTCTCTTTCCCTCTCTTCTTAGTAATGTAGGATCCACTTAAACCAAATCAAAACATAAAATAAAATCAACCCAAAATAATTAAGCAACTTAAATGAAACCCTCCTCTAAGTTGAACATATTCTTCACACTTAGAAAATGTGAACCTAAAGCTATAGTTAAGCATAACACACAAGCCTTCAAAGCACAGACATTAGCCTAAGTCACCACTTCTAGCCTTAGGTTAGGTCAGTGCATGGTTTGATGTTTGTTTTATTTTGTGATATATGTTTTAGACTAGACGTTAGGGTGTATGCACATAGAATGAATGGTAGGATGCTCTTAGTCTAACTATTCTTTTTTGTAGGGGATTGTGCTTAAGGATCGCTATCATAAAAAAATATAAATAATTTTGCTTGCAGGTGCTTTATACCCCTAAGCATAATCAAATAGGCTAGGTGGACTTAGTCACCCATGTGTGGGATGATAAGTCCAATATACATGCTTGGGATTTGTGTGGTTTGTTTTATCTAACCTTTATTTTGTAGGTGTTAGTTAGATTTCCACTTTTCCTTTTCATGTAAATTTGTGCAATTAGGATTTTGGAATGATTATTATAGTTATTATGATGAACATTGGTCATAAGATCTTATCTTATGTATCATGTGAAGCCTTGGAGCATCCACCTTCCAACCATCCAAAAGAAGGAACCAAAAGAAGAAAGGAAAAAGGAAAGAAGAAGAAAGAAGAAAAGAAGAAAGAAGAATAAAGCTTGAAGACCCCCATAATAATGGATTCCTTCTTAATTGTAATTTAATTCATTTGTAATCCAAGTTGTATACAAGGGTAGAGCTTCCCCATATTTGATATTTTGAGTTTGTGTGGTGGTGCCCACAATAACCTTTATTCTTTTACAATTAACTTTATAAATTGATTGATGATTTTAGCTTTTGTAAATGGCATGCAGTTTATTTCTTGCACTTGCTTTATGTATGGCTCTCTTTTCTTTCAAAATAAATTAAAACAACTCATAACCTCTTAATTAAAATCGATATTTCTTTTGTAATCTTTGCACAAATGCACATCTTATTTCACTCTTCCACCTTTGCAAGAGAAACTTTTTTGAGCCATGGTCTTTCTTTCTCTATTTTGGCCATTATTTCTCATGCAATCATGAATCCTATTGAGTAAAATAATTGTCCAAAATGAAAATAAAATGAAATTTGCATTATATTTAGGTCCTTTGAAGCATGTCCTTTTACATGATCTAGTCTCTTTAGGGAGTGAGTTTAGGGACTTAGTTTCTTTCTAAATAAAAAACAACAACTATCTTGCATAAGCATAAAGACTTGCCTACATGTATTTCAAATCTTAGGAGGAGTTAGTTGGTGACCACCCCTAGGCAGTTATAAGTCCAAGCTGTCAAGTGGTTTGTCCTCTCTTGTGGAGGAAAACCAATTACCCATTTTTTCCTTAGATTTAGGTTGTGCCTCCCACCCTCACCAAAGCTCCTTAGATTTAGGTTCTCAGGTCGCTTCTCCCCTTTATGAGCCATAAGCATAATTCCTCACCACTTATGCATTTCCTTAATATTGTGTTAAGGAATCTTAAGTCCTAAATTTCTAATGAAAAATGCAACTTAAACAAACTAAATCAATTTCAAAAATATAAAGCCCAACTATAGGATAGTTTGAAATGCTCGCTAGGTTTCCTAGCATCATGGGCATCTCCTACTTATCTCCCATTTTGGCTTTGCTAATAACTCCCTCTTTTGATCAATCCCATTTGATCTTTCAAAAATAAACCAATTGATTGATAGTCCTTCTTATTGAAATCTTTAGAGACAATGATCATTTACCTTAATCGAGAGTTTTCCTAAGGAATCCCCATTCCTTAGGATGTAATTAACTATGGGGCTTGCCCCTATAGGGAACTTAACGAACTCGGATTAAAATAAACCCTGCTTTACTTTTCCATGTAAAGTAGGGGAAGAATCTCAGTACATATCTACCCATCATCCTTAGGAGTCTTTATTTGAGATAATTAGGTCCATTAAATGGTAGTGACTTCTATCTCTCAAGATAGTATAATATTTCCTTAATGACATACTCAATCACCTGAATAAGTACATCATGATGCATGGCATCCTAAAAGATGAATTTTCTATAAGCCTTGCCTTTCATTTCTCTGATTTGAAAAGACACCATAATAAGAATTTTTCTCCACATCAATCTGATTTTGAACAGTAGAGTTAAAACACACCCTTCTCCCTAGTGGAGCCCCAAATCATATAAAAATAAGTCAAGTAAATAAATCAAATTCAAAACCAACTTACCAATGGAGCCAAATTAAACCAACTCCCCTAGTAGAGTCTAAATCAAAGAAATCCAACAAAACTCTTATTCCTAGCGGATACTTCCCCAAACAAATCTATGAAAGAAAACTCAAATCCCAATCCTTGGATAGCCCAAATCTTATTCCTTAGTGAAAGGTTCATATGATCCTAGTAGACTGAGCCCATATCTCAGCAAATATGCCTCCAAATCAATTTAAATAAACAAATTAAAGTCAATTTGATCTTAATCCTGTGGATTATAGATTCTTATCACTTTATCCCTAAGATTTTCTTCTTCTATGCCCTCGACAGACCCCTCACATGTCATGTCCAATGCATGTGTGATCCCCTAGTGGATCTCCATCAATGTCCTTGACATGGAATTCTCATCAAATCTTATTTCTTCTCTTATGCACACTTTAATACTTCAACCAAAAGCGAACAATGTATTCATTAAAATTACATCATCTTAACATTGTAATCAACATTTTATGATTTGTGAATGCAAGCTCAAACTAACTATACAATATCATGCTAAACATATTATAGTGTGAATTAACACACTATATTATATTATAATATATGATGTTATGTTATAATTTGCTATAATAAAATATATTGTCTAACATTAGACCTCATTAAAATCACTTAAAGGAATAAATAACAAAATTTTCTCAAAATATGAATAATATTTATTTTGGATGTAAAATTGTTAATTTTCTATTAGAAATGGTACAAAATAGCATAATTTTGGTGTTGCTTCTTGGTGGGTGCCATGAATTTTACCAAATTCTTCCATCTCAACCTTCAAATTAACATGTTTTGTGAGTTTTGATCCAATGCATTATAACAAAAGTAAAACATACTAAACTGTACAATAACATTTAGTAACACACCACCACATTCATATATATGTGAAGTTATATTGTTCTGTACATTATATTTTAATATGCTTTCATAAAATATATTATCTTACATCACACCTTAAAATGAATCACTTTAAGCAAAAAATTTGGTCAAAAAATAAACATTTCTTTTGGATGCAAAATTCCATTATTTTGATTAAATGACACACCATAGCACACCCCAATGATATTCCCTAAAGCTTACCTTAAATTTGGCCAAATCACATCATCTCAGCCCATAAATCAATATTTTATGAATTATACCAGTACAAACTCTACTACGTCATACTAACAAACTAAAATATGATAAATAAGAAGTAGTAATATAAGATAGTATGCTATAATGCATGATGCTACACTATGTTATGGCATCCTATATTATAATACACTATAACATATTATATTATATTATATTATATTGCATATCACATCACAAGGGATTGCTTAAGATAAAAAATCATTAAATTAGTCTAAATAATAAAAAACTATATATTGTAGTTGTATCACTTACATATTTTAAATTAAAATAATATATTATGATGCCATGTTCTTCCTATTATGAATTTGGCCAAATTTCACCAATTTAAAGTCTAAATTGACATTTTTATAAATAATGCTAGTGTTGGCTTGATTGCATGATTATAAAATACTAAAAGAATTTGAAATGCACAGAATAATATATTATGATATATGATGCTATACTATGTTACAACATATAACATTTATTTTGAACATAAAATCTTACTTGTTAGACTACAAGTGGCGTAGCACCTTTGGTACTACATCTAATTCCCACTTCAAATTTAAAATTTCATCATTTATTAAATCAATATTTTTATGATTTATATTAATATAGACTATAGGGCACAATACCGTAATATACTAAAACATTTTGAAACATCTTAAAACATCCAAAAAACATCACTACATGCTCAAATATGTGATGCTACATTATACTATAATATATGGTATTATAATATGATTTAGGGTTGAGGTTTAGGGTATTTAAATCTCTAATAGCCATGAGAAAGTTTCCTGAAGAAATTTTCTTTAGCTACCATAACTATGTTAGGATTAGGCCATTATTTAGATCTACTTCTAATGACATCTTTATTCAAGGTTTCGAGATTAGTGTTTAAGGTTAGTTTAGAGTTTAGGATTTAGGGTTTAGAGTTTTAGGTTAAGGGTTGTAGGATTTAGGGTTTACGGATTTTTATTTTAGGGTTTAGGGTTTAGGGTTTAGGATTTAGAATTTAGGGTTTAAGGTTTTAAGGTTTAAGGTTTAGGGTTTCGAGGTTAGGGTTTAGGGTTTAGGGTTTAGGGTTTAGTGTTTAGGGTTTAAGATTGAGGGTTGAGGGTTTATGGTTTAAGGTTTTTTAGGTTTTAGGTTTAGGGTTTATGTTTTAGTTTAGGGTTTAAGGTTTTTTTAATAGAGAACAAATTCAGATTCAACATTTCTTCTTTTCGATTTCATCAACCAAGAAGCGCCCCAAGTTTTCTAAGACACAAGAGTCGACATAGATAATAAATGAGCACCCATATAGTAAATAAAAAACCCTAGATAAGTAGAACCGTCCCTACTGTAAAGACATAGTTCCATAAGCAGCAGATCGGATCAACCATTCTTGGTTTCTCTAGCTCCCATCAAAACCACCCCACCTCTGAGTGAGATCCTCCATCATATCCATATTTCTCCTCTCCACCACCATGGCTATAACCACCATCGCTCTTCCGCCCATAACCACCACTACTCTGACCACCATCTCAATATCCACCAGCACCTCTAGACCCCCCACCACCAATCGATGCTTCTCATCACCTCCCATCTTGATTGAGCCTGGGAGTGATGTTCTTACACAAGGATATTCTTAGATTTAGGTTTAGGTTAGGTTTATTTTGTTTAGGGTTTTGTTTATTTTTAATTTATTAGTTACTTTAGGTTTAGGTTTGGGGTTTAGGGTTTCGGGTTTTGGATTAGGGTTTAGCTTTATTTTTTAATTTATTTAGTTACTTTAAGTTTAGGTTTAGGGTTTAGGGTTTAGGGTTTAGGGTTTAGAGTTAGGGTTTAGGGTTTATGGTTTAGGGTTTAGGGTGTACGGTTTAGGGTTTAGGGTTTAGGGATTAGGGTTTTAGGGTTATACTTTTATGGTTTAGGATTTAGGATTAGGGTTTGGGGTTTAGGGTTTACAGGTCAGAATTTAGGGTTTTTTTTAAAAAAAATAAAAATAAATGGTAGATTTAGGTTTATTTAGCTTTTTTTTATTTATTTTAGTTTATTTTATTTTTTATTTATATTTTGGTTTATTTTTTTAGTTTTATTTAGTTTAGTTTATTTATTTTAATTTAGGTTTTATTTACTTTATTTTCAAGTTTAGGTTTAGGTTTTAGTTTATTTTTTAGTTGAGTTTTATTTTATTTTATTTTTTTTAGGTTTAGGTTTTAATTTTTATTTTTTTTTTGGTTTAGGTTTAAGTTTATTTTAGCTTATTTTAGGTTTAGGTTTGGTATTATTTATTTTAGTTTAGTTTTTTTACTTAGGTTTAGGTTTATTATATTTTATTTATTTTATTTTTTATTTTAGGTTTAGGTTTTTTAATTTAGGGTTTAGGTTTTATTTTTATTTATTTTTTATTTATTTTAGGCTTATTTTTGTTTAGGTTTATTTAGTTTTATTTAATTTTTATTTGAGGTTTTAAATTTTAGGTTTAAGTTTTTATTTAAGATTTTTATTTTATTTTATTTTTTAATTTTATTTAGGTTTAAGTTTTTTTATTGATTTATTTTATTAGGTGATATTTAGTTTAGGTTTAGATTTTTAGGTTTTTGGGGTTTAGGGTTTAGAGTTTTAAGGTTTAAGGTTTTAGGGTTTAGGGTTTAGGGTTTAGGGTGGTTTAGGGTGTAGTGTTTAAGATTTAGGGTTTAGGGTTTTGAGGGTTTAAGGTTTAGGGTTTAGGGTTTGCTCTAGGTTTAAGGTTAATTTAGGGTTTAAGGTTTTGAGTTTAGGTTTAGGATTTAGGTTTTATGATTTTTAGGGTTTAGGGTTAGTTTAGGGTTTAGGGTTTAAGGTTTAATGGTTAAGGGATTAGGGTTTAGGGTGCTTTAGGGTTTATGGTTTAGGGTTTAGGGTTGTAGGTTTAGGATTTAGAGTTTAGGGTTAGTTTTAGGGTTTATGGTTTATGGTTTTTTTAAAAAAAAAATTAAGTAAACGATAGGTTTAGGTTTATTTAGTTTATATTTATTTGTTCTAGTTTATTTTATTTTTTATTTTTATTTAGGTTTTTTTTTAATTTTTATTTAGTTTGGTTTATTTATTTTAGGTTTATTTATTTTAGTTTAGGTTTTTTATTTTAGTTTATTTTTTAGGTTTAAGCTTAGGTTTATGTTTATTTTTTAGTTTAGTTTTATTTTTATTTTATTTTTTAGGTTTAGATTTTATGTTTATATTAAGGTTTAGGTTTAAGTTTTTATTTTATTTTTTTAGGTTTAGATTTTAGGTTTTTATTTTATTTTTATTTTTAATCTTTATTTTTTAGTTTAGGTTTAGTTTTATTTATTGTTTTTTTATTTAGTTTAGGGTTTAGGTTTAGGTTTTATTTATTTTAGTTTAGTTTATTTTAGTTTAGTTTTAGGTTTATTTTATTTTTTTTATTTTATTTTTATTTTAGGTTTAGTTTTTAATTTTAGTTTAGGATTTAGGTTTTAATTTTATTTACTTTTAGGTTTAGGTTTTATTTTTTTATTTTATTTTATTTTATTTTATTTTATGTTTATTTTATTTTTATTTAATGTTTATTTTATTTTATTATGGTTTTTTTATTTTAGGTTTATTTTAGTTTATTATTTAGTTTAAGTTTTTTATTTATTTTATTTTAGTTTAGTTTTAATTTTTTTTTTTATTTTATTTTATTTTTAGGTTTTAGTTTTAATTTTTACCTTATTTTATTTTATGATTTTATTTAGGTTTATGTTATTTTATTTATTATATTTTTAGGTTTTATTTAGTTTAGGTTTAGGGTTTAGGGTTTAGGGTTCAGTGTTTAGTGTTTAGGATTTAGGTTTTAGGGTTTAGGGTTGTAGATTTTAGGGTTTAGGGTTTAGAGTTTAGGGTTTAGGGTTTGAATTTAGGTTTTAGGGTTTAGGGTTATAGATTTTAGGGTTTACGATTTAGGGTTTAAGTTTAGGGATTAGGGTTTTAGGGTTTAGGGTTTAGGGTTTAGGGTTTGGGGTTTAGGGTTTAGGGTTCATAATTTTTTTATTTATTTATACTATTTTTTTATTCTCATTTTTTTAAAATTAATAAAACTCGTATGTTTAGGTTATTTAATTTATTTAGTTTATTTTTTATTTATTTGTTTAATTTATTTTTTATTTATTTTTTTATTTAATTTAGTTTTCTTATTTTAGTTTATTTTTTAAGTTTAGGTTTAGGTTTAGGTTTATTTTTTTAGTAGTTTTATTTTTTATTTTATTTTTTTTAGGTTTAGGTTTTATTTTATTTTTAGGTAGGTTTAGGTTTTATTTTTATTTTTTTTAGGTTTAGGTTTTAGTTTTTTTTATTTTAGGTTTATTTTTAGTAATTATTTTTTAGTTTAGGTTTAGGTTTATTTTTAATTTATTTTATTTTACTTAGTTTAGGTCTAGTTTATTTAGGTTTAGGGTTAGGTTTTATTTTTTTAGGTTAGTTTATCTTAGTTTAGGTTTAGGTTTAGGTTTTATTTATTTTAGTTTAGATTATCTTAGTTTAGGTTTAGGTTTATATTATTATTATTTTAGGTCTTATTTTTATTTTATTTAGGTTATTATTATTATTATTATTATTTAGCTTAGGTTTTTATTTATTTTATTTTAGTTTAGTTTTTATTTTTAATTTCATTTTCTTTTTAAGCTTAGGTTTAGGTTTTAGATTATGTTTATATTTTATTTTGGTTTAAACAATTTTATTTATTTTATTTTTAGGTTTTTAGCCTTTTAGGGATTATGTTTTAGGTTTTTATTTTTGGTTTATTTTTAGGTTTTATTTTTTAGTTTAGGTTTAGGTTTACTTTTAGTTTATTTTATTTTATTTAGTTTAGGTTTAGGTTTAGGTTTAGTTTAATTATTTTAGTTTGTTTTATTTAGGTTTAGGTTTATTTTATTTTATTTATTATTTTTATTTTAGTTTAGGGTTTACATTTTATTTTTTATTTATTTTTTAGGTTTTATTTTAGGTTTTTTTTGGTTTAGGTTTATTTAGTTTTATATAATTTTATTTAGTTTTTTATTTTTTTAATTTTAGGTTTAGTTTTATTTAGAATTTTATTTTATTTTATTTTTAATTTTAGGTTTAAGTTTTTTATTGACTTATTTTATTAGGTTATATTTTAGTTTAGGTTTAGGTTTTAGGTTTTAGGTAATTTAGGTCTTATTTTTTGTGTTTAGGGTTTAGGGTTTAGGGTTTAGGTTAGTGTTTAGGCTTTAGTTTATTTTATGATTTAGGGTTTAGTTTAGGGTTAGGGTTTAGGTTAATTTAGGGTTTAATTTTTTTTAGGGTTTATTTATTTTATGATTTTAGGGTTTAGGTTTGTTTATGGTTTTAGGTTTAAGGTTTAGGGTTTATTAGGGTTTAGTGATTTTAGGTTTAGTTTAGGGTTAGTTTAATTTTAGTTTATTTTAGGGTTTATTTTATTTAGGGTTTAGGTTTAGGATTTAGAGTTTTAGTTTTAGGGTTTATGGTTTATGGTTTTTTTTTAAAAAAAAATTAAGTAAATGGTAGGTTTAGGTTTATTTAGTTTATATTTATTTGTTCTAGTTTATTTTATTTTTTATTTTATTTAGGTTTGTTTTTTAATTTTATTTAGTTTGGTTTATTTATTTTAGGTTTATTTATTTTAGTTTTGGTTTTATTTTAGATTATTTTTTAGGTTTAGAAGGTTTTTGTTTATTTTTAGTTTAGTTTAGTTTATTTTATTTTTTTAGGTTTAGGTTTATTTTATTTTTTTTTGGTTTTAGATTTAGGTTTTATTTTATGTTTATTTTAATCTTTATTTTTTAGTTTAGGTTTAGTTTTATTTTTTATTTATTTTATTTTATTTAGTTTATGGTTTAGGCTTAGGTTCAAGATTTATTTATTTTAGTTTAGTTTATTTTGGTTTAGTTTTAGGTTTATTTTATTTTGTTTATTTTATTTTATTTTAGGTTTAGTTTTATTTTTTAGTTTAGGTTTAATTTTTATTTACTTTTAGGTTTAGTTTTTATTTTATTTTATTTTATGTTTATTTTATTTTTTATTTAATGTTAATTTTATTTTATTAGGTTTTATTTTAGGTTTATTTTATTTTATTATTTAGTTTAAGTTTTTATTTATTTTAATTTAGTTTAGTTTTTATTTATTTTATTTTATTTTATTTTTAGGTTTAGGTTTAGGTTTTAGTTTATATTTTTACTTTATTTTATTTTATAATTTTATTTAGGTTTATGTTATTTTATTTATTTTATTTTTAGGTTTTATTTAGTTTAGGTTTAGGGTTTAGGGTTTAGGGTTATTTAGTGTTTAGGATTTAGGTTTAGGGTTTAGGGTTTAGGGTTTAGGGTTTAGGGTTTAGGGTTTAGGGTTTGGGTTTAGGTTTTAAGGTTTATGGTTGTAGATTTTTGGGTTTACGATTTAGGGTTTAAGGTTTAGGGATTACGGTTTAGAGTTTAGGGTTTAGGGCTTAGGGTTTAGGATTTAGGGTTTTAGTGTTTAGGGTTTAGGGCTTAGGCTTGGTTTTATTTGTTTTACTATTTTTTATTTTTTATTTTTTAAATTAAGAATTTATGTTTAGGTTTATTTAATTTATTTAGTTTATTTTTTATTTATTTTAGTTTAATATATTTTTTATTTTTTTTAGGTTTATTTTTATTTTTATTTAGTTTAGTTTACTTATTTTAGTTTATTTTTTAGGTTTAGGTTTAGATTTAGGTTTATTTTTTTGTTTAGTTTTATTTTATTTTTTTATTTTTTTTAGGTTTATTTTATTTTATTTTAGGTATAGGTTTAGGTTCTTATTTTAATTTTTTAAGATTAGGTTTTAGTTTTTTATTTTAGGTTTATTTTTTGGTATTTTTTTAATTTAGGTTTAGGTTTATTTTTAATTTATTTTATTTTATTTAGTTTAGGTTTACTTTATTTTAGGTTTAGGTTTAGGTTTTATTTATTTTAGATTAGTTTATGTTAGTTTAGGTTTAGGTTTAGGTTTAATTTATTTTAGTTTAGTTTATCTTTGTTTTGGTTTAGGTTTATAATATTATAATTTTAGGTTTTTTTAAATTTTAGGTCAAATTATTATTTAATTTAGGTTATTATTATTATTATTTCTGGTTTAGATTAGGTTTTTATTTATTTTATTTTAGTTTAGTTTTTATTTTTAATTTTATTTTCTTTTTAGGTTTAGGTTTAGGTTTTAGTTTATATTTTTATTTTCTTTTGGTTTAAGCTATTTTATTTATTTTATTTTTAGGTTTTATTTAGTTTAGGTTTAGGTTTTTAGCCTTTTAGGGTTTATGTTTTAAGTTTTTATTTTTAGTTTTTTTTTTTAGTTTAGGTTTAAGTTTACTTTTAGTTTATTTTATTTTATTTAGTTTAGGATTTAGGTTTAGGTTTAGGTTTTAATTATTTTAGTTTTATTTATTTTAGTTTTGGTTTAAGTTTATTTTATTTTGTTTAATCTATTTTTAGTTTTAGTTTAGGGCTTAGGTTTTATTTTTATTTATTTTGGGTTTATTTTAGGTTTATTTTTAGTTAGTTTTTTTAGGTTTTATTTTATTTTATTTTGGTTTATCTTTTTTTATGTTTAGTTTTTTATTTTATTTAGTTTTTTTATTCATTAGTTCATTTTATTTTTAATTTAGTTTAGGTTTATTTATTTTATTTTATTTATTTTATTTTATTTTAGTTTAGGTTTTAGTTTATTTTCATTTTATTTTATTTTTTATTTTATTTTGGTTTAGGTTTTATTTATTTAATTTTAGTTTTATTTATTTTATTTTAGGTTTTAGGTTTTAGGGTTTAGGGTTTAGTTATGGTTTTAGGGTTTAGGTTTTAATATTTAGTTTAGGGTTTAGTTTAGTTTAGGGTTTAGTTTAGGGTTTAATATTTAGGTTTAGGGTTTAGGATTTTTAGGGTTTAGTTTAGGGTTTAGGGTTAGGGTTTATTTTTAGATTATTTAGTTGGTTTAGGTTTAGGGTTTAGGTTTTATTTTTATGTTTAAGGTTAAGTTAGGGTTTATTTTAGTTTAGGTTTAGTTAGTTTAAGTTTAGGTTAGTTTAGGGTTTAGAGTTTTAGGGTTAGGGTTTTGGGTTTAGGTTTAGGGTTTATTTTAGGGTTTAGGAGTTTTTTAGGGTTTTGGGTTTAGGGTTTAGGATTTTTTTTTTTAAGTAAACCATAGGTTTAGTTTGTTAGTTTATTTTTATTTATTTTTTTAGTTTATTATATTTTTTAATTTTTTATTTTGGTTTATTTTATATTTTTTTATTTAGTTTGATTATTTATTTAGGTTTATTTATTTTAGTTTAGGTTTTCATTTTAGTTTATTTTAGGTTTAGGTTTATTTTTTAGTTTAGTTTTATTTTATTTTATTTTTAGGTTTAGGTTTTATTTTTTTTATTTTAGGTTTAGGTTTAGGTTTTATTTTATTTTAGGTTTAGGTTTTAGGTTTTATTTTAGGTTTATTTATTAGGTTTACTTTAGTTTATTTTATTTTACTTAGTTTAGGATTTAGGTTTTGTTTATTTTAGGTTTAGGTTTAGGTTTAATTCATTTTAGTTTAGTTTATTTTAGTTTAGTGTTAGGTTTATTTTATTTTGTTTATTTTATTTTGTCTATTTTATTTTTATTTTAGGTTTAGTTTTTATTTTTAATTTAGGGTTTGGGTTTTTTTTTATTTAGCTTTTTTATTTTAAGTTTATTTTTTTAGGCTTAGTTTTATTTTATTTTATTTTAGGTTTATTTTATTTAGGTTTTTTTTATTTTATTTATTTATTTTTTAGTTTAGTTTAGGTTCTTATTTATTTTATATTAGTTTATTTTTATTTTTATGTTATTTTATTTTTTAGTTTAGGTTTAGATTTTAGTTTAAGTTTTAATTTTATTATATTTTATTATTTTATTTAGGTTTAAGTTTATTTATTTATTTTAGTTTTAGGTTTTATTTAGTTTAGGTTTAGGTTTTAGGTTTTTTGGGGTTTAGGGTTTTTTTTTTGGGTTTGGGTTTTTTTTGGGTTTAGGTTTCTTTAGGTTTATAGTTTTTTGGGTTTTTAGTTTAGGTTTAGGTTTATGTTTAGGGTTTAGGGTTTAGGTTTTAGGGTTTAGTTTAGGGTTTAGGGTTTATTTTAGTTTATTGTTTAGGGTTTTGGTTTAGGTTTAGGGTTTTAGGGTTTTATTTATTTTAGTTTTTTATTTTTATAGGTTTAGGTATTTATTTTAGGTTAGTTTATTTTATTTAGTTTATAGTTTAGGTTTGGGTTTAGTGTTATTTTAGTTTAGGGTTTAGGTTATTTTTATTTATTTACTTTTATTTTTTAGTAGAGTTTAGGTTTAGAGTTTATTTAGGGTTTATGTTATTTTTAGTTTAGGTTTAGGGTTTAGGTTTAGTTTATGGTTTAGGTTTATTTTAGTTTATTTTATATTTTTATTAAATTTATTTTATTTTATTTAGTTTAGTTTATTTATTTTTTTTATTTATTTTAATTTAGGTGTTTTATTTTAGTTTATTTTTTAGGTTTAGGTTTAGGTTTATGTTTATTTTTTAGTTTAGTTTTATTTTTCTTGTATTTTTTAGGTTTAGGTTTTATTTTTTATTGTTAGGTTTACGGTTTAGGTTTTATTTATGTTCAGGTTTAGGTTTTTATTATATTTTTTAGGTTTAGTTTTTAGGTTTTATTTTTCAGTTTAGTTTAGGTTTATTTTTAGTTTAATTTATTTTATTTAGTTTAAGGTTTAGGTTTAGTTCATTTTAGGTTTAGCTTTAGGTTTTACTTATTGTAGTTTAGTTTATTTTAGTTTAGGTTTAGATTTAATTTACTTTAGGTTTACATTTTTTTTTAGTTTAGGTTTAGGTTTTATTATTTATTTATTTTAGGTTTATTTAGTTAGTTTTATTAGTTTTATTTTATTTATTTTAAGTTCATTTATTTTATTTTATTTTAGGTTTGATTTTATTTAATTTTTTTATTTTTAGGTTTATTTTATTTTTTTTAGTTTATTTTAGGTTTTTATTTATTTTTATTTTAGTTTAGTTTATATTTTTTATTTTATTTATGTTTGGGATTAGGTTTAGGTTTAGGTTTTAGTTAAGGTTTTTATTTTATTTTATTTTATTTAGGTTTAGGTTTTTTATTTATTTCATTTTTGTGTTTTATTTAGTTTAAGTTTATGTTTTTAGGTTTTTACGATCTAGGGCTTCAGGTTTAGGGTTTGGGGTTTACGATTTAGGGTTTATGGTTTTTTTTTTTTGGTTAGGGTTTATGGTTTATGGTTATCAGTTTTAGGGTTTAGGGTTAAGGGTTAAGGGTTTAGGGTTTAGAGTTTAGGGTTTAGGATTTTAGGGTTTAGGGTTAGTTTTAGGGTTTAGGGTAATGGTTTATTTATTTATTTTTTTTCTTAAATTAAGTGAAATGATAGGTTTAGGTTTATTTCATTTATTTTTAGTTAGTTTTTTTTTATTTTATTTTATTTAGGTTTATTTTTTATTTTTTTATTTTTTATTTAAGTTTTATTTAGTTTTATTTTAATTTATTTAGGTTTATTTTATTTTTTATTTTATTTTTTTTAGTTTAGTTTAGGTTTTATTATTTTAGTTTAGTTTAGTTTTATTTTTTAATTTTTTATGTTTTAGGTTTAGGTTTAAGATTTTTGTTTAGGTTTTATTTTTTATTTTTTTTAATTTATTTTGGTTTACATTTATTTATTTATTTATTTTAGGTTTATTTAGTTTTAGTTTAAGTTTTAACTTTTAGGGTTTAGGGTTTACGATTTAGGGTTTAAGTTTTATGGTTAGTTTAGGGTTTTTTTTTAGGTTTTGGGTTTTGGGTTTAGGGTTTAGGGTTTAGGTTTTAGGGTTTAGGGTTTAGGGTTTATAGATTAGGGTTTAGGGTTTTTGGTTCAGGGTTTTTAGGGTTTAGGATTTATGATTTAGGGTTTAGGTTTTTATTAGTTTTAGTTTAGGGTTTGGGTTTATTATTTTTTTTTTAGAATAAATTTAGATTACATTTCTTCTTTTGCTTATTTAGTTTATTTTTTTATTTTAGTTTATTTTATTTTTTATTTTTATTTATGTTTATTTTTTATTTTTATTTAGTTTAGTTTACAAATTTTAGATTTATTTATTTTAGTTTAGGTTTTTTAATTTAGTTTATTTTTTAGGTTTAGGTTTAAATTTAGGTTTATTTTTTAGTTGAGTTTTAATTTTATTTTATTTTTTAGGTTTAGGTTTTATTTTTTATTTTTAAGTATAGGTTTAGTTTTTATATATTTTTAGGTTTAAGTTTAGGTTTATTTTAGGTTTATTGTTAGGTTTATTTATAGTTTAGGTTTAGGTTTATTTTTAATTTAATTTATTTTATTTAGTTTAGGGTTTAGGTTTAGTTTATTTTAGGTTTAGGTTTTAGTTTAGGTTTAGGTTTTTTTTATTTATTATATTATGTTTTATTTATAGGTTTATTTTTTAGGTTTAGATTTTTACTTAGTTTTTATTTTATTTTATTTTAGGTTTATTCTAGGTTTATTTTATTTTTATTTTACTTTTAGTTTTTATTTTATTTAGGTTTCTTATTCTTAGATATATTTTATTTTTTAGTTTTGTTAGGTTTTAATTATTTTATTTTAGTTTATTTTTATTAGTTTATTTTATTTTATTTTTAGGTTTAGGTTTAGGTTTTAATTTATTTACATCATTTTTAGGTTTAATTTAGTTTAAGTTTAGGGTTTATTATTTATTATTTTCTTAGGTTTTATTTAGTTTATTTTTAGGTTTTAGGGTTTAGGGTTTAGGTTTTAGGGTTTTAGAGTTTAGGGTTTTAAGGTTTAGGGTTTAGTGTTTAGTGTTTTGGTTTAGGTTTAAATTTTAGGGTTTAGGGTTTAGGGTTTAGAGTTTAGTTAGGTTTAGGTTTAAGTTTTAGAGTTTAGTTTTAGGTTTAGTTTAGTGTTTAGTGTTTAAACTTTAGTTTAAGTTTAGGTTTTAAGGTTAGTTTAGGGTTTAGGGTTTAAGGTTTAAGGTTTTAGGTTAGGTTAGTTTAGTTTATTTAGTTTAGGTTTTTTAGTTTAAATGGGTTTAGTTAGTTAGGATTTATATTATTATTTAGGTTTAAGGTTTAAGTTTTTTTGGGTTTTATTAGTTTAAGTTTAAGTTTATTTTTTTAGGTTTAGGGTTTAGGTTTTTTTAGGGTTTAGGGTTTTTTATTTAGGGTTTAGTTTTTAGGGTTTTAGGGTTTAGGGTTTAGGGTTTACTTGGGTTTAGAGTTTATTTGTGTTAGTTTTAGTGTTTAGGTTGGGTTAGTGTTTTATTTTTTATTTTTTATTTATTTTTTATTATTTATTTTTATTAAGTAAATTTTAGGTTTATTTAGTTTATTTTTATTTATTTTTGTTTATTATATTTTTTTATTTTGATTTAGGTTTAGTTTTATTTTTATTTAGTTTATTTTAGTTATTTTAAGTTTATTTATTTTAGTTTAGGTTTTTTATTTTAGTTTATTTTTTAGGTTTTGGTTTAGGGTTAGGTTTATTTTTAGTTTAGTTTTATTTTATTTTATTTTAGGTTTATGTTTATTTTATTTTTGGTTTAGGATTAGGTTTTATTTTATTTTTTTTAGGTTTAGGTTTTAGGTTTATTATTAGGTTTTATTTTTTTAGTTTAGATTTATTTTTAGTTTATTTTATTTTATTTAGTTTCGATTTAGATTTATGTTTAGTTTATTTTTGGTTTAGGTTTACATTTTTTTTCTTATTTTAGTTTAGTTTAGTATAGGTTTAGGTTTATCTTATTTTTTTATTTTAGGTTTAGGGTTTATTTATTTTTTATGATTTTTTAAGTTTTTTATTTTTAGGTTTATTATTTAGTTACATTAGGATGAAGACTTACTCTTAAAGCACAACACCTCTTTAAATTACAGTGGATGTTTAAGATATAATTTATCGAGTTGTAAGTTTACCTAGTGTATCAATATTATGAGTAGAACCCTTACTTGAGGTACATCTCAAACTCCAAAAATAAGGATGATGTTAGGGAATAACAAGGCAAAGAGTTGTGGTGTCATTTTATGGATATTACATTTATCATAGTGGAGGGGTACTTTTTTGGTGATGGTGTATGATATTGAGGTATGATACTATCTGAAAGATAGAGGCATCTTATAATGGACTAATCACATAATAAGGACTAGGCATGATGGGTCTTGAATGTACTAGAGATTTTTTTACTTTACATAGATGAATAAGAAGGGTTTATGTTAAACTAGTCTTTTAAGTTCTCTATGGAGATAAGCCTATCATTATTACATCTTAGGAAATGAAATTTAGAATACTCGATTAAAGTAGATAATTATCATCTAGATTTAGGTTAGGATCAAAATATTTGTTGTATTTGAAAATCAATTAGGAATGTTAGGGAAGACATATTTTTGGGATCCAAATGAAATAAGTAGGTAATGATTAGGAACACAGCATTAATATATGGTTGGGCTTTATAATTTTGAGTTGAGTTATATGTTTTGAGTTGAAATTTAATTAGATTTTTAGGGCTTGTAATCCACCAACATAAGGTTGTGGGAATGCCTAGAGGTGATTTATTTAGCCAGAAATAGCTACCTATCTAAATCTAGGAGCTTTAATTTATGAGCTAAAGCAGGACTTAAATCTAAATAGGTGGACATAAGGGTTTACTTCCATAAAGAATAAATTGTATTAGACTTATAACTACACAGAGTGGCCATGATAACTCCTACAATTTTAAAACCATGTAGTCTCTTATGAATTGCAAGATAGCTAGGTGTTATTTAATTAGAAAGAGACTAAAGTCCTAAACACACTCTAAGAGACTAGAACATGAGTGGTATAAGCGTTAAACTATAGATGCAAAATCTTTTCAAAATTTATTTCATTTTAGACACATTATTTTGATAGAGACTTTAATTTCTTATGCTAAATGCATGATGAAATAGGTTATGGGTCAAATCAGCTAGAAGAAGGTGTTCTCCAAGAGTACCTCATAGGTTAAGCATTCCTTTATCATGTAAGGATAATCCTTCATGTTAGAGAGAAAGAATATGCATGTGATGTGAACAACCATATTAAGGGTTGCTAAATCTTTTAATTATCTTATATATGTCTTAGGGTTTATGATGAGGTTTTGAGTTGTTTAAATTTAGTTATGAGTGATTAGTTATAGAAAAGTTATTTTTTATCCTAAGATTTAATGTATCCAAGCACATTAAAGCATCAATCATTTAAGCTATGAAAACATGTCATCTTAATGCACAATGTAAATATAACATCAAATAATTATATAAACTATCATAAGAATAAAAGGTTATGCGATTGTACCACCATACTACCTAAGAGAGAAAAGATGGGTGATTATACAACCTAGAATATGAAAGAATATTATAATTGTATTAAATGCTTTGGGGTCTTCTTTCTCCATATATCCATTTATGAATTGGTTCCTTCTTTGATTTGGATGGTGCTTGCTTCAAAGGCATCATAGGGCACCTAGGATAAAATTCTAGCCATTGCTCATCTAATCAATTCACTAATCTAATTCTATTGAAAAATTACATTTATGTGGAAAAGTAAATCTAACTACACATGCAAAGTGATTAGCTAAATATACATATAATCCCAAGCAATTGTATTTATAATTTGGACTTAGCACCACATGTATTAGCCCATTTTAACTTGGATTATGCTTAAGGATTTAAGCAATTAAAAGAGCATTCACATTTATTTTTAAGCATCACTTAAGCTTAATCTCTAGCAAAAAAATATGATTAAGCTAATATTGGCCTATCATCTAGTCTATGGATACACATGCAATCTAAAATAATACATCATAAAACAAAATATACATCACATCATACACCATCTAACTAAGATGTATAAGTGGTGACTTAATTCTAATGTGTGTATTAAGGCTTGTGTGGCAAGTCGTGTTAGGCATTAGTGTTGTATTTTCTAAGTGTAGAAGGATTCAATTGAACATGAAAGGTTGATTTCACTTGAAGTAGTTTAATTGATTTGGGAATTTTAATTTGTGTTTTCTTTTGTTTCATTGATTACACTTGCCTAAGTGTTATAAAAGAGAGGAAAAAGAGTATTGCCCTCTTTCATCACCTTAAGTCATTTCTAAAGCATATTAATTTGATTTAGTTCTCTTTAGTGAATGGCTTATTAAATGTAATTAATCTAAGTTTAGGTTCAATTTAAATAATCCTACTCAAAATGAAAGCCATCTTAAGATTAATTTAATTCAATTACTACCACATGACATATGTTAAATCATTCATGTCCATCACATGTAACATGCATATGATTTAATCCTAAGTGTATCTATACATGCAACATATTTTAGCACACTTAAATGAAGAATGCATGTGTATGTTTATAATTTATATTTTGTTTGATTGAATTATTTAAACATATTAATTTAAAACTTTATCCAAATTCTTATACAAAAGGAAAATTAAATAAGCATGTGCCATTGTTAAACCAGTGAGGTAATCAAATGACCTCCTTGGAGCTAGCTAAAGCCTCATTATTCTTGGGATGTCAGACTATATACCCATTTGCATTCAAACATATGTAAATTGTATACATGAACATATAGTAAGCTCCAAATCATATGGCTAATTAATTTAACCACTTAGTCAATTATGAATGCATGCAATTTTAATGTAAAATGGGATTTTCATTCACTAATCACATATACATATACATGTACAAGATATAGGCAAGAAATGCGTGTCATTGTTAAACCATAGTGAGGTAATCAAATGATGTCCTTGGGAAGCTAAAGCCTTGTATTCTGGATGTCCACACTATATACTTGCTTTTCTTGGACACACATGGGCTATACATAAATGAGAAAACCATGCAAAGATTGTATTTTTTATTTGATTGAATCATTTATATATATGAATTAAAGCGCTATCAAAATTATAATATTGAAATACATAAGAATGAAATCAAATGGGTACATACCATTATTCAGCCAGAAAAGTGAGGTAATCAAATG
Source organism: Cymbidium sinense (assembly GCA_021442155.1). Lineage (NCBI taxonomy): Eukaryota > Viridiplantae > Streptophyta > Magnoliopsida > Asparagales > Orchidaceae > Cymbidium > Cymbidium sinense. Next base: position 177,988 of record JAKCPB010000611.1, read on the forward strand.
ACCTCCATGGAGCTAGCTAAAGTCTAGTGTTCCAGGATGTCCGGTATATACCTATACCATTCAATCTTATATAAATCAACACATAAGTAAAGGAAGAGAACTCAACATTCATAAGCTATAAAACACATGCATTTCTTATGTATTTATAACTAACATCATAACACATTATTATTCATTTATAAGCTTTTGAAAAATACATTTGGATTTAATAGTGATAATAACCATGCATATATTAAATTAAATCAGCACAGGCAAACTTACATAAATAAAATCATTTTATTTTACTTGATTTTGAAAAGATGGATGCAAGAATTCAAATGACATACAAAACATGATTGGAAGAGGATAATCAAATATAAGCATGTGATTCATTTAACCAAACTAGTTCTTGGGACAATCAAATCAAATAAGATTATTTAAAGCAAACCAAAGCTTCATTTATTAAGTTTTGGACTGAGTTTATTTAAAGGAGAAGAGAAATCATCACGTTATTTTAAACCCATTCCCACATTAGTGATTTGATTTAATTTATGAAAATGTAATTAAGTTAATTTTATGGGTTAATTAAGTTGAACCCTTAATTAGATGAATTAATTACCCTTACCTATGTCACCTTAAAATAATTAACTAAATAATTATGAGCCAACATGATATGCTTAAAAAAAAAACTTGCAATGATCTAGGAATTAAAGGGGCCTAATGCAATTGGTTCATGATTAATAGTTTAGATTAAGGTTGGTAATTACTCTTATGGTTTTCCACACATGTGGACTAACCATAATTTCATTAAACTCCTTTAAGTTATTAAACACCCAAAGATTGATTTAATTAATTGGGTCGATGTGATTATGATTTCAATTTGATTATTTAATTAATTAGTTAAATCTTAATTAATTTCAATTTAAAAAAAGGGTGAAATGAACTTAGGGAAAAGGGTCCCAACCCTATTCCTTAGTTCACTTACTGTTAAATAATGATTAATAAACTTAATTAACTAATTTGTTACTGTTCAATGGATTAATTAATCATTAATTAACTTAAAGAGTAGTTAAGGTTTAATTTGTCAATTTTCTTGATTAAATGAGCAATAAATCCCAAGAAAATCATGGGGAGATTCATAAATTAACCCACAAAATTTGGGATTAATTGCTTAAGTAATTAAAAAGTAATTAAGCTAATTAAATTTATATTTAAATCTTAATTACTATTCAAAATTAGTTAAGATCATTTTTAATTAATTCTCCTATAAAATACCTTTAAAATGAGTATTTATTTGAATTTTTTGTATTTCTCTATGATTTTTTATGATTTTTAAAAGTTTTTATCATTAAAAATGACTAATTAAGCCTAATTAAAGCCTAATCCTATTGGTGCCACATGGTGTTGATCAGACTTCCACATGGATGATTACTTAAAACTTAATTCGATTTTATGGTGGGGTGATTTCATACACCATTGATAGATCGGATGGTTACGATTAATCCCATAGCTTAATAAGATTAAATCAGAATAATCTAGCAAATATAATCATGACCATCCATTTTGATCACGTAGAATGGATGGTGCATGACCTAATGTCACTCGAGTGAGGAAGAATGAAGTCCGACCACCATTGCTCACTTGATTCAGCTTAGGATCAACTCCAAAGATCCACACCTTCATGACATCGATCGGAGGGATCCAATGTTCAAGATCGAGATAGTTTTCTTAAGCTCTAACCCATTTTGGCATAAGGATGATTTTGGAAGCATACCTGGGGCTCAAGATCGATGGCTCAAATGATTGAGGAAGCTTCATCTAGTGGAGATGAAGCTTGGCGATAATTGGATCAATTCCTTGATGTTTGCTCAAAAGGCCAAGAAGCAATGATTTGGAGCATGACTTTGATCAAGTCCCACCTTCATTGCTCGGGAAGCTTGGGAGATGATTCATTCTTGCTCAAGATATAGGAAGGTGCGTTGGTTAATTTGAGTTTGATGAAGAATGAGGAAGTTAGGTTGGAAATGGGAGTTTCTTATTTTGGGACAGAGAGAATGGCATTTTTTGAGCGAGGAATGAGCTTGGAGATTAGGAATCTTTTAGCTCGTCTTGGTAGCTAGAAAGATTATTTTTTGTGTGTGTTTGAGTGGAAATGAGGGCTTGATGAGATGGTGGGATTAGGTTTGGCTTCTCGTGGATGTCTGACCATTTCAAGGAGTCTTAGGTGGCAAGGAGGAGGTGAGTTTGCTAGGCTTTGTTGGTTGAAGTTGTGGAAGGGAGAAAACATGGGTGTCTATGGGTTTCAAATGCTCATGAGGGTAGGTGATTTCCTCCATGGGCATGGAGACCAACCACCTCTTGGGTCATGTTGATGTCAGGGTAGGTGGACCATTGGGAGTACCAAGTGGCCAAGGAATAGAAATGACCACTTACATGGGTGATTTGTCGATGTGATGCCCTTGATAAGGGTAGAATGATCATTTAGCATTGGATTCGATTTTAGTAGGTGAAATGAGCCAAAGTGGGTTAGCCTAAATTTCAAGTTAATTGGAGTTCATGCCATTGTTCACTTGATTTTGATTAGGATTGATTTGGCTAAGTCACAGGATAGGTCATATGATATATGAAGGGTTTCAAGTTTGGATTTGATCATGGGCTTCAATCATTTAGTTTTAGAATTTGGGATTGGATTTGGATTTAAATTTGATGTTTAAATTGAACTTGAGGTTTGGTTTGAGATGGTGAACATTGATTGGATTTGGGTTGTAGGGTAGGTGGATTATCCTAATCCCTAAGGCATAACTTAATCTTATAGTTAACCCTTCTAAATCTTTAGTCTTAGGTTAAGTGTTTACTTGTTATAAGTGTCTTATGGTAGAGTCTTTGTGTTTAGAAGACTCTGGCTAAGATGGGAAGATTGAATCACTCCATAAGTGAGGTCAGAGCATTAGGCTCCATAGTGTTGCCCTTGGATATAGATGATTGAAGGCGAAGCCAAGTTTCACATTATAGACTTGGATACATCTTTTAATGCTTTTCTTGGGAGACCATGGATACATGAGAACAACTTGTTTCTCATCGATTATGAAGTTTGTGAGGTGGGATTATCTTATGTCAAAGGAGATCTTGAGCCATTTACAGTTCACAAGGTGACATATATGAGAATACAACTTTCTCCTCAAAATCAACAAGTCTAGTCTTGCAACTAGGCCAAAGTTTAAAATAAAAGAAAAGAAAAGAAAAGAAAGAGAAAAGAAAATAAAGGGAGTGAAATAGACTTGGAGGAGGAATGCGACATTGGATTCCACCCATAGTTGTTACTCCATTCAAACATATGGGTAAAATGACCTAACCTCCATGGCAGAGGAAGAGGGTTAGGATTCATGGAAAACCTCCTTATTACCCAATAGAATATTTATCCCTACAGAGTACACCTTTATACATATAGACTTAGAATCTAGTTCATGGATGATTTATATAGTTAGCACTATCCAACTCTTCTTAGTAGATTCCCTTGGAGGTGACACTTGAGCCAGATAGTTATGAAGACTAGGCTCTAAATCTAAGCATAAATGTATCTAAGTCTATACATGAAATAGTTATGAATCAGTTGGGAACCATAGCTCTAACCTCACTTTCTGCTCAAAAAGTTGAGGGTTTTGTAAGAAGCCCTAAGTCATCCATAGGTGTGAAGACTCAGGTTCTTTGGAGCATCATCCTCAAGTTAAAGTTGATGTAGAACTTGAGGATGATTCATATAAAGATTTAATTGAATTACCTTTACTTTTCTTGTGTTCATAATTTAGCAAAGAAAGGGTTAATCCCACACTCTTGGTCAAAGCACAAGTCAGACTACTTCAAAAAAATATGGAAGAACAAATGCAAAAGCTCTCAATCAAGACCAAGACTAGGATTCAGTATAGTGGGCCCATAGATGATGATGATTACTGCTTAGTCATCACCAATCATTTGAAATTTGATAGGTTCTTGTAAAATCACATTAAATCATATAAGGAGCTATGCTTAGAAACTTCAGATGATCCATATGATTTTGAAGTCAAAGATGCATCGCCAGAGTTCAAAGAATAGATCAAGTCAATCGATGCTCAATCAACTTAGGTGAAGGCTCACGCCGACATGATGTTGAATGAAATTGAAACCAATAACTTAGTTAAGCTATTGATTGAGTTTAAGGGACTCATGGAGTTATGAAGAGATTCTGGATTGGCTCTTGACGTAGCGGTCCATAAACTATCAAATGATATTGCTAACCTATCAAGCAAGCTCCTAGACACCCTATTAGACATAGAATACAGGTCATTTCTCAAGTCAAGCGAAGTGGCTTCATCAAGAAAGAAAAAATTCCCTACAGTTGCTTGACATCGTCGATTAAAAAAAAAATTAAAAGTCACATATCTTGATTTTAGGGATTTAAATGATGTCCAAAAGAATTCCCTACCAATCCGGGATGGGACATTACCTCATCTCATGTAGTCTTCTCTTTCATGGATGCCTCATATGGATATAACCAAATAAATATGTCCCATGAAAATGAAAGAAAGACTACTTTTGAACCCGATCATATGTTGCTATAAGGTCATGCCTTAAAGCCTTAAAATGTGGTCTTATATACCAATGACTAATCTTCGACAAACTCATTCATCATCAAGTTGAGTGCTATGTCGATGATCTCGTGGTCAAAAGTATAGAAAAGGAAGACCATCTTTTTGACTTAAAAGTAGTTTTTGAATAGTTAAGATAATTTAACCTAAAAATGAACCCTCTAGAGTGTGCATTCAGAGTAGCTTCAAGAAAATTCCTTGGGTTTGTTGTCCAACACTAGAGAATCAAAATCAATCCAGAAAAGATCAATACGATAGTAGAAATGCCACCCCCTAAAAGTTTAACTCAATTCAGATCATTCCAAGGAGGTTGGAGTCTAGATGCATTATATCCAACTTATCGAAGATGTCACCATTCTCTTGGTCAAAAGGATGCCAAGTTCAAGTGGGATGATAAGTGTGAGCATGCCTTCGAATACATCAAGCATTACCTGGTGATGCCATCAATTCTAGCAGCCCCTATCCTGGGCACACAACTCATACTTTACACTACTTCATTAGATGACTCCATCGATGCTTTGTTGGCCCAAGCCAATGATGAAGGGAAGGAAAATGAACTCTACTACCTCAGCGATCGTCTAATCTCTACTGAGGCTAATTATCTACTAATTGAGAAGCATTGCCTAGCTTTAAGCTTTGCATCCCAAAAGCTACAACACTACATGCTTCCTCATAAGGTGAACTTAATCTCTATTATCAATCCACTATAGTATCTCATGACATGGGTGCTATCGGATGATTGGCATGATGGTCCATGATCCTCTCACAGTTTGACATTACCTTCATACCCCTTCGTGCGATGAAAGGATAAGGGCTAGCAGATTTCTTAGCAGCACACCTACTTCCTACTGACTCTCCATTTAGTGATAATCTCCTCGATGAACAAATCATAAACTTAGGGGATACTAGCATTCACCACTGAGAGATGTACTTTTCTAATGTGGCTTTCTATCGAAGAGGAGAAGAACCACAATCTACTATTCTAGGAAAGGCAAAAGTAGGAATAGTTTTCTTAACTCCAGACCGCAATGTGATGAGATTCATATATCTTCTGCCCAATCCTTGCACCAACAATGAAGCCGAATATAAGCCTCTGTTTATTGATATTGAGTTAGCCATTACTTTAAGCATATAGAGCATCAACATCTTTGGGGATTCTCAGCTAGTTATCAAAAATCTTGGGTCATAAAGTTATAAAGCCCAAGCTCCATCACTGCCATAACTACACCATGGAGTTGTTGGCCCAAATCCCTAAGGTTACCATTATTAAGATTCCTCGAGGAGAGAATGCCATAGTGCATGCTTTAGCCAAGATTTCAAGGAGTTGGCATGTGGGATGAGTCCATACCAATAAATGTCCAAAATAGATTGATCAAAAAGATGTTTATAAATCCCAAGCTCTTTTCCCTTATTTATATTGAACTCATCAAAAGTACTTTCTTGAAGGGGAGGTTTCCATTGCTAAGGATGAGGAGTTAACTTGGAGGAAACCATTCATGGATTAAAATAAGCAAACTACCTCAGAGAAGTCCCAAGCCCATCAAATGAAGAGCACTTTCATACACTCTTGTGGATGATGTCTTGTATCAGTGATCTTTCGATCATATTGGGTTATGTTATTTAGACAACCACGAATCCCATATGATCATGATCGAGGTATACTCAAGATTATGTGGTGCCAACCATTCCGATCAGAAGATGAAAGCCAAGATCAAGAGACTAAGATACTAATGGCCATCGATGATCAAAGATTGCATTGACACGACAAGGCAATGCCACCAATGTCAAATATACAGTGTGGTCCTACACCAACCACCCAACATTCTATATCCTACATTGGCCTCATGGCCATTGAGTGTGAATACATAGTGGGTCGATTGATCCTCCTTCTTCCAAGGGTCATCGGTTAATCTTAGGCTACTACTACTTTTCCAAATGGGAGAAGTGATTCTACTCAAAGAGGTCACATAACATGTGCTCCAATTTTTTTAGAACCATATATATAGGTTTGGTGCCTCGATAAATTATATCTAATAATGGTACTTGCATTCAGCACCAAAATCAACTTTGCATAGACACGCATAGATTAAAGATATTCTACCATCAACTATCAGGGCAAGCGGCTTAGCGAAGCCTTCAACAAAACTCTCATCAAAGAAAAAAATACTTGACAATAATGATAGTGCATGAGTAGTTAGTTGAAGCCTTGTGGCTACCTCACCATATATAGACTCCAACTTAGTCTACTCCTTTCTCCTTAGTGTATGGGTGAAGTCATTCTACCATTAAGTCAACTCCCATGATTAAGGATAACTATGGGTAGATTATAATAGAGTAGACACAAGTTGCGGTTAGAAGAGCTCAAGGTTTGGAGGAGATGCTGTGGGCATGCAAATACCTAGTTACAAAGCTAAAATGATTCAGCTCACATAAGTTGGTTCATCCTAGAGCTTTTCAAGTAGGAGAGCTTATTTTACTTCTAAGGAGGCGATTATTGCCCATCGTAAGATGGGAAAGTTTGAACCCACTTGGGAAGGGCCTTTTCCATAGAAGGCCTACCAAGGAGGATCTTATCAGCTTATTAATCATAAGGTAGAGTGCCCAATGCTTCCAATCAATGGGCTCTACTAAAAAATATTATAAATCATGTTTGAAAATAATTATCATCAATAAAAATTCCATTTTGAATTCAATCTCTTCCATGTTGAAAGTATTCTTGTTTGTGAATCTGCCACTAAGTGTTTAGGGTAGGTGTAAGGAACAGAATGGCGTCCTATCATCGACATTAACACAAACTACACATAAACATATAAAATAAACACATATCTTTTTTGTCTCGAGATACTCTAAGTTGAGATAATGCATGGTACTCACTCATTAGCTCTAGGTCGGTGACGTGCTACCTCTAGTGTGTCACCACTAGTTTTCTCTTACTTTGGAGGATGTAAGTATGCTACACTTTCCTTCTTACAGCCTTTACATACCAACAAACATCTTGTTGTTAGTTTTTATAGGCCTTCTGTGTGTAAGCTACCTCATGTTGGCTTCATTTAAGAGGATGTGAGTGCATTGCTTTCTTCTTGGATTAGCCTTCATGCCTTGGTCAGTATATTTGAGGTTTAGGATAAGTCCCCTGGCTCCTTCCCTCCTGCTCCTTCAAGTTTGGGTCAGTCCTTCCTCGGGCTCCCATAATAGTCACTCTAGGTCGATAGCATCAGTCCCTGATGACTATCCCAATGATCAGTTCCACTTGGAAAGTTGTAAGCCTATATGCTTTCTTTCTAGATTGATCATTGCACATTGATGGGCACCTTAGGTTGGTTGGTTCTCACTATGCTGATGGATACACCACTCATGCTGATGGATACACCTTAGGTTGGTTGGTTCTCGCACCTTAGGATACACCACTCATTGAAGATGTAAGTCTATGCTTTCTCCTTGAGGCCATGCATTACACATAGGCTTTCTTTTAGGGCTCAAGATAATGCCCCACCTCCTCCCATGGACTATATGTGGATCACATCCTTTGCGACCCCATTTAGACACTACAGGGTTATTATTGGACATATCCCCTTTCTAGTAACCACCAGTGGTTGGAGAATCCATCTTGTGGATGTAGATTCTCCTTGGTCTAGTAAATCTAGATAGGTCAAGGATGACATAGCCCCCTTCGTGTGGTCCCACACCAATAGTCCAACATATAAAAAATATATATTCACTTGTGGATTAGGAGGACACCCCAATACCTTTTCCCAGAAGACATCTATCTTTAGGGAAGCGTCGTAAAACTCCTATAAGAATCACTACTCTTGAGTTGATATAAGTCCTCAGTGTCATTCACTTAATAGTAGCCTCTAAGTGATTTGTTGTTCTACAAATAGGTCTCCCCCATGTTCCTACTTTAGAATATGTAAGTCTTCTACGCCTTCTTCCTAGCACAGCCATTGCACACTGAAAGGCAACCCCTTAGTTTGGCTAACTCTACCCCACAACAAGTAGACTATCCCTTTGGATTTGTAAATCTGAGGTAGGACAAGTCCGATATAGTGCCTTCTTAGTGGGTCCATCGTAACCCGACATGGTCCATAAATTAAATCTATCAAATTTGATCGAGGTCACATCCCTTGTAGATATTCCCTAAATTCAAAATCAAACTAAACCAAACAAACCGTATCAAATCACATGAAATTAAGTTAAAATTTATCCTGACTACTTTTGAGTTGACATAAGTCCCCAGCGGCATTCACTCAGTAGTCTCCTAGTTCATGTTGATTTATGTGCATCCACAAGTCACCCCGTTGTTCCTTGCTTTGGAAGAGAGGTAAGTCTCTTCTTCTAGCATAGCCATTGCACATCGAAAGGCAACCCAGGTTGGTTAGCTCTACTCATGGTGGTAGACTATCCTTTGGATTTGTAAACTAGGTAGGTCAAGGTTGATATAGCCCCTTCTTAGTGGGTCCATCATGACAGGTCCATACATTAACTTCAGTTAAATTAAACCCAATGATTTTCCCGGTGAGTTAAATCACACCCTTCTCTGTGGAGCCCCAAATCATATATAAATAAGTTAAGCAAATAAATCAAATTCAAAATGAACCTCCCTAGTGGAGCCAAATTAAACCAACTCCCCGGTAGAATCAATCAAATAATCCAACCAAACTCTTATCAATGGATACATCCCAAACAAATCTATGAAATCAAACTCAAATCCCATCTAATAGATAGCAAACATGCTTCCTTGGAAGGTTCATATACGATCCCTAGGGGACTCAAGCCCATATCTCTAGCAAATATGCCTCCACATCAATTAAAACAAAATAAATTAAAGTCAATTCAATCTTAATCCCCAGTGGAATATAGATTCTTATTCCCAGTGGATCTTCTTTCCATAAATCATATAATCAAATCAAATTCAAACCTTATCCCCAACAAATTTTTTTTCTTTTATGCTCGACATAGACCCTCACATGTCATGTCCATGCATGTGTGATCCCTAGCGGATCTCCCTCCATGTCCTTGACATGGAATTCTCATCAAATCTTATTTTTCTCTTATGCACACCTTTAATACTTCAACCAAAATCTAACATGTATTCATTCAAATTACATCATCTTAACATTGTAATCAACATTTTATGATTTGTGATGGTGCAAGCTCAAAATAACTATACAATATCATGCTAAACATATTATAGTGTGAATTAACACACTATATTATATTATAATATATGATGTTATATTATAATTTGCTATAATATAATATATTGTTTAACATTACACCTCATTAGAATCACTTAAAAGGAACAAATAACAAAATTTTCTCAAAATATGAATAATGTTCATTTTGGATGTAAAATTGTTATTTTTCTATTAGAAATGGTACAAAATAGAATAATTTTGGTGTTTCTTCTTAGTGTGTGCCATGAATTTGGCCAACCAATGTATTATAACAAAAAAATTAAAACATACTAAAATGTACAATAACATTTAGTAACACACCACCACATTCATATATATATATGTGAAGTTATATTGTTATGCATTATATTTTAATATGCTTTCATATAATATATTATCTTACATTACACCTTAAAATGAATCACTTTAAGCAAAAAAATTTATAAAATTTGGTTGAAAAATGAACATTTATTTTGGATGCAAAATTCCATTCTTTTGATTAAATGACACACCATAGCACACCCAATGATGTTCCTAAAGCTTACCTTAAATTTGGCCAAATCCCATCATCTCACCTATAAATTAGTATTTTTATGAATTATAGTACAAACTACTACATCATACTATAACAAACTAAAATATGCTAAAAAAATAAGTAGTAATACACATAATGGTATGCTATAATGCATGATGCTACACTTTTGTTATGGCATCCTATATTATAATACACTATAACATATTATATTATATTATATTGTATATCACATTACAAGGGTTTCTTAAGATAAAGAAAAATCATAAAATTTGTCTAAATAATAAATAACTATATATTTTAGTCATATCACTTACATATTTTAAATTGAAATAATATATTATGATGCCATGCTCTACCTATTATGAATTTGGCCAAATTCCACCATTTTAAAGTCTAAATCAATATTTTTATAAATAATTCTAGTGTAGGCTCGACTGCAAGGTTGTAAAATACTAAAAGAATCTAGTATGCACAAAACAATATATTATGATATATGATGCTATACTAAGCTACAATAAATAATATTTATTTTGAACATAAAATCTTACTTTTTATACTACAAGTAGCATAGCACACCTTTGGTACTGTAACCTAATTCCCACTTCAAATTTAACAAATTTCATCTAATTTATTAAATCAATATTTTTATGATTTATATTAATATAGACTATAGGGCACAATACCATAATATACTAAAACATTTCAATACATCTTATAACATTCAAAAACACATCACTAGATGCTAGAATATATTATGCTACATTATACTATAATATATGGTATTATAATATGATTTAGGGTTAAGGTTTAGGGTATTCAAATCTCTAATACTTAAGCGAAAGTCTCTTGAAGACATTTTCTTTAGCTGCCATAACTAAGTTAGGATTAGGTCATTCTTTAGATCTACTCCTAATGACATCTTTATTCAATGTTTAGGGTTTAGGGTTAATTTTGGTGCTAGGGTTTAGGGTTAGTTTAGGGTTAGTTTAGGGTTAGTTTGGGATTTATGGTTTAGGGTTTAGGGTTTAGGGTTGTATATTTTTAGCTTTAGGGTTTAGCATTTTAGGGTTTAGGTTTTAGGTTAGAGTTTAGGGTTTTAGGGTTTAGGGTTTAGAGTTTAGGTTTTTAGGGTTTAGGCTTTAGGGTTTATGGTTTAGGATTTAGGGATTAAAGTTTAGGGTTTAGGGTTTATGGTTTAAGTTTTAAGTTTAAGGTTTATGTTTTAGTTTAGGGTTTAAAGATAAGGGTTTAGGTTTTAGGATTTAAGGTTGTTTTTAACAGAGATCAAATTCAGATTCAACATTTTTCTTTTCAATTTCATCAAGCAAGTAGCACCCCAAGTTTTCTAAGACACAAGCGATGACATAAATAAAAAATGAGCACCCATAGAGCAAATCAAAAACCCAAGATAAGTAGAACCATCTCTACTACAAAGACACAATTCCATAAGAAGTTGATCGGATCATCCATTCTTCAGTTTTTCCAGTTCCCATCAGAACCACCCCCGCCTCTCATGTAGCAGGATCAGCCATCATATCCTCGAACTCTCCCTCCACCACCACCACGACTGTAACCTCTATCGCTCATCTCACTTCCATAACCACCATTGCTCCAACCAACACCTCCATATCCACCAGGATCTCCAGATCCCCCACCACCCCTATGATAACTGCGGCCTCCACCTTCATCTCCACCACCAGATTTAGATTGAGCCTAGTTGATTGTGATGTTCCTACCGTCAAAGAACTGCCCATTCATAGGGTTTACGATTTTATCGTTTAGGGTTTAGGGTTTAGCATTAATTTAGGGTTTAGGGTTTTTCAAGGTTTAGGGTTTAGCATAGGATTGTAAGTTTAGGGTTTAGGGCTTAGGATTTAAGGTTTCGAGATTAGAGTTTAGGGTTTAGGATTTTTTTTAAAAAATTAAGTAAACCTATGGGTTTAGGTTTATTTAGTTTATTTAGTTTATATTTTATTTATTTTAGTTTATATATTTTTATTTTTATTTTATTTAGTTTATTTATTTTAGGTTTTCATTTTAGTTTTAGGT